>CM037851.1:297971329-298141690 GCA_021234595.1 Delia radicum | reverse complement strand
TTAATAAACTGTCTGCAAATTTTTTTAGTTAATACTATCATTTCAATCGTAGGTGCAAAATCAATTGAAATATTAATTGATTCAATAAAATTTTTAATTGAAACCCGTTTTTTCTGTGTACACGGAATTAAGAACACATACAATATTTCAATTTCAAGCTCACCGCTTTTGTGGTTTGGCCAGGCAGCCAAAAGTAGACTTTTCTCCTTTATACCCTTTCTAGTAGGACTTTAAAAAATCCCGTCTTAGCGCATGTCTGCGCTAGATTAGTAGTTCACAAACAAAATTTCAGGTTTGTCGCTTCAGCGATTTTCCCTTATAGCCCCTCCACGTCTTCAAGGGGAGAGTTTTTGCCCTTTTTAACCCTTACATTTAAATAGTTTCTGGACAGCAATTCTAAACGTATCATATAATTGAGTTAGGTCACACTCGGAAGAACATATATTTTAAAATTCAAAGTTCTAAAAAAAAGTGCACGCCGCAAATTTCTAAATAAAGAGGTTTGTGCACGCCGCCAATGGGACCCTTTCTGCCCATTTTCCTCTAGTTGTAAGAATAAAAAAATCCTTACTTTACAATTAAATGTGTTAAAAACGTACATCAGATTGTTTTTCACAATTTGTTAAATAAGTTTCGGGACTTTAGCACATTTAATTACTATAAATGCAATTAATGTTTATCCCGATGAAAATAAATTTAAATAACAAATATGCAGGTGCTTGTGCAAATTTAAATGTAACTGACACTAATAGAAAACATATGATTTTCTATTGTTGATTTACTTGAATAAACGTCACTACATTGCTAGGTCTGTCAAAAAAACAGAGTAGTATTTGGAAGATGACAAAGCCAATTGTGACAATATTTTGTTGTTGTTTTTGTTTTTTCTTTGATATTTTAAATTTTGAATCTCGCTCCTAGACGAGGACAAGAAATTCTCATTGAGTTTGTGATTTAACATAACAAATATCTCTAGAAATTCTAATAACAAAGTCCCCTGAAGATTTCCTTGGGCAGGAATGAAATCCGGATAGGGACACGCCTACATCAGATTGCTTTTCACAATTTGTTAAATAAGTTTTGGGACTTTAGCACATTTAATTACTATAAATGTAAAGAAATATAATTTTTGTCTTTTTCTATGTATTAAAACTGTTGTCAAGTAAAATCGTAAACAATTTTGTAGAAAACAGAAATTTTCTACTTATGTACTTGATGACATTTAACTTTATGTACAATAAAAAGGTAACAACATTTTATTTTCCTCTTTTTATTCATTACAAGAATACTACGATACTTTTTTACTTCTACTTCGGAACTAATTAAGTCTTAACCCTCAAACGTGAGATTGGGCAGCTAGAAAAAAATACGTATCTCTTTTATTGTGGTCCACCACTTTGGTCTGGATACCTCTCTTGCTAGCGTTCCCCAGGTTCATATATGGATTGATATAGTAGTGTTGATATATTAGTGTGATATCTTCATCATATAATAAATTTAAACATTTAAAATTTTGTTTTAATAATTTAGATAATTTCAACCCCAAATTTTTTTAAGAAACTAGTTTTTCACCTAATCTTCAATGTATGTAAGAATTTTCTATAAACTTTATTAAAAATCCTTTTTGTTTTGCTCTTAATAACTTTCCTTCTACACAGAAAAAAATATTTCCCTACTTTTTTTCAATTAAATCGATTTCTTGAAAATTTTAAAAGCTGTCAATTAAAAATTAATTGCATCAATTAAATATTTGCTCAAATTCTGAACTGCTTAACATTTTTTTATACTATCGCTCAAAACATATTGTTGTTGTTTTTTGTAATATTTATATATGTAGTTGTTTTCTATAAATGTTTATGTATTAGTAATAAATATTTAAAATTCATTTTAATAACATTTTTTTAATTCTCGTTAGGTTTATTATTTTATTAAGTTAAATATTTTTCTTTTTCAGTGGTTTAAATCTAAATATTAATTTTTTCTAAAACATTACCATTAAATTGATAATGTAATATTTGAAGTTAAGTTTTGTTTAATAAAAATGTAACCATTCTGCAAAAAAAAAAAAACTCCAAAAACATGTTTTGTCATACTCCTTCCTACGTTTAAATAGAAAGGAAAAAACTAACTTCTGTTTAAATTTGTTCACGTAAGTATAAATAAATCTGCTAACTAAATGAGAATTCCATGCCGGCTAAAATTCAATGCTATAAAATTCAAGCTATTAAAAACATTTGGTATGGCAACAACTCTTTATCCAATTGTTTTTTGCTTTTTGAAAAGAAATACAATATGGATTTCGTGATAAAAATGGGGTTTTTATTTTTTTGTGTGTACTAGTAAAAGCAAGTAGCATATTCCATATGCGATTGGCCTTCTTTAGAAAAAGCTTTAGAATTTTTTTTTTCTGTAGCTGTTGTTGATGTTTTTGTGTTATTTTTTCTACTCACGTTTAGGAAATTAATTGTTAATGTTTAAAGTTTATGTTTTTCTTAAAAAGAAAGAAAAATCCATAATATTATTTTAAAACATCACCATAAATCGGAAAAAAAGACGTGATGTTAATAAAGCATTTACATTTATTAACCCATTTTTTACCAAGCATAATTTCCATGCGAAATGTTTCGCTTTAGACGCTTTGTACGCTAATATTTTTTTTAAAAATTTAATTTTTATATATTAAGAAGTCAAATATCTATTAAAAAATTGCAAATAATTTTGAATGTTGCTTTCGCACTATTTTTAAGATTTTTCAAAAATGATGTAATTTTTAGACAGTTTTTGAAAATTGTTATTTGGCAACTCCAGGAGCTCAAATTTAAATGTTTCTTTGCTGGTTGAGAGAAACTGGAACATTTTTGATATTAAAAAAAAAAAACGGATTTATTTTCCGCATACGTTTATTTTTACAAAGACGGAAAGATATTGATTCAAAAAGTACATGTTGAATCAAAAATTTTTCTATTTTTAGAAGTTTTCTTAACTGCCCAGCAAAACTTTGGTAATGGGTGCGACAAAGTAATGTATTACCTTGTAATGTGTACTCGTTACGTGTATCATTATTTTCCAACAAGAAGTAATGAGTTACCGATAATTGAACACTCATGGATTACATTACTTCAAAACATAACATAATGACTTACCGATCATCAATTACATAATGCATGAATTATAAACGTAAAGTAAGTATTAATATATATTTTTGAAAATCTATTTATAGACACATTACTTTGTGATTTTTTGTAATCATGAGCGTAAGGTGTACATTTTTGATATCACGAACGAAAACACGAAGCACAACAACTCATTTACATTTTAAGCAATAAAATATTATATGTATCGATAGCTCAGTTGGTAGAGTTCTCGCCTAACTAATTGTTAAATACCAGAGACCCCAGGTTCGAATCCCAACATGACCACGTAGTTTAATTAATAAAAAAAATTATTTATTTAATTAAAAAAAAATAATTGGAAAAAAAATATCTGTAAAAAAAAATTTTTATTTTTTCCAACCATATAAGTAACCAGTTACTTTACCCACTACAAGGTAATGAGTTAAACCCATTACTTTGAGGCTCATCGTAAGTAAGGTGTAATGTAATGCGTGAAGCCCTATGGCGATACATTACTTTACCCATGATTTGGTAATGTGTGGTTTTGCTGGTTGTCTTTATCGATACCAATAAATCGCGTTTATTAAGCCGCACACTGGTACATTTTCAGAGAAGGCTGCCAAAAATTCATTCATTTTGCAACCGATTTTAAAACAAATTAGTTTATTCCAAAGAAACTCTACACAGAAAAAATTATCAACCTAAAATATCTAATTAAAGACTTGATTTGAATTTAATTTGTTTCTAAACAAATATTTAATTGAATCAATTAATGATTTAATTGAATTTTAAATATATAAATACATATTTTATTTTATCATATTATTTTTTCATACACTGTATACATAAATAGAAAATTTTCAGTATAAAATACCAAATACCTTTGAAGTTAACAAACAAAAGAAGCACACATACAAACAGACTAAGCATTGCAAAAGACACACATACCAACGTATAGATCACACATTTTTTGTGTATCATATTTTTTTTTTTTTTGTAGAAGTTATCTATAAATTTTTTTTTCTTCTTAATTTTAATAAAAGGTTTAATTGATAGTATCATTGCCGTGATAGGTGCAAAATCAATTAAAATATCAATTGACTCAATAAATTTTTTAATTGAAACACGTTTTTAGTTTTTTCTGTGTATAATGCCAGAAGATTATTTTTCGATTAAAGTGAATTTCATGTCAATTTAAAATATTCATCTCTGTTTTATTCCATTTCAAAGTTCTATACCTCTACAAAAAACACTCTTTATAAGTTATGAAGCTATTAAACCAATTAGAATCTGCACTTAATTCCCTTTAAAAAAAAAAGGTATTACATTCCTATGTTGTTATGTTCAATAAATTTGATATATTCTTTTGAATATTTTGAATTTTCAGTTTCTTTAATCGTTTTAGTCGAAAGGACTAAATTCTTTAGAAATTTTCGAATATTACTATTGACAAAATCTATATTCTATATTTTTTTTTTCTGTTTGTTTGTTTGTTCTCTATACAAATTTGCAATTCTCAACGGATTTTCCTCAAATTTGACATGAATAATCCTCGGACCTCAACTGAGATCGTAGGATAGGTTTAATCGATCACGCCCACTTCTACGCCTACTTTTGACAATAAATGTAAAATTAACATTTTTTTCACCTTTTTCAACTTTTTTCGTTTTTTTCGAATACAAACTACTAAGAAAGTTTTAACGGATTTCTTTGAAATTAGCACACTTCAATACCGACTTTTGATCAAAAACGTCAAAATCAAAAAATTCCCTTATTTTTAAAAGCTTTTTTTTTTTTTTTTTTTAATTAAATCCAATCAAAACATTTTAGAAAAAACCATTTCGTTTTCACGATTTTTTTTCCCTGCATAATATACCTATTGATTTTTTCGCAATGTCTTTATGATTTAATTTTCTTAAAATTTTATACTTACCGTTTTCGGCAATAACAAGTCCATTAAAGAAAACAAAAGAAAAAATTTCTTTAAGGATAAACTTTTTCGAAACCATGCACTAAAATCAATATGAGACATCTTTATTGTTAAAGCGCATTGATTTTTAGTCGTGAATCATTTTGTATTAAACATCTTTAAAGATAAAATCTTATTTAATTTTGTGACCTTATTTCACAAATTTCAAATGAAATCTTTAATTTCAAGTTTAACGTTAAAATCCCAACTAATTCTGCAAAACACAACAGAATTAAGTCGTCTATTTTCTAGCTTAAAATTTTTTCTGCATTCAAAAATCACAGTTGACCCGGGAAACACCGGGCACTAATATATTTTTAAAATTATAGCCGTTTGACATCTTAGCTTCATGATAATACTCGTTTTTTGCCGTAATTCAAACATTTTTAAAACGAATTATGAGGTTGTCTTGTACTACGATATTCCACAGTGCGGTGTTCCTTATATTTTAAAAACATTTTTTGAAAAAAGGTGTTTTCAAAAATGGCGAAAATTTTTTTTCAAATCATTATATGGCAAACCTGGAATTGCAAAATTTTTTAAACCACGGTTGTAGAAAAGACTACTACTTGTTATTCCACCTTCCTATCAAAACTTATAGGCTCTTAAATATTTGTATGTCTTTAAAGATACGTTGGGGAAAAAATGGGTTAAGAGGTTTTTTTTTCATATTTATATATACATATATATTATTCTAAGCCCCAGGGTATTAACCAAAAAATATGTTATAATAATAGTAGATATAAATATGTAAAAAGCATCATAATTTATATTATGTTCTTTTCTTTTATGTTTCCTTAACATTTCCTTAAAACAATATTTTGACCTTGAAACTAGAGATATCTATAATGTTCTTTAATAACTTTGGGGCTTAAAAGTTTAAGGCTTATTAAGAAATATAAAAGGATCAAAATTAATTTAAATTTATAATTAAGTATTTGTGTAAAGTTCTGTAATAATAATGGCTTAAATATTAAATATTAATCATTTGTTCTAAAAGGATTTGCGAAGTATGAGTAAGAAATAAATAGTCCTGTTAAAATGTACAATCATGCTGTATAAATATTTAAGTGGGGAGGGGGGGGTGGTCGGATTATTCTTACAACTAAGGCAACCAAAAATAAGCTGGATCTTGTTTTTTATTTGAAACGAAAGAACTATTTAGACTAAATACAAATTCTCCATGAGTTGTGAAAATGTTAAGCTATATTTGTTACAGCTTCTTATGTTTTGATGCTTATGTTTTGATGTCTGCTTATTTTAGCTTATTTTGTAAATATTAGCTATTTTTTGTTAAAATCTAAGCTTAAATGTTTTACTTTTAAATTTAAAAAAATTAAAACCAAAAGTTTATTTTTCGATAGTGCAACGATCGGTGACGCTAAATGGAACATGTAAGGAACTGTCAGTAGATAAAGTCTGCTTTAAATTAGCGGATGAAGAAATTTTTTAATTAATAAATAAACACTGCACGGTTTTTTATTTAACAAAAAACAAATGATCTTGAACTTGAATAATCTTGCTCACATCATAATTTAAGCTTATTTTAGTTTTTTTCTTTGAAAATAGAACTTTTTTAAAATTTTTTAGCAAACTGTATTTTGAAGTATGTTTTTTTTTTTTTTTTTGTAATTGCAGATTGAAAATTTTATGTTACATGTTAAAGGTTTGTCAAAAAGTATATTTTTTATAAACCAATTTGAACTTTGAGTCTTACACTCAGGGAACTTCTGCTGTAAATACTTGTAGTTGTTTGATCAGTAAGACAGTATCTTTATATTTAAGTAAAAAAATCAGTCACTTGCAAAAGAACTTTCAGTTTTGACTACATTTGTAGTTCATTAAAAAAAAGCACCACAATTTTCGGTATTTTTATATTTAGTAGGAAATCGGTGGAAAATATGAAAAATCATTTGTCTAATAATAAATTTTGTACCGATTACATATTTTCTTTAACTAAAACAGTCTAATTATTCTTATAGTCAATAGTTTTGTAATACAACCAAATGTATGCAATGATATTTTAATAATTAGTAAATTTAACCAATACACCTAGGGTACTATGTAATTAAAGACCACTGCAAATGTACACACAGAGAAATTAAGTGCCAACCGAATTGAAATGTGTATATTAATAGTATCAACTTATAAATTCAGTTAGTACAACGATATTTACTTTAGATTTCTGAATATTTTGGGTGTTGCAACAAAAGTTTAGCTGAATTAACCGAACTTTGTGTGAAAACTAATGTTCTTTTGTAAAAATCGACTGAAATTCGTAATAACCGAATTTGAGTCGTAGTAACCGAACTTCAGTTGGCAAATAGCTAAATTTTTCTCTGTGTGTAGCTAAAAACAAATGAAACTTTAGGAAAGGACGACTTACATTTCAATAAATTCAACTAACATTGTCATTTATTTTTTAATGTTCAAAAAATTAACTGCAATTGTAGTAAAAATTAATCACATGTTAGTACAAAATAAGCAAACATTTATTTTTTTTTATTTTTTTAAATAACAAAAGACGAATGTGAAAAATGAATGTAAAATCATAAAACAGTCATTTGATGTGGTTTGTTTTTTTATATATTATATATAAGGTTAGTATTATATATAAGGTTAGTAAAAAATTTCATTTGTTCTACAAATGACTGAGATTTACATTAAAAATAAAGAACATGTATTACAACCAAAAAAACTACATATTTTGAAAGCAGAACATCCCCAGTGCTTTTTAGAAGCAGGATGAAACAAATGCGCTGATGTAAGTACTAACTACATCCCTATGGGGAATGAGGAGTCAAATTACCTACAATTGACTGGTTAAAGAAGGACTTATAACAGGACTGGTATAATTTAATACTAAAGTTGGTTAAGCAGTGTCAATTGTCCTAAAATTACCAATCCTGTGACTGGTAAAGGGAGGACATACCACTTAACCAGAATGCTTATTAACAAGAAAAAGCCAGTTGGCCAGAATTTTACCCACTGGAATGATATATTTATGTCGATATATATTTATTTTTTTGGGCTTATTAAAAAATTACCGGCATGCGAAAATTGACCTAAAAGAACCTGGACTGCTGAAAAAGAACTTATCACAGGACTAGTATTATTCACAATTGATGTGAGTTATGTAGTGTAAATTGGTTTAAAAAATACTAGTTTCGTGACTGGTAGAAGTAGGACATATCACTAGGACTAGAAAAAGCCAATGAGTTAGAAATTTATTGTTTCATTTTCTATCATTTTTTACATTAAAAATTATTAAATTGTACGACATGTCCCTTTTAGGATGTTCATATGGTTAGTCCGTTTTGGTTAGTCCTCCGACATGCCCCTTTTGCGACAGTCTTGTGGTATGCCCATCTTTGGTTAGTCCTGTGGCATGTCACTATGTGGTTTAAAGCAGGACAAATGACCACCTCCTATGACAAGCTCATGCTAAAGTTGCCAGTTGTTTACATAGGGTAGGATTTAGCAGAGGACCGGTCTCTGGCACGAAGGGACCGATCCTGTGGCACACGCAGGACCGGTACCATTCCCCATAGGGTACTTACTACATATTACAATAATACTGAGAAGCAGCAAAAGAAACGAATAATTTTCGTATAAAACTAATAAAAAAAAAATTTGAGCTTACTGTTTTCCCTAACAAGGATGCAGGTTGTAAGCAGTTTACCCTAATCCCTTATAAAGATGTAGTTTGTAATGAGGAAGGTTTTATATCGTGGATTATAAACGATCGTGAAAGTTTTACCGAGTGATTTCCGATTGCGTTTGGTGTTTTCGAGTATGTTATTAAAAATTGTTAGTAATTCAACTGTTTCTAAAGAGCTATCACGTGGAGGACTAAAAAAATAAATTAAGTTATTATATTATATTTCTAAAATTTTAACAACAAAAAATTTTATTATTATATTTATTTTATTATTATTATATTCATATTATTACTTTTAGTCATATCAATTGTAGACATGAAATATGATTTTACTGAATGCAATGAAATCACAGCTTTTTATAAGCGCTAAAATCTGCATAACAAAAGATTTTCCATATTCGCTGCTTATTAATATGTCAATAAAATTACGAAATTTCTGTTGGTTTAAAAACAAAAAAATATATGTATATACATATATACGAGCATAAAATTGAAGAAGGGAGACGCTGAAACTTAAATTAAATTACAATTTTCTAACAAAAATTATTTGGTGTCTTTATTTAGTTGAAATAAACTGGCCATATGGAAGACCATATTCGAAGAAATCCATGAAGTTTTCATAATATGCTCATAGAACAACTCCTCTGGGTCTCAAGTCAGTAGGAAGAGTGTCCATGAGAATAAAGGATTTGTTGCATCAACATAGGTTCTTAGACTTGGCAGTGTTTAGAGATTAGAAAATCTAAAGTTTCCATTAGAAATTGCTAGATTATATTTTTTAATATCTTATTTGGTATTTTTTTTAGTTTTTAACAATTATATCTTTATTAGTTTTTGTAAAATTTTTTTTTATTTTTACATATAAAAATTAAAAAAACGGAATAAGATTGGAAACTTTGTTTTATTTTATATGAAAGCTATTATACACAAAACTCGGTTGGATGTACTGAATATGCTGTTCTAAAATCGTAGACATAACCTCAAATGTCGACAGCTGTAACCGAATAATGTGATAGTATTTGTGAATACCCAAATTCGTTTGAATACAAATTCGGTTATCACAACGAATCTGTTCTCTGTGTGTTTAAAAAAAAATAAAACAAATAAACTTTAGTTAATTTTATACCACATTTGTGGTTCATTTTACTGCATTTGTTGTTAATTTTATCAACAGTCAAAAACAAAAGACAATGTTAGTTGAATTTAGTAGTGACATGTAAGTGGTCCTTTTTTAAGTGAAAAGTCAGTTGTTTTTAACTACCAGCAGAAAAATACAATCGGCACAGTGTTGGCAAAGCGTCGGCTATGGTCGGTTTGCGTTGGCAGGATGTGGGATTAACAATCTTGACAGTATTGTCCTGTTTACCCGATTGATAACAATGGCCAACTGTTAGTTTGAGCAAACTTGCGATCGTTAACATAACGTTGGTAATTCAAAAAATTTGGTGCTTTTAAAATAGCTTAAATTAAATCATTTTTAATAAATGTGTATAATAAAAACATTTAATAAGCAGCAATACAGCTCGGTCTTAGTCTTATACATCACATTTAAATTAAATTATAATAAAATTAAAAAAAATGCTTCTATTTGGCTGTAATATTGGTAAAAACTATTGTGGCAAAACACATGCTTTGCAAACAAATTGTGTTTTCTAGTACACTATTTGTTGTATCTTTGATAATTTTTAACACGGTGGGTCTTACAGAAGTAACAGAAGTTTGTCAGTACTATATTTTTGGTACGGCTGAAAATTTCTACACGGGTATATTTACAATGGTCCTTAACCCTCTAATGCCCGAATTTTGTTTTGCAATGAAATTCATACCATGTATTCGTCTCGCAAAAAAAAAATAATAATTTCGCTAAAAAAGTAGTGTGGCCAAACTCCAATTTAGTCGCAGTCAACGCTGTGTCGATCGTGGCTCAACTGGTTAAGAGGTGAGATTACGATGCATAGCTTGATGCTAAGACCGTGAGTTCAAATCACAGTACGACACCAAAAAATAAAAAAAAAAAAAAAAAAGTTTTTCATATAGAGCAAAATTAACAATATAAAATACTTTGTTCAATTGACACATAAATTAACCACTGACGAGTCCCAGGAGGGGGACGAAACTGCGGCAGTCTGGTGTATCCCTTGTGTCCGTAAAATTTTTCAATAAAAATGTTTTCTTCTTCTTCTTCCTGTAAAGAGACTAACTAAAAAAATGTTTTTCGCTGACTACTTTCGGCGATATGAGCAAAAATAATTTAAAATTTATCACGAAAACTAATGCAAGTAAAACAAAAGTTTGTACCAAAAATTATAGCTCTTACCAAGACATAACCACAATCCAAAAATAAACTTTTTTGTGCTTCTTTTTAAGAATATATGAAGATATGGCGACTTTCGCTTTTTGCAAAATGCGAAATAGGGCGAAAAAGTATCTTAACTTCAATATTTTTTGTTCAAACCTTAGACTTTTGCTACTATTACTGATTGTCTTCTCTATACCAAATTTCAAAACGATCCGTCCATTACTTTATAAGTTAAGACAATGTCCTTTAGAGATATCCTGATAAAATCCTGTTCGTCCTTGAAGAAAAATAAGGACTGATTATTAAAGGTTATACTTTAATCTTACTTATACTTAATTTTCAAGAGTTTTAAATCAACTTAAATAAGTGTTTTAGTTGTTGGAAATCTCAGTTAATTAAAAAAATAATTATTTTTTGAATTTTTACAAAATTTGAACTTTTAAAGCTTTCTCGCGTTTTAACAGTGCACTGAATACGAACAGTTTCTTAGTAAAACTTTTAGCTAATTCACTTTTATATCGAAACTATATCAATTTCTAATTAAAAAACACTAATTCGAAGCATTTGGGTTCAATTTTATAAACGATGACAAATGTCATCGTCAGGCGTTAGAGGGTTAACTACATAATATTCTAAATGTTGGAAAATAATTTCTCTTTTGAACATTTGTTTGACTGACGAACTTCCACGGAATAAATTTACATAAATTTTATTTGAAGTAACGACTTTAATAAAAAGCTATGAAATTTTGATTTTTTATTAACGGTTTATTTTGATTATTAAACGGATTATTTTACTGTTTTCGAGCTTTTTTTAAGAGCTTAAAACATTGTCTTTAGAGCTATTGTTAGGTTGCCCTAATTATAACAATTTATATTAACTAATATCATTCATACGTTAGATACATTTTAATTTATCAAAATATTTTAGTACTTTTATCCTGGCAAAAAAAATCTGGTTAAATTAACAGTAAGTTTAGATAATTGAATTAATTTTAGCAAGTAGATAATTAAAATTATTTTGGTTTTGTTAAAAAGTTCTCGGGGCAACAAACTTTCTTCAACGTGCCTCATATGATTTGTTTAGTTTTTATAATAACCAGTCATTACTGAGAAATTGTGGCTCATAAAAAACTCATAGATATGAGTATTATCAAAGATTCAAAAAAAAAAAAGTTTATGTTACCATAAAAATTAAAAAAATTAAATAATTGTATGAAATAACAAAAAAAAAAAAATGTTATTGGCTGCTCCGGAAATCGAACACGGAACCTCCTGACTGCTGAGCCAGCAAGCTTCCATGCAACCCCCCTACGAAATATTAACATCTTGTCACCCGTGAAAAAGAACTCATAACTTGCATATTTTTATTACAGACCACTTCTTGTTGATGTAACGAAACAAGTGATTCATTTAGAAGTTGTTTCATTTATTTTTGCTGGAGAATGCTTTTCGGACTCCAGTCTTCGAAAACTGTACAAGGGTCTCCCAAACAAAGATAATTTATGTTCACTACGGCACACTCATAAAAATAAATCAGTAAAACTAACAGAAACAGCTACTAAAGGGTTAACTAACTTTTAGTAGCTGTTTCTGTTGTAAAAAACTACTTAAATTATTATTTCCCTAACCGAGCACTAGCTACTATGGCTTTCGGTGCGTTTGTAGCGAAAACAGACCAGTGTCTCTATGTGAATCGAGTCCACGACCCCCGTACTGATAAGCCAGCAAGCTACCAACTAGCCTACCGGGCGCATAAACTCTGCTATTCTTATCTTAAAAGTATTAAGGTTATTGTTGAAGCGACTTCAACAAATTTAATTAATCTTTTTTTTTATTCATAATTTTTTTTTATTTTTCAATGAATTTATTCTTTTAACCTTATTGATGAGGTAGACGGCCATTCGCGCCAACTTCACCTCTCCTCTTTAAAGAATTTATCTTTAAAGCATAACTGTAAATTTATATTTTATTAGTATACCCATTTTGATACACTCATTGGTGTCAAAATATAAGAGAACATGAAGTTCTGTTTTACTCTTTCTCTCTTGAGTTGATCTCATTAGAAAAAACAACCACCACGGTTGTGTAGATTCAAGTCTGTAGATAAGAATTTATTATACTATTGATAATCAAGAAAGCCAGAGGCTTTCTAATAAAACCTCCCTATTTTTGTTGAATTTTAAATTCAAAGTTTTTTTTTATTTGCTAAAAAAAAACACCCTAAAGTTGACTTAAGAAGATAAGCCTCCTTTACATTTTGGTCCTTCGAACCGGACGTAAAAGGAAAAAAACAAGAAGGGTACCCGGTGAAGAATTTTTTTGCGGGGAAACGGTGAGTTTGGGAATTTTTATATTTTAATTGAAAAAAGAAAAATTGTGATAATTTGGTGGAAGCAATTAAAAAAATTTTTGCAGTTCCAAAATTTTAAAAAGTGTTTGGTATTGTGTGTGTCATTAGGGTGGCATAATTTTTTTTTATCTCGATTTTTTTTTTTACAAAAAATAAATATTGAAAAGTGTTTAAACCGAAATTTATACGAAATAAAATCGTGACGCGAGACAAGTTAGTGAAAAATTTTATACAGGGTGCTACAACAGGCTCTCAACAATTTTCAAAAAAAATCTTTTTTTATTTTTTACTACAAAATTTTGAAACGGAAGTTTATTTCGAAAGCAAAAATAAATTTTATTAAAATTTCTACTACAGAGTGCTGTAAAAAGCTGTAGTCAAAAATTTTGTGCGTCAAACCAGATTTTATTTGAAGTCAAATCGTGAATCTTGAGGAGATTACAACATTTTACAAAAACTTGATTTTTTTTTGTTAATCTTTGATGATAAAGGGTGGTGCAACAAGAAACCCTCAATATAAGGAAAACCTGTTTGTTATCCTACCACGTAAAGTGGCCCGAGGAAAATTTTTATAAATTGTTAAATTTGCTAAAATTAACGGTGTATAACCAGAATTTTAATTTCCCCTTTTTACAAAAGGGTGACCCAGGAAAGCAACTACATATTTTGAAAATATTTTGAAAGCTGAACTACACGTTAGCCAAAATTGTTGGTTAACTAAGAATTTTTGTATATTGATATATTAAATAAAGGGTGATCCCATAAAAAAAATAAAAATTTTATTTTTCTCGCTTTTCGGAAAGGGTGATACACAAAGCCCGCATATATTTTGAAATTTTTTACAATACTGATTGGAGAAAAGAGTGGGTAATTTTTTTTGTGAATTTTAAGCACATATTCAATTGTTTTTAAATTTTTTTTATTGTTTACGAAAAAATCTTGGATTTTTTTTGGTGAAGAATTAGTTGGAATTTTTTTTTTTAAAAAAAAGCGGTTGAATTTTATAGCAATATTACACTGAGAAAAATTATTTGATAATTTTTATGAAAAGTAATAGTGGTTGGAAAATTTTTTGATTGAAATTTTATAATTTTGCTTGGCAATTTTAATCCCAACGGGAAAAAAAAAACGTACTTCAAGTACGAGGTCCTACCGGAAAAAAATTATTTGATTTTTTATCTCAAATATTTTGAGATTGAATTTTGAGAGATTGATAACTTAAAGTCAAAGTTAAAGCCCCACGGGACAAATTTATTTGAAATCCTTAAAACAAAGTCTACTCAATTTCAAAAAGTTTTTATTTGAAGTAGTCTCAAAATGGCTAAAAGGAAATGCAAACATAGCATTTTGCAGCTAACTTCCTTCATCACTAGTTTTGATGAAATTTCTCAGGATAGTTTCACAATTTCGTTGTTAGAGGTGAAAAAAGAGGAATTAGATAGAAGGTGGTCGAAAATGGTCTCTAGTTATGAAAGTTACATAGAAGGAGATGATAAGGTAAAAGAAGAAGATATTTACCAAGATGAGGTTTCAGTTAAGTACGAAGAGGCTAGCGAACAATACCAGGTTTTGAAGGCTAGAATTTTAGAGATGATCAAGGCTAAGTCAGCAGGTCAAGGAACAAATCAAGAGGTCGTTCGTCGTCCCGCTCTTAAATTACCCGCTGTAAAAATTCAGAATTTTGAAGGTGGTTTTAGCAACTGGCCTGCATTTAGGGACATGTTCATGGCAGCGATCGGAAACGAGCCATCAATAGCTCCAGCACACAAACTGTATTACCTGCTAGGCAATACGACTGGGGAGGCCCATCATATGATCAAAGATTATGATCTAATAGATTCAAATTTCGATATCGCTTGGAATGCGTTGAAAAATCGCTATGAGAACAAAAGAATCTTGATTAATACCCAAATTGACAAAATCAAAGTCATTCGTACCCCTCCAACGGAGAATTTAAAATTTTTGAGAATTTTTCAAAATACGGTCAACGACTGTCTTTCAGTTATAGGATCATTTCGGATCGATATACCGAGTAATGACCCGTTTCTAATGAACCTTTGCGCTGCAAAGTTACCGGAAGAAACTTCTCGGGCTTGGGAAGACTCTTTAGTTGATCATAAAGAACTGCCTACTTGGCAACAGCTCAGCAAATTTCTCACAAGTAGAATTGAAACTTTAGAGACTTTTGCCAATTTAAGAAAACCAGTCGGTAAAGAACATCATGATTCTAAACCACAAGTATTTTATTCTCACACTGAAACCGACAAAAAAGCATTCAGCTGCAAAAAATGTCGACAGAATCACCCGTTAAGACTTTGTAAATATTTCAAGTCACTGTCAGTTAAGGACAGAATAAAATTCGTTTATGCTAATAAATATTGCACTAATTGTTTTTCGACAACTCATTTTAAATCGAATTGCCAAAGTGCAAACTGTTGTACCAGATGCAATCAGAGGCATCACACCATGCTACATCTTGAAACCGAAGACAAGCTGAAAAGAGTTACCGCTCCTAAGGTAACGCCGCAAAATTATCGTCGAGATAATGAAAGACCATCCGGGTCCGGCACTCAAAATAAAACGAACTCGTCAAATTCACAAGTATATACTGCAAATGTAAATCAAAAGGAAACCGTTCACGTTAACTTATCTCAGCATAACGGGACTACTATTTTGCCCACAGTGCTAGTTCAAGTGGAGCATTTAGGCGAAAAATTTACTATTAGAGCGATGATAGATTCAGGTTCTACAAGGAGTTTTGTATTAAAGAGTGTTCAACAAAGACTCTCTATACCATTGGAAAACCATCGCAGTGAAATATCAGGCTTTGGTGAGACATTTGTAGGAAATTCTAAAGGAAGATGCAACGTCATAGTGAAATCAAGAATTTCAGATTTCTCGATAAAAATCAGAGCAATTGTGGTACCAACATTGGCTCATTTTATGCCTTCACGGCCTATTCCCATCCATAATCTAAGCGAAATCAAGGATTTAGTACTCGCAGACCCATACTTTTATAAACCTGCTTCAATTGATATGATAATCGGAAGCGATTATTTGCCTTTCATCAACTTAAAGGGCGTTAGAATGAACATTGGAAATTGCCTTGAAGCTAGAGAATCCCACTTTGGTTGGTATTTGTTAGGGCCTGAACCTGTTAACGACGTCCAAACTTTTCACACAATGGTTTCGCCATCCCGCGATCAGATTCTCCATGAAGATTTGAAAAAGTTTTGGGAATTAGAAGAGCCCGAAAAAAAGCAATATTGAGTCCGACAGCGACATTATTTGCGAAAATTACTTTCAACGTACCACAATCCGACAACCTGACGGCAGATACTTAGTTCGCCTCCCATTTAAAGAGCAGTTTCCGACTGAAATTTTTTTGGGCCCCTCCAGAAATATGGCACTCGCGCAAGTACCACAGAATGGAGAAAACTTTAGAAAAAACTCCTGATTTAAAGTCCCAGTACACAGAAGTTCTCCAAGAGTATTTAGACTTGGATCACATGGAACAAGTTGTACACTTTGAGCCAAAAGCTGAAAAATATTCGTCATTTTTTCTCCCACATCACGCAGTAATCAAACCGGAAAGCAAAACCACAAAAGTACGAGTGGTATTCAACGCCTCAAAAAGACGGCAAGTGGTTTCTCGCTTAATGATGTTTTGTATCAAGGTCCAACTCTTCAAAATGATTTGATGCAGCTTGTGCTAAGATGGCGCAACTATAGGTTTGTTTTCACCGGAGATATACAGAAAATGTATCGCCAAATCCATGAAGCGGACCGTCCCTATCAACAGATTTTGTTTCGCAGCGAAGCTGATGGTAACGTGAACTCGTTTTCAACTAAAAACTGTCACGTTTGGCGTAAATTGTGCCCCCTTTTTGGCGATAAGAACCCTATTGCAGTTAAGTAGTGATTGCAAAAATTTGTACCCCAAGGCATCCGCCATTTTGAAAAATGAAGTCTACGTTGATGACATCCTGTCTGGTGGACACACAATTGAAGAAGCCAAGCTCAAACAGAGTGAGCTTACAAAGGCCCTAAATCGGCTGGATTCCCGTTAAAAAAGATGACAGCAAATAATAAGTTTGCTGCTCGAAAATTTGCCCCGGGAGGATCTTCTAGATGAAGATTTTTTGAAATTTGACGATTCCAGTACGATTAAAACTCTTGGAATTCGATGGAATGCTTTATCGGATTCATTCTACTATGTTGTGGAACCCATTGAAATTGTTGCATCTACTACAAAAAGAAGAATTTTGTCAGTGATAGCAAGATTGTTTGACCCTCTAGGTTGGTTAGGCCCAGTCGTGATAGTTGCAAAAACTCTTATGCAAGAATTATGGGAAGGAAAGTCTGACTGGGACGAAGGGGTGCCTACACCCATACTGATAAAATGGAATTCATTTATAAAGAACTTGCCATTTATCTCCAGCATTAAAATTCCTAGATGGGTAGATTTCTCACCACAGTATCGCATCCAGATACACGGCTTCTGTGACGCCTCAGAGAAGGCATACTGCGGTTCTGTATATATCAGAACAGAAAGTCCAGAAGGCCAATTTAATAGTCATTTGCTAGTTGCAAAAACTAAAGTAGCCCCTATAAAGCGGACTACTATACCCAAGCTCGAACTTTGCGGAGCTTTATTACTTGCTAAGCTGACCCGAAGCTTAGTCGCGAACTGCCAGTTCAACTATGAATTGTTCTTGTGGACAGATTCATCAATAGTACTGGGTTGGTTACAGAAACCCCCAAATACCCTTAAGACATTTGTCGCAAATCGTGTGACGCAAATTATTAGCATCGCCAGCACATCCCGCTGGAAGCATGTGAAAACGGAAGAAAATCCTGCAGATATGGGCACAAGAGCCTGCTCCCCTCAGGAACTTGCAGAAAACCAACTTTGGTGGCACGGGCCATCCTGGCTAAAACGTCCCACAGCACAATGGCCGATCCCGCGGACTTTTGATCCAATAGATTTGGAGACCAAAAAGTCTGTAAACTTCCACCTGGAAGTACAAAGTACAGATGTACTAGAAGAATTCTCTTCATTTGAAAGGGCGTTACGGGTACTCAGCTACCGACTTCGCTTTATAAACCGCGTCCTTAAAAAACCCTTTGAAACCGAAAAGTTCATTACAAGCTCAAGAAATCAGCGCTGCGAAAACCTGGCTCATCTCATTGGCTCAGAAATCATATTTCCGCAAGGAGTACGAATGCTTAAAGGAAAAGAAACCTTTAAGTCGAAGAAGCAGACTGCTCACCTTGACTCCATTTATTGATAAAAACTACCTTCTACGGGTTGGTGGCAGATTAAACAACTCAGGTTTAAGCTACGAAGAACGTCATCCAATTATCATCCCAGAAGGTTCTCGACTGGCAAAACTTCTCGTCGATTTTACACATCGCATTCTGCTGCACTCTGAACACCATATAATGTTACGAGCGATCCGGCAAGGATTTTACATCCCAAGATTACGAAACTTGGTACGAAAATGTATTCGTGAATGCAAGGCGTGCACGGTCTACAAACATAAGTTCCAGCACCAAATCATGGCCGCTCTCCCACCAGAACGAGTAAACTTTTCCCTACCCTTTACATACACCGGAGTCGATTTTGCAGGTCCCTTCAACATAAAGTCATCAACTTTGCGAAACGCCAAAATTCTGAAAGGATATGCAGCTGTTTTCGTTTGCTTTTCTACCCGAGCCGTCCATTTAGAAACTTGTTCTGACCTCTCAACCGATGCCTTTTTAGCCTGCTTTGATAGATTTATTGGGCGTAGAGGTCTCCCGAAGACCATGTTTTCCGACAGCGGTCGAAATTTCCTCGGCGCAAGTTACGCGCTACTGAAAAGCCATAACAGCTTCCTCCAGTCAGCAGAAAAGAAGCTGATCGAAAAATACACCACTCTTGGCTTCACCTGGTCCTTCATACCGCCGTATGCACCCCACATGGGTGGCCTCTGGAAAGCCGCCGTGAAAAGTATGAAGTCCCACCTCAAAGAGGTAACTTGTAATCTCTCTTTTACCTTTGAAGAATTTACAACTCTTCTTGTTCGAATTGAGGCAGTGTTAAATTCAAGACCACTGTCACCTTTAACGGAAACCCCGAACGAAATTTTACCACTGACTCCAGGTCATTTGCTTCGAGGAGCTGCGATCACCGCTCTACCAGAAGCCCCTGCGGAACCTCCACTTGAGAACTTGCCGTATTTAAAACGTTGGGAACGATTAAAGGCGTTACAACACATTTTTGCACGAAGGTGGAAAACCGAGTATATAACCGAGCTACAACGCCGATTCAAATGGCAAAAGGAACGTGACAACCTCAAACAAAATGACATCGTCATCGTCAAAGAAGACTTTTTACCACCCACCGAGTGGCTCCTTGGTCGCGTTACTAAAGTCATATACGGACGCGATAGCAAAATCAGAGTTGCGGAAGTACGCACAAAAAATGGTAATATCCTACGACCTGTTGTCAAACTATGCTTGCTACCCACCAATGATACTCAAAACCAAAACCCACCAATTAATCTACCAAATTCCCAATAATTAAGTAAACAAATAGATAAAATTCGCACTAGGTATTTTTTCTAACACTGTATATATTTCGTTCTTTTCTTTTCTTGTTTTCTTCTCTGTATATTTAGATGAGAGAACGCCCACTATGCCACATATGCCAACGTCAACGCCGCCAGCTCGTTCATAATCAGAAAGGTGGCTCAAGAGTTGCCGGAATTAACACCAGTTACAAGCCATGATGGAAAGATATGTGGTCGATTCATTATGGAACCATGGTTTACCCACAACGAGCGAGAGTCCTTCATGATGGACTTACTTCTCTGCGAGCGTCTGGGGTTCGTGGCACCCCCCTCATTGAAAGATGAAGCCCTAAGCCACCACTTTGCCAATTACTCCCTGTTGGCTCATCCTCTCTTCCATGCCTATCGGGAAATTGACGGTGTATTGGGAAAAACGGTAGCGGACAGAATCCTATTGCCAAACATCCAACAACCAGCTGCTGACCTGCCCCGTATCCAGCAGTCCACATTTGGGTGGATAATATCCGGGCCTTGGAAGAGATGTTCCTGCCATTTTCCGGCGGGAGCATGTTGAAGCGACTTCAACAAATTTAATTAATCTTTTTTTTTATTCATAATTTTTTTTTATTTTTCAATGAATTTATTCTTTTAACCTTATTGATGAGGTAGACGGCCATCCGCGCCAACTTCACCTCTCCTCTTTAAAGAATTTATCTTTAAAGCATAACTGTAAATTTATATTTTATTAGTATACCCATTTGATACACTCATTGGTGTCAAAATATAAGAGAACATGAAGTTCTGTTTTACTCTTTCTCTCTTGAGTTGATCTCATTAGAAAAAACAACCACCACGGTTGTGTAGATTTAAGTCTGTAGATAAGAATTTATTATACTATTGATAATCAAGAAAGCCAGAGGCTTTCTAATAAAACCTCCCTATTTTTGTTGAATTTTAAATTCAAAGTTTTTTTTATTTGCTAAAAAAAAACACCCTAAAGTTGGCTTAAGAAGATAAGCCTCCTTTACAGTTATTAAGGTGCAAATTTTCGCCTATAATATTTAAAATTAAATTAAATAGGTAGGCCGTAAAGCACTGCCTCTTTAAAGATTTCTCAGCAAGAATTTACAAAAGTCTAACCGGATGCACGCATGAGAGGGGAACTTAAACACCCTTTTCTACAAACTCCTAGCTTCCGATTTTTGGCCAGGCTGTTAAGGGGTTTAGTTTTAATATTTATGCCACTCACATGCATTATTTCAAGTTCTTTGGTGTTTGGCTAATTTCCACTTTTTTACCACACTCTTGTCCAAAAATTAGAAAAGAAAAAATTTTGTGAGTAAGGTCTAATTTGAAGAAACAAAGGAGTTTGGGCAGGCCGCCAATACCTTTTCTTTCATTTTTCCCCTTTTTCCTGGCCAGAAAGTGAGTTAGGTCATATTGGAAGAACCATATATTTTAAATGTCTGAATTCTAGGGTCGTCACTACCCGTACGAATTTCAAAAATTCTGCCTATGCGGATATATGCGGGATTCGGAATTGACATACTAAATTTCCAGTTTCAAAAATGTAAAAACGTGATTCGGATCTCACTTACCGAATTTTAATTTCATTACTTTAGCGATTTGTCCACGCCGCCAAGGAATTGACTCTTCTCCTTCATGCCCCTCCACGTTGGATTTTCCAAAAATTGCTCCTCCCTGTAGGAGTTTACAAAAATCTCATCTTACTTAATGTCTATGACAGAGGTGGAACCTACGTGCCGAAATTTAACTTCCTAGCTCCAGTCGTTTTGGACTGGACAATGTTAAGTGAGTAAGTCAGTCAGTCACGTTATTATTTTATAAATATTATTTTTTTTTTCTTTAAATATATTAAATTTTGTTTTATTTGTCTTCTCTTCACACACAAGGTGTGAAGCAGTACCAGTAACCGGTGCTACTGTTTCCACCGGTTACGATATTGTGTATATCGGACCGGTTCTATTTCAAAATTCCGCCTGGCAGTGTAATTCAATCTAATAAAATTTGTATTTTCTGGAAAGTTAAATTAGTATTTTTATATTATACTGAGGGAATTGTCTGCATGATATCAATTAATATTTGCATTAAATCTATGAAGTGTCACAGGAGTTTGTCCATTAAAACTTTTCATTTATTTGATGCAGTTTTTCATAAAATTTTATGAAAAGTTTAATTTTATTTATTAAAAATTTCATACGACTAATGAAAAATGTTCTTTAGAAATAGTTACATTAAAACTGTGAAACTATTTCATAAAGTTTAAGAAATTTTTGATTCACATTGTGAAGAAAACTTATTAGTTTAGTGAAAAAAATATAAAATTTAAATTAGTTCAAGGAGATTTCTCTGTTTAACAACATTACAAACACTGAAAACATTTAATGCCACTTTTTTTGGAAAAAACTTTCGTTGAAACTATTCTCGTAAAATGGAAGAAAGTTTATTTCAGTTTACGGAAATAAATTTCGTAACATTTTACGAAACTAAAGAAATAATTCGCAGCAACTTTTTTCGTAATATTCAAGAAAGTTTTTTACAAAAACTGTAAAAGCTTTTATTATTTTACGAAATTAAGGCAATAATTTAGGAATTACTTTTGGCTGAATCCCTGGTTAAAAAACTCATTGTTAATACAAAATAATTGACAATATTTCGTAAAACAGAAAATATATATCATGCATTATGCAAAAGATTATCTTAAGTAAACGTATTTTTTACACCCGCCTATCGTCATTAGAGACAACTAAGTATTTCATACAATGTATGTCTATTTTCGTAATGCATGGATTTAAAGAACATTTTTTTTTAACTAGAAATTGACTACAAAGTTTCAAATAAATGTCGTTTTATCAAACCATTGTTTTCGTATTACCATAAAATAATTTAAAATATATTATTCTATTTTTAAAATAGTAAATCATGATGAAATATTATGTAACAGGCTTATGCTATAAACACATAGACGACTGCAGCTACACGACTACAGCCTGTCAAAAATAAAATACACACGTTTATATGAAAACGATTATTTTGGCACCAACACAACTACACGACTACCCGACTACTTTTGCCGCTGTAGTCGACTTAGGTTAATTTCTATTTTTGTTGGCTGCAAAACAAAAATAGTGTTGACAATAAAACAAAATATGTAACAAATTAGTGCTTAAAAATATTTTATTTTGTTAAACACAAAAAACGTCGCAACATCAAATGGTATAATTGCATTAATATTCAAGAGGGGTTATATAAATTTATTTTCACGTTATAATAATGTATTATAAATAAGTAATTGTATTTTTAAGTGAACTTTATATACGTGTCTACTACCAAGCATGTTGTTCTATTTTAATAAAGAAAAAAAAAGATGTAATTGGCACTACTGAAACAAAATGAATTTGTATCAGGGATGTTAAATGGAGTTTTCAATTTTGTACCAACATCCAAAAAAAATTGTACTTTTTGGACGTTGACGGTACCATTTTTTTTAAATTTATTAAAACAACAAAAAAAAAATACATAAAAATTCTCTTGTACAGAAAAAAAAAACAAAACCTTCCAATAACATACATTATATGTATGAATAAAATAAGGCATAAAAAAGTCTTATGAATATATGAGACCAAATCATGGAATTATTTGTTTAGTTAATAAACTATTTGGAATTTCTACATCATAGCAGCATAAATTTGTCGCTCTTAACCAATCCTTAGTCTGTATGAGACTTGATAATGTTGGCTAATGTAGTCTTTTTTTTTCCTTAGTTTTTATTATATTTTGAAAAGAAAAAAACTCTTTCCACATTTGCAGACCAGTGTGGAATGGATAAAATTCCAGCAACGACTAGAAATGTCTGGAAACATATTGACATTCAGTTCATTTTGAAAATTAGCTACTACCGACCAAAAACTACAAACGTTTTAATTTTTTAACGACTTCAGTTAAAAAATTTTAGTTTTTACTCTGGCTCAAGTAATATTTTTACTAAGAAGACAAGAATGGAGCAAAATTAATGATTAATCGGTTTTTTGTTAAAGTTCTGCCTATTATGGAGGCTATAACTTTTCTAAAACATTGGGTTCTGATGAGATCTTTAACCAGATCGAAATACTAGTATTAACCTAGCTAATATGTTTGATTTGCTTTATTTTTGTAAATATACGGAGGTTGAGAGCTCGTTCTAAATTAAACATATATAAGATTGTTTGGAATTTTCTTTCATTTCTTTAACAATAATTTAATTTTCGTTTGAGTTGAATTTTAACGTCTTTTTCAGACAATTGCAGTTAATACTATAATTAATATGCAATTTTATTTAATTTAATTGTGAAAGGCGTGGTAGAGAAGAATGAGTGTATTTTCTAAAAATCATAACTACATTGCAAATATTCAATTTTTTTTTGAATTAGACTGCGCAGTTTCTGGTATTGTTTTTTTTTTTGAATTTTTGAATAATGTAATATTTGTTATGTTTTTATTTGTTCGATTGCGTCTATATGAAATTTTTCTGTGCAATCACTGACCGTGGTATAGATAAACTGATTTCTAATGCCACATGCACTCGCACTACAAGTTAGACAGAGCGCTTTAGCCCTCTGAGCTATAGTTAGGTCGAGTTTTGTTGTGATTAAAACTAATTTTATTCAATACACGGTGTTTTTGTTCTTGCATACATAATCTCAGAAGTACAACTCCAACAACACAACAGTTCTATTTTTACAAACTCACCTCACTCTAATGTCCACTGTTTTCCCATATGTTATAAGTGATGCCATATCTATATATCAATTTTCACTTCTTCAGAATTTAATAAATTCAAAATAAAAGTGAAGTTGGCTTCAACAAGTGTCAATATATGTAAGAGCTGCCAGATAAATTTTGTAAAAAATCGTAAATTTTTAATCGATATTAAAAAAAAAAAATGCCAA
The DNA here is from genome assembly GCA_021234595.1 of Delia radicum. Taxonomy (NCBI): domain Eukaryota; kingdom Metazoa; phylum Arthropoda; class Insecta; order Diptera; family Anthomyiidae; genus Delia; species Delia radicum. The sequence continues at coordinate 298,116,790 of CM037851.1, read as the reverse complement.
CTTTATTCTTCAAAATCGTTAAAATGATGATAAATCGTAAAATCTGGCGGATATAGTCGCATATATTTTAAGAGCTCATTACATAAAACGAATAAATGCAATGAAAAAGGACACAATAACAATTTGTTTTGCTATACTAAAAATTCAAAAAGGGGAAAAATTAAAAATTTTTAAATTGTACCAAATGAGTCGCGGTAGTACCACGGTACTTTAGAAGGTCAAAATGTACCAAAAAAAGTACAATTGTACCAACTTTAACATCCCTGATTTGTATAAAAATATATTTTTAAATTGAATCGTGATCAGCTGTTTACTAGCTGCTGTCGTTTCCAAAATAATAAGTAGCTGACCACACGGCGACGATTGCAGTCAACGGCATTTGCAGTCGTGTAGCTCTGCAGTCTGCTGTGGTCTATGTGTTTATAGCATTAATTATCAATAACCACATTTCAACACTATATTATTTATAATGCTCCAATTCCCCAGGATAACAAAGTTTTAATACCTAAGCCTTGACTACAATCAGATCGAAAGAACATTGTTATTTTCTGCATTTATGTTTTTTTTTATTATTTTATCATGCACATTCAAACAAACATATTCGTGATGGCATCATTTTCTAACAAATGAGTCCATTTAAGATATTTTTTTGCACTATTTTATAGAATGGCATGCAAAATAAAAATATATATATGTAACAAATCATTCTATGATAATGTTGTATGAGTGAGAACACACCATTTCCGCTTGTAATTTAGAAAGTAAATTTTTACATTTTTGTAAAATTATCTTAAATTTGAAAAAGTTGAAGAGAAAAATCTGTAATTTGACAGAAAACTTAATTGTTTTCAGAGAAAAAAAAAACAGTCTAACTAATTTTAGCTGTGGCGTACCCAATGGGTATGTCAGAGAGAGGCTCAGAAGATGGAGGGAGTCGGAGTTTGGGGCCTATTGGGCCAGATCGCCTGGGCAGCGACAGGCGAGGCTGTTTATATCTCCCTCTGGGGAGAGATCGCGGAAACTCTTGTCTATGACGAGGGGCGAACTAAGGACCGTAACGGGTTACCTCACAGGATACTGTGGCCTTAGGTATCAATTGTACAAGATGGGACGATCCTCTACGGATACCCGAGACCTCTGAGCATGTTCTCTGCAAATGTCCGAGGCTCTCCGAAAGGAGGGTGCGTTATTTTGGTGGTCGAATAGTGACGCCATCGGACGTTTGGAACTGTTCACCTGGTAGGATAGCTGTCTTCGTAGGGAGCCTGAACCTATAGGGTGTATTCGCTGGCAGCACAAAATACCAACTTCTGGTCGCGGTGCATAGTGCCACTATAGTCTAATCTAATCTAAATTTTAGCAAAGCGTGGCTCTAATTACACTGTGCTAAACAGAAAAATAACTATTTTATTTAAATTGTTCGGACTGACTGCTTCTCATAACTTATTTCCACCAAATCTTAATCAAGAATGACACAAAGAACGAGGAAGCTCATAAAAAACAGACTGATCGTCTAATAAAGGTTGTTTTTTATACAGATATACTCGTAGAACTTTAAGTTGCCAACACTTTTGTAACTTTCGGCCATTTTGTCATGATTTATGTTTAGTTTGGTTTGAAATTTCAACATGAATAGACTGATGAATGATCAGCGCATCCAAATTGTGCAAATTTATTTTGAAAATCATGGCCCTGTTTGAAATACGTATAGCACACTACGTCCATTTTACTGTTAACATAATCGTCCATCTGAGCAATTAATTGGAACGTTTTCGCACCACGTTTACTGTAAATGATAATATGCATCCACAGAGACGTTGTACAGTGCGTACAAAAGAAGTCATTGCTGCTGTAGAGCGTAGAGTAGAGGAAGACCCTAATCAGTATATCCGTCAATGGCGACCGCTATAGAGCCATGATTACTGACCATTTCGTTGATCAATTGAACAACTATGATGTGCAGATGGCGCAACATGTCACACAGCTCTTGCCACAATTGATTTATTGAAGGAAACGTTTGGTAACCGCATAGTTTCACGTTTCGGACCCCTGAATTGGACTCCAAGATCGTGTGATTTAACGCCGCTGGACTATTTTCTGTGGGGATATATGAAGTCGCTGGTCTACGCCGATAAGCCCGAAACGATTGACCAAAATGTTGGAAAAAGTCATCGAAAATCATCGTATTTAAATTATAATGCCAGAAGATTATCTTTCGAATACAGTAAATTTCATGTTAATTTATAAAAAATCATCTTTTTTTTATTCCATTTCAAAGTTTTATACCTCTATAAAAAACACATTTCAGTTGGCGCAACTATAATATCGCTGTAGTCAGAGAGAGTAGTATGATAATAAATACTATATTATGATTGTAGATATGATAATAATATGATAACCGAAAGAGATTTTTTACTATAACATGGTTAAATCAACCATATTATTGTTGAACTATGATAAATACAGTGACATTTTAATTGAAACATCCATTTATGGCTGTAGGAAACATAGTTTTGTGGCCGCAATGATAGTGCAACCATATTTTTAATCTACGTGTGATGCTCAATACATCATATCTCTTGACCGAGTCATCCAATTGTTATGAACTTAGTGTAGAGTTGCCAGATTGGCTGGATCCTACAAGATTGTGCAGCTTTTTTTATGCTTGTCCAGTGTCCAGATAAAATAAAATTTATCTATGTAAATAGAAATTTCCGAAAAAAAATTAATACATTTAATGAAAAATTTCAAATTATAAATAATTATTTATTAAAAATTTCATACTTCTAATGAAAAACTTTAATTAAATATAGTTTTATTAAAACTATGAAGCTTTTTCATGAAGTTTAAGAAATTTTTCATTTACATTTTGAAGAAAACTTCGTTACTTTAGTGAACAAATTTCAATAAAACTTGTCCAAGGAATTCTCTGTGTATCAAAATTTGATATTTTTTGATCGTTTTAAATGGAATGAGTCATATCAAAATTTCATTATGATCGGAGAGAACCCATCGATAAACTCCCCTTGTCGTTTAAACCTTCAACCTGCAGTAGGTCACTTGAAAAGTATTCGCAACATTTTTTTCTATGTAGGGCCGTGTTATTAGTAAAGTGAAAGTAGTAAAAAACATTGGCAAGCCCAGACATGGGCGGCGTCAATTACATTTCACAATTATTGACATGTGACATTTTTCAATATCATTAATAATTTCGGACCTACGCTCACAATTGTGGGCTTAAACGCTTCCTTATGAAATTTGTAAAATTTTTAATACCAAACATGGGGATTAGTAACAACATCTGGGTATTTCATTAAGGGGCAATTACTCAATTACATTTAGTTATACGTAAAAAAGTAATTGGTTTGTATGCGTTTAAGCCAACAAGTGCGAGCGTAGATTCTGAAATTATTAATTATATGACAAATTGCATTAGTGAATTTCATTACCCATGTCTGAGTAAGCGTTACTAAAACTTTTTGTAGAGTTTTTGTATACCATTAAAGAAAATTCATTTGCTTAAATAGAGTTCTGTTTTCTGACATTTAAAAAAAATTTTTCATTAAAACTATATTAAACTTATAAAAAAGACAAAGTACGGTCTTGTTTACTTCCCCTGTATCGTTTGTTTTTGTTTTTATTTTAAACAAAACAAGTGTGAAAATAAAATAGGGAAAAACAAAAAAAGTGTATTGAATATCTACCAAAGGTAGACCTTGCACATAACAAACAAGTTTTCAGTTTATTTTTATCAATGGTGATAATCTTTAACTTCGAGCTCATATATTAGATCTCGATTAGAGAGAAAACTAGTTTATATGAATGCTTGATGTTTTGCCTGGAATTGTCACTTCTTTTAAAACGTGTTCTGATGATGGGAACCTAGAAAATTCCCGAAATAGATCTATCAATGAAAGTGGTAAATTAATAAATTTGAAAACAAAAAACTCTATAGATTATTTGTTCGGACAATATCCTAATAAAGAAATATAGAGTATGGCCTCGAACTTTAAAAATTATTTTCATTTTCATTAAAATTAATTTCATTGATTTAGTATTTTAGATCATTTTGAAAATGTTCAACTGAAAAGATAGATTTTTAACTAGAAAAAAATAAGCAAAACTAATTATTAATTTTTACAGCTCGAGTTTAAAAAATTAGTAAATTTTTTGATAAAATTTGCAACGAAAATTAGTTAAAATTTTTGAATTTGTAAATAGAGAATTGCAAAAAATTTTAATTCAAAATTATGTTGTACTAAAAATTAGTACAAAAATTCTGTAAATTGTGATTTAAAACATATTACTAATATTTCTACTTACTTTTTATTTGAGTATCCTTCAAGAAATTTTATTAGGTTTACAATATAACAATGCTATTTTCCTAAATTGAATCGCAAATGCTATAAAAATATTAGTATTAGTATATAAACCTACAATCGCTAAATATTGTTTGGTTTTATCATGACTGAACAAAAAAGTACATTGAAAATCATGCACTTGCAGTCATGCAACAAAAACACAAAGATATAATGGAAACAAAAAAGCGAACTTAAAGGAAGAAAAATAAATATGGATTTAATTCTGCATATTTTTTTTTAGGGTTAGAACAAAGAATGGTATGATTTTTACAACAACGTAAATGGTAAAAAGCAGACATGGGCGTTAATCATTACATTTTGTAATTAATTACACATTCAATTACAAATTACATGTAATTGTTATTGAAAACAAAAAAACTCAATTACAATTACATGTAAACTGAAGCAAAATTTCAATTACAAAATTTAATTATTACAAATGTAATTATAATTGTGTAATTTGTTATAATTATTAATTATTATTACAAATGTAATTATAACTGAAAAGATATTAATTACGAATTACATTTAATTGTAATTGAAATAACATCAATTACTAATCACATGTAATTCCAATTGAAAACTGTAAATTACAATTGTATGTAATTGAAAAAAAGAATTAATTTTAAGAAGTAATAACAACAAAAATGTAATCATTATATTAATAGTAAATTCATTTCAAAAATATATTCTACTACAATTATGATCAATTACACATAAAAACAGCTTTCGATAATAAGCAAAATAATAAAAAAAATAATAATAATAATAACAATAGTTCATTGATATGAAAAAAAAAAACAATTGGCAGCACTTTTAATATTTTTGTATTAAAAGAGTTGACACTTAACATGGACAATGTTAAATTTTGTATGGGATTTCGTAACATGTATGGGAAAAAAACAAGCCTAATAACGAAAATAACAATGAAACCAATAATAACAATAATAATAATATTAATTGTAATACTAACAGCGATTTATTTTCTAACTATTTTTAAGGTATTTTAATGTTCTGACTTAAGGAAAAGTCAACATATCTCTTCTGTTTTTGTATATTTTTATTTCACTTGAAATAACACTGTTCGTGGGAACAAGCGCAAGCCCAAGAGTACCAACACCCCCATACACATTTTGGCTTTCCGCAACTTTTGGGTCAAACTTGTTCCGATAGAAAAAAAGATGGAAATGATAGAATGATACAAAAAAATTAGTAAATTTTTTTGCTTAAATTAATAAAAATTAGTTAAAAATTACATTACAAATAAACTGTTAAATAGCAGATTTGGTTTTTGCTAAATATTAGTAAGTTGAGCGAAAGTACTAAATTTATCTGCTGAAATCAACAAAAAATTTGCTAAAGATTTAGTAACCAAAAAAGTCATAAAAATTATAGAAAAAATTATTATAGTTTTAGGCTTAAACTAAAAAAAACTAGTTAAAACTGACATTGTAAAAAAAAACTGTTAAATAGCAGATTTTTTGTTGCTAAATATTAGTAAGATAAGAAATGCAAAACTATAAATCTGTTAAAGTAGATTAAGTTATATTTGAGCCAAATTTAAGTTAATTGGAAGAGCTAAATTTATCTGCTAAAATCAACAAAACATTTTATAAATATTTTATAATATAAATATATAAAAAAAAATCATAAAAATTATAGAAAAAATTAGTATACTTTTTGGCTTAAACTAATAAAAACTAGTTAAAACTGACATTGCGCAAAAAAAACTGTTAAATAGCTAATTTGTTATGCTGAATATTAGTAAGATAAGAAAAGCAAAAATAAATATGTTGAATCTACTTATATTAAGAGCTAAATTTTAGTAACTTGGAAGTACCAATTTTTTCTGCTAAAATGAGCAAAAAAAATTTGCTAAATAAAATCATAAAAAATCATAAAAATGTTAGTCAAATTTTTTGTTTAAACTAAGAAAAATTTGTTAAAAATGTCATAGCAAAAAAATACTGTCAACTTGCAGATTTTTTTTTTGCTAAATATTAGTAAGATAAGAGAAGCAAAACTAAATGAGTTGAATCTACTTATATTTAGTTATATTTGAGTTAAATTTTAGTTAATTGGAAGTACCAAATTTATCTGCTAAACTCAGCAAAAGGAATTAGGTAAATATTTAGTAAACAAAAAAATCATAAAAATGTGAAATTATAATATTCTTTTTTTTAGATTTTTTTTATTGCGAATAAAATCTGACTTTCTAAAATCAGTTGACTTTCTAAAATGTTTTCGTTGATTTTAGAAAAATAATTATTTAAATATGTTCTAAGTCTACAAATATTTAGTTAAGTTTTTGAGAATTTTAGCAGAATAAATTTGTATTTTCAATTAAAAAAATTTTGCTTTAATATAACTTAAATTTTGTAAAGTTATATTGTTGCTGTTCTTATTTTATTAATATTTAGCAAAAAAAGTAGTAGTTTTTTATTGCAACGCCATTTTAAACACATTTCTAGTATCTTTTTCTGCTATTTTAACAGGTTAATTTCTATGAGTGCATGAACCGTGTTATCTCAAGTGAAATTTGAATTAAAAAAAACTGAAAATATTTCGAAAATTGTCATTTGTATTGCTTTGGTACACTAAAAAAAAGTCAGCAACATTTATCTCGGAAGATCCTTTTTTTTCAATTACATACATTACATGTAATTGTATTTGAATTTTTTATATGACAATTGTAATTGTAATTAGAAAAAAAAGCAGTTACTAATTACATGTAACTTAATTGTAATTGAAATGTAATTGAAATCACCCAAGTATGATGAAAAAGTGCAAAAAAAACACAATGTGTTGAAATATATTGAGTTTAGCAGTATGAAAAGCGAAATGAGTCAAAAGGGAATCATAACTCAAAAACTGAAAGCAAACTAAAATCAAATACACTTTTGTTTGTATGTGTTAAGGTTTCAAAAATAATGATTTCTATTTGTTGCAACATGATTATGACTTAAAAAAGAAGTCATAGAATATTTTGTGTGTTTTAAATTTTTAATATTAAGGATAGTAAGAATTGTTTGTTGGTTGGCCCTCTTTCACGAAGAAAGGAAGTAATGTTTTACTAATGTGTGTTTGGGGAATACTTAAAATAATGTAAGAAAGTTATTAAAACATTACCTCAATGTAAAAAGAAAAAGAGAATCGAAATGATTTAAAATGAAATATGTAGGTTCGAATTTTATATTTTAAGATGTTATAAAAGATGTTTTATGTTAGACATTAATTTGAGGTTATTTTGAGCAAACTAAGTCCTTCTACACTCAGGAAAAAAGTTTCATTATATTTAAGAAACAATTTCATTGGACGTAAATCTATAAAGCATTGCTATATTTAGGAATTTTATATATCGACCATTTCACCAAAGACTACTCAAAAAGGACATTTTTCGATCTTGGGTCTTCCGATTTCAAATAAATTTTGAATTCAGAAACTCTTTGGAGCCACCTAAAGATTGTAGTTTTAAGTTTTTCAAATTTCGAAAAATCCACGGTTGGGAAAAAAGCTTTCCATCATGTTTCCACAAAAGAACCACAATTTGTTAATTTATTTTTTTATTTTTTGGATTACATTTATATAAAGGGTCCGCCATCTAACCTTTTTTTTCAACTAGTGCTTATTTCGTGAATGGTAACACTTAGCTCATGTCTGATTTGACAGATAATTAGTTGTATCCTTCCGCTGAACGAATATGGTAGTGTATACGCTTGAACAACGCTGGGAAATATTGCGACATTACTTTGAAAATCATGGTAATGTTGTAGAATGTGTGCCGATACACCCAAAACGAGTCACTGTTTGGTGCGGATTTGGTCCAGAGGCATAATTGGGGGCCATTTTTCTTCGAAAATGAGCAAGGAGTGGCCGTTACAGTCAATGGCGATCGTTATCGGGCCATGTTGAACGAATTTTTGTTCACAAAAATTGAAGAGGAGGAAATACAGCTGCACACAATCTGATAATGTGCTTAAAAATTGGACCGATCGTGTAGGCTACTGCATGGCCAGCCGAGGCAGCCATTTGAATGAAATTATTTTCAGTTATTAACCGGAAGGGATTGTACTTTCAAATAAAAAAAGAAATTTGAGAAAATATTCAATAGTTTTTTTTATAGCATTTTCAAAAAAAAAAAAGTTATTTGGCGGACCCTTCATTAAGTGTTAAGGCGCCGTTTAAATGACGCTCTTTTAAAATCTATACATTTAATTTTTAAGAATTTTTCTGCACTTCAAAGATAAACGAATGTTATTTAATATAATGTTTCGAAAATTTAATTTATTAACCCTTTCAACTCCACATTTTTTCTATAAACTATCTAATATTCCATAGAAAGCGTTAAAAATGTAATTTCTTAAAACAGAATATATTAGTAAATTCTTTTATCTTTCACATTTGAAAAATTTGTCAAAATTAAATTAAGAGTTTTTTAAACACATGCGTTTAAAAGGCCGCCTTAACACTATATTTTAAAATTAAATCCTACAAAGGAAAACTTTGGTAATGGGTGCGATAAAGTAATGCATTACCTTGTAATGCATACTTCTAACCTGCGTTATTATTTTCCAACACAAAAGTAATGAGTTACCGATAATGTGTTACATAATGTATTACTTTGTCATGAATACTTCTGACCTTCATCATTATTTCGAAATATACAGTAATGAGTTATCAATAGTTTGTTACATGCATTACGTTGTAATGTATACTCCTTACCTACAACATTATTTAGAAACACAAAGAAATAAGTTACCGTTAATTATACATTATTTCCAAACATAGAATAATGACTTACCGATCATCATTACATAATTCATGAATTATAAACCTAAGGTTTTGAAAATCTATATATAAACACATAACTTTGTGATTTTATGTAAGCATGAGAGTACACTTAGAATACTGTGTTGGTAAAGACCACTGCAAATGTAGTTAAAAACAAATGCAATTTCACTTAAAGAAAGGACGACTTACATTTCAGTAAATTCAACTAACATTGTCATTTGTTTTTTAATGTTCAAAAAATGACTAACAATTGTAGTAAAAATGAACCACATTGTAGTAAAGAATAAACAAACATTTATTTTTTTAAATAACAAAAAACTACTGCAAAAATTGAATGTAAAATCATAAAACAGTCATTTGATATGGTTTGTTTTTAAAAGAAATACAAGATTAGTAAACAAAATTTATATGTTCTACAAATGACTGACATTTGCATTTAAACTGATCAAACTGTGTTGCAACCCAAACAACTACATATTTTTAAAGCATAAGTTCCCTGAGTGTAAGGTCTATAATTTTGAAATCACGAACGAAACAGGAAGCAAACGATTCTTTTATATTTTAAGCAATCAAATATTATATATATCGATAGCTCAGTTGGTTGAGCTCTCGGCTAATTATTTGTTAACAACCTGTGACCCCATGTGAGAATCCCAGCGTGACCACGTTGTTTCTTTAATAAAAAAAAAAAATATGTGTAATAATTTTTTTTTATCAAATTTTTTTTATGAAAATCTATTTATAGACCCATTATTTTTTCCTACCATGTAACCATATAAGTAAGCAGTTACTTTACCCCACTCAAGGTAATGAGTCCACAAATTACTTTTAGGGTCTTCGTCTGTAGAATTCATCAGTAAAGTAAAGTGTAATGTAATGCGTGGAGCCCTATGGCGATACATTACTTTACCCATTATTTGGTAATGTGTGGTTTTGCTGGGTAATAAATCTGAAAATTAAAAAAAATATTCGTTTTGTCTACACAGAAAAAAAAATTCTTACATTTTTTCCTAATATACATGATAATTTTTCCCAAAACTTTTTCTTACCATGTAAGAATTGTTGCTACATATTATGAAAAAATTCGTGATCGAAATTTCTATAATAAAATGGGATTCTTGTATTCCTATGAAAATTATATGATCAAAATCAAGATTAAATTGTATTTTATTTGTTAAAGGTTTGCATATTTATTATGAAAAAATATTATTCTTATATTTATTATATATAAATATATAAATTTATGAAAACAAACACTAATTTTATTGTACAAGGATTAAAGTATTACAAATTAAACAATTTGTCTTTATGGACTGATCCTTCTGCTTAGATATGAATTATTTTCATCATATTCCCCCTTTACATCTTGTTTTTAAACAAAACAAAACAAGTGTGAAAATAAGATGGAGAACATAACAAACTAGTTTATTTTTATTTTTGATCAATGGTGATAATCTTTAACTTCGAGCTCATATATCAGTTTTCATTTAGTGAGAAAACTAGTATTTATGAATGTTTGATGTTTTGCATGGGATTGTCACTTCTTTCAAAACGTGTTGTAATGATGGGAAGCTATAAAATTTCCGAAATAGATCTATCAGCACGTTCCTGAAAGTGGTCAATTAATAAATTTGAAAACAAAAACTCTATAGATTATCCTAATAAAGAAAGTTAGATTAAGACCTCGAACTTGAATAATTTTCATTTTCATTTTAATTAAAAATCATTTATATAGAACATCCCAGCAAAACCACACATTACCAAATAATGGGTAAAGTAATGTATCGCCATAGGGCTACATGGATTACAATACACCTTACTACACTGATGAATTTTACAGGCGATAAGACTAAAAGTAATGTGTGGACTCATTACCTAGTAGGGGTAGAGTAACTGGTAAATTTTGTTGTTACCAGGTTCGGAAAAGTAATGTGTCTATAAATAGATTTCATAAAAATTAAATTATAAAAAAATGATTTGTAAATCATTTTTTAAATTAAATAAATATATAACGTGTTCTCGCTGAGATACAAACCTGGTGTCTCTGGTTGTTAAACGAAAACTCTACCAACTGAGCTATCGTCACATATAATAATGTGTTGCATAAAATGAAAATGAAATGTTGTGCTTCGAGTTTTCGTTTGTGATGTTAAAAATATAACTTACCATCATGATTACAAAAAATCACAAAGTAATGTGTATATAGATTTTCAAAATAATATTTTAAACAATACTTTACGCTTATATTACATGCATTATGTAATTGATGATCGGTAAGTCATTATTTTATGTGTTCATATAATGATGTACCTTGTAATGGGTAGCCCATGAGTGTCAATGTTTCGGTAACACGTTACTTTATGGTTCAAAATAGTGTTGAAGGTAAGAAGTATACATTGCGAAGTAATGAATATTTAACTAATTATCTGTAACTAATTACTTTTTGGTTGGAAAAGAATGATACAAGAAAGGAGTATACATTATAAGGTAATGCATTACTTTATCGCACCCATTACCAAAGTTTTGCTGGGATACCCACCAAAATGAGTGGATTCCATTTTGCTGCTACAGTGCAATTTTGTAAAAATTTAAATAGCCTCTTGAAACAGAGTACCACAGTCGAGATATATGCATTATTTTAGCTTGAATTGCAGACATTATCTGTGAGATCTAAAAGTGCAAAACAGAAAATTATTAGTGCATGGAATATGTATATTTTTACAAAATTTTCTACACACATACCTTTATTTTCTTCGCCAAAATATTTCCAACTTTCGTGTTTGTTTTCTATTTTTGTTTGTTATTAGAAGGGAAAATAACTTTCGACAATATTCTCCGTTTAAAATTTTCTTGATTTTTTTTTCTTATTTAGAAACAAATGAAAACATTTATAAATGGTAGGAATTCGTTCATACGTATTATAATCTAAAATCAATGAAAACAGTTTGTACAATTTGTGAATAAAATTTGTTCTGAACTCAAACAAAAAAAAAAAACATGAGGGTTTATTTCCTTGGCTGGCATAGTTACCCCCCTTTTATTTTAAATTAAATTAAAATTGTGTTATTACCTATTGCCTTGTAAGTTACCTATGCGCCTTGTTAGGTTTGTTAACGAAAATAGGCAACTGTCCTAAAGAAATTTAAAATTTTTAATGCCAAGAAAATATAATTTTTCTGTTTATTTTCACCAAACAATTGAAAAAATTCTTTTCTTTTTTTATTTACAAAAAATAATTCAAAATTAGATAATTTTTGGGGAAAGTAACAAAATGTTGTAAACATGTTTATGTATTTATATATTTAATTTATTGCTTTAGGCAAAAAAAAGAAGCATCTCCAATTATTGCAGGGATGGTAGGCGATACCGCTAAAATACCGTTATAGATTCAATACCGCTTTCTTTTTAAGGACCACACAAAGTACCTGGGGGTCATATTGTACAGCAAGCTGTCGTGGAAACTCAATGTAGAGGAGAGAGTTAAAAAGACTACAAATGCGCTCTATGCATGTAAGAGAATGTTAGGCAAGACTTGGGGTCTATCTCTCAAACTCATGCACTGGGTTTACACGGCAGTGGCTAGGCCAATTTTACTCTATGGAGTACTTGTTTGGTGGAAAGCGTTGGGGAATATGTCTTACTGTAGGCGGCTTGAGAGCGCGCAGAGACTCCCTGAACTTTGTATAACAGGCGCACTTCGCAGCACGCCTACCGCGGCACTGGATGTAATCCTGAATCTACAACCGATTAATCTAGTGGCGGAAGGCGCCGCCAGGAAATCCGCCGTTCGTCTTTGTGCTACGGGGCGATTTACGACGAGACCTTATGGTCACGGGATGATCATTGGGGATAGGATCTGTAACAGTGACTACACCATCCCGAAAATTGGCTTCACCACTGGCTTGCGTGTTACCCTGAGTGAATACGGTTGGTTGGCGGGCCTTCGTCCTGACCACAGAACCTTCAACTTCTTCACTGATGGTTCAAAGATGGGGAGGGGGTCGGGGCAGCGGTTTTCTGTCTAGAGCTGGGTATCGAGGAGTCATATAAACTTCCCGATTACTGCAGCGTCTTTCAGGCGGAAGTTATGGCGGCCAAAATGGCTGCTGACCTTGCTTTTTTTTCTGAAACGGAGGGCAGTTACGTTAATTTCTTTATTGATGGTCAGGCGGCTATCAAAGCTATCGCCGCCAACTTGACCTACTCTTCGATTGTCCAAGAGTGCAAGAACTCTCTAGGGAGACTTGGATTCGGAAGGAGAGTCCACATCTATTGGGTTCGTGGGCACCGGGGTATTAAAGGGAATGAGGTTGCGGATGAACTGGCTAAACGGGGAGTCCAATTGCCAGTTGAAATGGCATTGGATGTTCGCTTGCCACTTCGGTCTCTGAAAAGGGATGTAGAATCTACGATGATGCGAAGAGCTGATGCGGTTTGGAGAAATACCGAAACATGCAGAGTATCTAAAGTCATGTGGAAATCCTACGATCCCGTAGCGACCGAACTTTTACTGTCCTTGTCAAGGAGCGACTGTAGACTTCTGGTGGGGGTGTTAACTGGTCACTGCTGGACGGCAGTTCTTGCCAAGAGAGCGGGAAGGCTTCAGAGTGACGAATGTAGATTCTGTGGGGTACCGGGGGACAGAGAGACGGTGGAGCACCTAATGTGCCACTGTCCGGCTCTTGCACGCTCCAGGGCGAAATGTTTAGGGGACCACCTATTCCGAGATCTGGGAGAAATCTCAGAAATCGGAATCTTGAGACTTCTGTCATTTGCTAAGAGGGTGTGGGGAACTCTGGCTACCATCACTGGCGACTGACCTAACGTGGGGGTTATCGTTTCTAATCTGGTAACGCTAGGGACCTAATGGTCTATGCGGGGTCTTTGACCGGCCAGCTCAACCTCACCTAACCTAATACCGCTTTCAACAAACTATTAATATGCCTAAAAACACCGTTCCCAAAATAATTTAAATACGTTATCCATAATATACCGTTGCCGATATAACTAAAATACCAATATCTTTAAAATAATTTACCGACATATTTTAATTACCATATAAAAATCTTCGAGCCGAGGTCTAGTTTTTTATAATAATCATTTTCTTTTTCAATATTTCGACATTCCTCGAATGTCATCTTCTGGGAAATATTTAATGTTTACATAAAAAACAAAAACAAAAAACTTAAAAAATCGTTGTTATCACGACATCATATATTATTGTACTCTATAACTCTACGGGTTCTGATGAGATCTTTAGCCAGATCGAAATACTAGTATCAACCTAGCTAATATGTTTGATTTGCTTTATTTTTGTAAATATACGGAGGTTGAAAGCTCGTTATAAATTGAAAATAACATAAAAATAATCTCGTTGTATATAAAAACAAAAAACTAATATAACTGTAAAAAATATTACTTGAGCCAGAGTACACACTAAAAATTTTTTATATAAATAGAACATTTTTGGTCTTCAAAGTTTACTAACGTCATGATGCTTGTTAGGAAAAGACCTAACCACGTGCTTGATTACTAAGAAGACAAGAATGGAGCAAAATTGATGATTAATAGGTTTTTTGTTAAAGTTCTGCCTATTATGGAGGCTCTAGCTTTTCTAAAACTTCGGGTTCTGATGAGATCTTTAGCCAGATCGAAATACTAGTATCAACCTAGCTAATATGTTTGATATTTTTGTAAATATACGGAGGTTGAAAGCTCGTTATAAATTGAAAATAACATAAAAATAATCTCGATGTATATAAAAAACAAAAAACTAATATAACTGTAAAACATTTTTTAAGTTTTTTGTTTTTTTTTGTAAACATTAAATATTTTAAAGAAGATGACATTCGTGGGATGTCGAAATATTGAAAAATAAATTGATTATTATAAAAAACTAGACCTCGAGCTCGAAGATTTTTACTTATTAAATATTGAAAGGGTCGAATAAATACAACATTAAAATTTTAATTATCGTTATCGCTAAAATAGCTTTACCGAAATAATTGAAATAGCGTTATCCTTAAAATATCATTAGCGAAATAATAGAAAAAGGGGGTTTCTATAGGAAAAAATCTTCAGAATTTTGAAAACTTAAATTTTTTTAAAACTTTTGCCGAAAAACGAGCAAAATATATAAAAAAAAAGTTTTTTTTTTGCATTCTCTAGTCGCAATACATATTTTTTTAAAGCAATTTAAGAAAAAATTTTAAAAATTAAGAATTTTGGTCTCTAAGTGCAACGGGTTAAAGCATTATAATTTTTCTCAAATTCACCGCATGTGTAAAAGGGTGAGGTTTCGCCACTGGGGCACGATTTTCGCTGTATTTACAAGAGTTATTAAAGAGTTCCTTTCCATAATTTAACTGAACACATCATGGAAAGGAACATTTTAACATTTTGATCCTCATTCATGTCACTAAATTTTATACGTGGGAGATCTTAAAAAAATTAATATAATTAATAAATATAATTAATGTTTTGAACATACAAAATGAAGTTAAGATGTGTAAAATTGTAGATAAAAATTAAATTTTCCAAACAAATTCTTGGTTGAGTAACGACAGAGCTCTAAAAATAAAGTGGGGAATGCTCCCCCTTCTACCTTATAACTTTTAGACCTAGTACTACAATACATACAAAAAAAGATGCTTTATTGCACAGTTATGAGCATTCATCTGCATATAAAATAAATTTACAGACGAACAAATTTTTTAGTCCCCAACGTAGCGGCATTTTGACTTGCATTAAAATGATAAAAAAATCATCGTTTTTAAAATTTAAAAAAATTTAAAGTATCTAACTAAATCTGAAATACGGTAAATATCTCAAAACTCTATTTCTATAGTTTTGACATATTTTTTATGTAAGTGCGATAATGATTTGTCATTCATGTTTTTATTTAAATTCGATTTCAATTTATATAGAAAAGTTAATTGAAAAAATATAGTCACACCCCCCACTTGAACAAGTAATGTTATTAAGTCTTATTCAGATTTGTCTATCACGCTTTATTATGACAAACAATTTTATTGTAACCTTAATGAACACAATTAATACTCCAATTTAATGAAACACGTTTCTGGAGATATAAACATTTTCATTCATATGCTTAACTCTGATTTATATTTAATATTAATTTAATAATCCACATACGCCATCAAGTCATATACATATATTATTATTGGAAATTTCCAAGTACTAATTTGCAATTTTCGCTACCCGATGAAAAAAGTTCCAATACGAGTATATATAAACATATATAGTCATATATATAATTTCATATCACATCATATCTTATCGCAAAAATGGCATTCATAGCCTCATCTTATGTGATCCCTTGGGATCTTATCTGATATAATTTGATACGAAAAATGGGTCTATATTATTTGATTAAGTTATATATAAATTGATACAATTTCATACAATTCTTTAACATTTCAAACAATAATGAAACTTTAAATATAAATCGATGGATTTTAAAATTCGATGTGATTTTATTTTGACTAATATGTGATGCCATATACAAGGTGGCGCAAAAATAACCTTCCGATGTTTTTTGGCTGTAATTTAAAAAAAAATGAAAAACTTTGATTCTTCTTGTGGATTATTTTTATTTGGTATTTTAATTTTTTTTACATCAAGTCGAGAATATGATGTCATGTAAATGGCCGCCGCCACAGTTGATTGTCATTTGAGCCCTTTTTATGGCATTTTCCATCACTTTGGCCAAAACTTCCGGCGATAGGTCCTCACATTCTTGACGGATATTGTCTTTAAGAGCTGCAAGAGTCTGAGGCTTGTTGACATAAACCCGCGACTTCAAAAAGCCCCACTAAAAGAAGTCTGGAGCGGTCAAATCAGGCGATCTTGCTGGCCAGTGCAAATCGCCAAAACGGGAGATTAGGCGCCCGGGAAATGCATCCTTCAGCATATCGGTTGTGGCACGTGCAGTGTGTGCCGTTGCACCGTCCTGTTGGAACCACATGTTTTCCAATCCCAATTCATCAAGTTGCGGCAAAAAGAACTCGTTGATCATTGCTCTGTAGCGCTCACCATTCACAGTAACCGTGTGGCCCGCGACGTCTTCGAAGAAAAAAGGTCCGATGACTTCTCCAGCGAAAACAGCACACCATACAGTGACTTTGAGCGGGTTTTATGGCTCTTCGTGGGTTACACGCGGATTTTCAGTGCCCCAGAAGCGTAAATTTTGCTTATTTATATGTATATGTATATGTATATATGTATGTATATATGTATATGTATATGTAAAAGTAATTGAATTTTTTTTTCTTGTTTCTACCACACACAGGGAAAACATTAGTTGAAATTGAATGATAATAACTTCTCATCTGTATCTACCACAAAAATTTAGTTAAAATAAAAATTTATTTTGATTAAGGATCAATTGTATATCTTTATTATTAAAGCAAAGGGTGTATAACTTTTAGAAAGTCATATTGTCCATAATATTTGTTATCCCGATTGTTTTTCACAAAAATAATTTCTAATTGTATGTCTCTACTGCTGCAACTATTTTTAAATCGCATTTTAAGAGCTTGAACGATTGTTTAGTATTCACAAAAGAAATATAGAATTAAGACAAATTTTTTTTTTACTCAAAATATAACTTACCAAATTTTCAGTAAAAACTACCTACTGTTGGTTAACGAAACTCGTATTTTTCAATCAATATTTGTTTCCATTATGAAAATTAAATTATTGTTAGGCAGAGAAATTAGTAATATTTGTAACCGAAAAATTATTTTAATTTTCAAAATTAACCTGTCAAAATAAAAACAAATTCAAAACTTTTATAGGAAAGAGAAATTATACAAAAAAAAAAAAATATATAAATGAAAAAAGTCCTAATAAGTGTTAAATCAGCCAACTAAAGTCGCCAAAAGGATCGTCTCTTATATAATATTGATATAAATAAGGTTTGTTTTCAACGTTTGATTTCGCACATCCAAATATTTCATGGAAAATAATAAATAATGTTCCTTGCAGAAAATGTAAAAATATGCCAAAGTTTTATTTGAAATAAAACTGAATGGCTCTTAACCAAATTTATAAATCAAGATCGGAATACTGGAAAGGAATTGGAAAGCCTTTATAACAACTAAGACTCTGACGCTTAATGTTCTTATGGAAATTGTCTAAAACATTATTCACCAACACATTATTACACCGTTCACCAATATATGGTATGTTGTCATGATTTTTTGCTGATGCTTAAAGATTCCTAAAAAATAAAGAATTCCTAGATAGTATTTATGTACTTTTGTATTACGCTGCGTTTTGACTTAAAATGTTAAAATGAGGCCTGATTTTTTCGGATTGTAGTCAAAATCTTTGTGTATTTTAATTTCTTTTTAAATAAATTATATTTAAAACATTTCATTGATTCCAAAAAATTTCGACACCAATTAAAACTGAGTTTAGATGCCTCTTATTTCTCAAGGTGTTACAAATTGAGAGAAACAATCGACAGAGTTAATTACCTAAAAAATAGGACATGTAAAATTTCACGTTAAAGATTTTAACCCTAAAGAATTGATGGCCTTGAAAATTGCAATACTTTTTTCTTTCATTTTATTTGATTGGTCATTTTAACTTTCAGATCCAAACCAATACAAAATGGATTCCAAGACATGGGAGATACATTCACTAAAAAGTTGTATGGTGGTTTACCAGTGAATCCGAAATTTCCAGATTTTAAAACATTTTTCGAAACACGTTTCGCGTTGTGACAACTTAAGAGCTGTATCAATTCCCCCAAAACGAAAGACATCTTTCATCTTGCTTTCCAAAATAATCTCGGATTTACTTTTAAGTTCTAATATATGACAAAAAATACGTTTGAGTGTATTTTTATATTTTTTGTTGGTGTAATATATATTTTGAAATGTGATAAATACAATGATATCTAAAAATTAGTGCAACTTTAAGTAATTCCAAGCAATAACTGAAATTTTAATATTTTTAGTTTACTTTCAAATTAAAACCTCCTTAATTGTTGTGCTGTTTTAAGACAAAAGATTAAATCGGATGCTTAAGCACCGGCTAACACATACGCAATACGTTATTCATGTCATACAAATTTTTTTTGAAAATATTAGAAAATTTTAGAAATTACACAAATTTAACATAAATAATATAGAATTTACAAATAAGTTTTATTTCAATGACTACGGTGTAATGTACTTAAATTAATTTGGTTGAATGCACTACATAAACTCGATTGTGCCCACAAACATATTTTTTATAATTCGGTTGGAATAATTATGAGTATCAATATTCATAACAAAATATTAGTCGATCCAATAGAGTATAAAAACAAATATTTTATTAGTACATGTAACTATCAAAATTCGGTTGGCAAATAATTCGGTTGCAACAATGAATCTTTTTCTGTGTGCATATATGTATGTTTATAACTAAGTATTACACTGTGTGTAATTTTTTAAGTCATGGCAAAATAACCATATACGGACACCACTACGTGATAAAAGACTAAAAAAAAAAAGACCCGTGTCTCCCAATTTTTCCCAAAGTCATCTCCTTTTTTGTTTATGGGCCGCCAAAAATTTTGGGCCTCGGTATCATTTTCGCAAAAAAGTGATCATTTTCTCAGGCTCATATCTTGCAAACCGTTCAGAATTTCGATTTACTCTCTATGGCAAAGTTGTAGCTCTTGTCATAGAGAACAAAAATTGCGAACATATAAAATCAAAAAACTTAAAAAAATTCGATTTTTTTACCTTTTTTCCCGTGTTCAGGTCCATAGGTAGCAAACCGTTCAAAATTCAAGGAAACAATGAACTACAAAAATTTACCTAAGATCTCAATAAACAAATTTCTAGAACATATAAATTTCCTAGAGATGATTCTTAACATTGTTTAGGTAGCGCGCAAAAGTGAAAAATTTTTTAATTTAATTTTTTTTTCCTTTTTTCTCCTGTTCAGGTGCATAGGTAGCAAACCCAATTCCCAGGAAGTTTATATGTTCTAGAAATTTGTTTATTGAGATCTTAGGTAAATTTTTGTAGTTTATTGTTTCCTTGAATTTTGAACGGTTTGCTACCTATGGACCTGAACACAGGAAAAAAGGTAAAAAAAAATCGAATTTTTTTAAGTTTTTTGCGATTTTGATCTGGAAGGTGAAGTTTTTTTGATTTTATATGTTCGCAATTTTTGTTCTTTATGACAAGAGCTACAACTTTGCCATAGATAGTAAATCGAAATTCTGAACGGTTTGCAAGATATGAGCCTGAGAAAATGATCACTTTTTTGCGAAAATGATACCGAGGCCCCAAATCTTTGGCGGCCCATAAACAAAAAAGGAGATGATTTTGGGAAAAATTGGGAGACACGAGTCTTTTTTTTAGTTTTTTATCACGTAGTGGTGTCCGTATATGGTTATTTTTTTTCGTGTTGCACTGTGTTAGAGCAGGCAAATTCAATTTATTTTCTAGTTTATTAATATTTTGGGATTGTAATTGCTTTTTAATATTTTCTGACTTAAAATTATGTTTTTACTCATAACTATTATTTAATCTATCGTTTTAAGTGCAGCTTTTTAAATATATTGAATTTTATTTTTTGTCTTTTCTGATAACACTGAAAATAAAAGTTCAACATTTTAATTAACACACCCAAATCACGGGACACATAATTAACTTAATTTTGGGTCGTAGAATCCAGTGATATACTCTGTTTTAAAAGGTTAGGTCAAAATAAAAAGATATTTAAGTTTGCATTCACTCAAGCAAATTTTAGGTGTATTTTATGTAAAAGACATCGAAATCTCTTTTGAAATTACTTTATTAATTGTCGAAACTCTAAGCTAAGAAAAATATCAATCAATTTTGAGATGATGTTTCTAATGAAATTTGAAGATTCGAAACATATGACACTAAACAAACAGGGGTCAGTATAAGTCAAATGTTATTCCCCTGACAATTTAGATTGTATATAAATTAATTGTCGCCTCCTAAAAACGGAGGAGACATAAGTTTAGATAAATAACAATAAATAAAGTCACTTCGAAAAAGATTTTGATGTTTTATACTTGAAATACACTCAAAAATTCGCTTAACTCAATGCAAGTTTAAAATTGAAATATCTTTTAATTTCGACTGGATTCTACGCCACAAATTTAAGTTTACGTGTCCCGTGGTTTTGGTGTGTCATTTTGAAATACTTACTGTGTAATTACCCTGCGGAAAAAGGGGTCAGTTGGGAATTGCGACCTGTCCCGTGATACGTGAAAATATGACCGGTTCCTGAA
Source organism: Delia radicum (assembly GCA_021234595.1). Taxonomy (NCBI): domain Eukaryota; kingdom Metazoa; phylum Arthropoda; class Insecta; order Diptera; family Anthomyiidae; genus Delia; species Delia radicum. Next base: position 298,095,346 of record CM037851.1, on the reverse strand, counting down.
ATACCTATCACGTGATACGTTGAAAAAAGGATTTGTTTCTAAAGTAGCTTACCGGTTTAAAGCGTCTATTGCGTGTTGGGTCTGAAAGTACCAGTTCTGTTTCTAAAGTTTCTACCACGTGATCGGTTTAAAAGGCTTTATCAAGTGATGGGTCTGAAAGTACCAGCACTGTAGTAGGTAAAATATGGCCGGAGCCTAAGTGTTACCGTAACATGTTTAATATTGCCTTTCACTTGACTGGTATTTAAAGTACCTTTCATTGGGCCGCTTTTAAGGTATCGATTAGGGAAGTCTGTCAAGGCAAAACTCCGACTGAACAAACAAAAAAAAAAAAAATAGATCAAATTCAATGTATTTTTAACCTATTGGCCATTTTCATATAAGAGCCACTGTAATTTTTTGGATATAACTAAGAGTAAAACTATTTTCTGTACACTAATTGCATTAAAAAGTTTTTGTAATGGGGAATTAATATTTCCATGGAGTTAGTTCTGCGATATGTTTTAGTTCAGTGAGATGTTATTTTGCGTTAGTTAAGTGATGTCTTCTTTTGCGTTTGTCCTGTGATATGTTATTTTGCGTTGTTCCTGTGACATGTTCTTTGGTGTTAATTGTTTGACCTGTTCTTTTGCACCGGCTCTGTAACATGTCACATAGGGCAATTGACATCCTCTAAGGACAATCCCAAGTTAAAGTGAAAGGTCTCTTTCATATACATAAAAACAGGTACCATGACAGGTACCTATCACAATGAAACAGTCACGTAACGTGTTCTGTGATAGTTCCCTTCCCCGCAGGGTATATTTATAAACATGATATATTTTTTTGTTAATTTCTACCATAAATGTGTTGTGTTGTAATGGTTACCGCATTGGACTGTTACACAGATGGTCCCGGGTTCGGTTCCATGTGAAATTAATATGTATGAGTTCTCTATCCCTTACATGCATCGCAGCACCCGCCTTCGGTGTTTCCATAGCATTTAACCCCACCGAAGTAAAATAATAAATCAGGGCTATGAATTAAAAAGCTTCCATAAGTTCGCCAACTGTCTACCAGGTGGCGAGTAACAACTGTTCTAAGACTTGTCATCTCGCGGAATTGCAGTGTTGCCATGTTTGAAGCCCCTAATCTTTTTCCACCTTTTATCTCTCCCCTATTCCCAAAGACAGCAACACATTAATAAATAGGAAGAATTTCCTGAGTGTTGCTGCACTTAAAAAAAACATGTTTATATGGAATTATATGTGATGCCATATATAATAATAGTACATAGAAGTGATAGAACTTGGTTGATTTTATTGTATCATATATAAGTATATATAATTATACATTGAAATATATATGAGCTCATATGTTTCTATATCAAGTATATATGAAGAATTAAAACGGTCAACTTATATGTAACATAAGATAGAAAGATATATCATGATATCCCAGAAAAAAATTGTGCTTACCCAGATGCGCTTCCGGAAGGAATTATTTAATTACGAAGCGCTTCCAAAGCAAATCCAGAATGCATGATTTTTGTTCGCGATGTCCCACTTGGTATGTCTCTTTCAAGCAGGTGAAAAGCTCTTCTTTCATGTGCTCTGAGAAGCAATAATTTCATGCCTTCTTAGGCATGAAGACAATATTAATGCTTCATGGTATGCATTCTTTATTGCTTCATTTTAAGCATTAATCACTGCCTCAAAGAAGACATTTAGGGAATCACTCCAGAATGCGTTCCCCAGTTGCTTTATTGTATGAAAGGCGGTGATGCTCCATTTTGGAAGCATACAAATGTAGTTACTGCTAACCAAACACAGATTATTTTCTTGCTGGGATATGAGATGTGAATATATATTGTTACATATGGCCACATATAAAATTATATATAATTACAACCAAATTATATCACGCTATATATAAACTTCTTTCGTCGGGTAATCATATATATAAACCCACTTAAACTGTGCTACAAAAAAAAAAAAAAAATTTGGAATCACTTTTCCAGAGACTTAGTGTTGGCTGAAGATCTACCTGAGTGTATAGCAAAACTGGTTTTCAAAGTTGCAATATACCAGGGGTGCCCACGGCCTATGCGCTTGGTACTCAATTGTTTTTGTAAAAACACTTAGCTATAGGCTGTGTGTTTTAATACACATATAGAGCGCTCAGCACTAGCAATACGAAATACACAAACAACTTTGTCTTATTAGTTTTTTTGTCGTTCTTCACTTTATACACGCAAGCGCAAAGCAACAACACTTTCGTATGCTTTGCTGGTAAACATTGAAATATTTTTTTCTTTTTTCTTTGTATGTATTGGTTTTTACAACAAAAAATGTTGAATAAAAATTAGTTTTTCTTTAAATGTATTGGTGTTTGCTCTTCCATAAGGAACTTTTGGGCACTCCTGCAATATACCCTTAAATTTTCAAGAAAAATTAGTATTTTTTGCGACTGGCGCCTTTAAACCTTTGTAATTCATTGTCAGTCATTTTTCACCCATTTTGAATTTTTAAACGGTATTTAATATAAAACTATTTAGTCTCACCACATAAATATACTTTCTTTATATTATTAATATAAATACGTACAGATTTATTAATAATAATTAAAATATTTATTTTTTTTTTTTAACTTTTTTAACTTCTCTGAGTGTTTTTATCGAATCTTCTTTTCAACAACAATATTTTTAAAGTTAGTGTTATTTGGAGTAAAATGAGACTTCTTTGTTAAAATCGGCTACAAATTGACAAATGTACTTTTTCTTATGGTACTTTCTCTATGTAAACAGAACTCTATCAATTTTCAACCGATTTTAACATATGAAGGCTTGTTTTATGAAACTTTGTGAATATTGTTGTTTTAAAAGAAGATTCGAAAAAAACACTCGTAGAACCCAGCAAAACCACACATTACCAAATCATGGGTAAAGTAATGTATCGCCATTGGGCTTCATGCGTTACTTTACACGTTACTTCACTGATAAATTTTACAGCCGATGAATTTTACTGTAATGGGTGGACTCATTACCTTATAGGGGGGAAAAGTAACTGGTTACTTATATGGTGACATGGTGGGAAAATGTAATGTGTCTATAAATAGATTTTCATAAAAAAAAATCAAAAATAATTTTTTTTACAGATATTTTTTTTATTAAATAAATAACGTGGTCATGCTGGGATTCGAACCTGGGGTCTCTGGTATTTAACAATTAGTTAGGCGAGAACTCTACCAACTAAGCTATCGATACATATAATATTTTATTGCTTACAATACAGATGAGTTGTTGTGCTTCGTGTTTTCGTTCGTGATATCAAAAATATACACCTTACCCTCTTCTTACAAAAAATCACAAAGTAATGTGTCTATAAATAAATTTTCAAAAATATATATTATTAATAATTACTTTACGTTTATAATTCATGCTTTATGTAATTGATGATCGGTAAGTCATTATTTTATGTTTTGAAGTAATGTAAAATTTAATGAGGTATCATTACAAGGTAATCCATGAGTGTTCAATTATCGGTAACTGATTACTTCTTGTTGGAAAATAATGATACAGGTAAGGAGTATAGATTACAAGGTAATGCATTACTTTATCGCTCCTATTACCAAAGTTTTTCTGGGAAGTTAAAAAAAATGTTATTTTAATTATTATAAAAAAATCTCTACATATAATTTAAATTTTTTATTAAATACCTTTGAAAAATTCAAAATCGGTTAAAAAGTTACTGATTTACAAATGTTTAAATGCGCCAAAATCGTTATCTCAAAAATTTTAGGCTATATTGGAGCTCTCAACCCGATTTTATAATACACCCTACAATCTACACTATGTAACTTGCAATATGATTTTGCAGTGTAGCACAGTGTTATTATACTTCTAGATAAATGTAAGTAAAACCAACCCATGTATTTGTTTGTAGTACTGCTACTTAACAAACAAATTATATAGTAAAAGTATATATTTGATAAACATTAAATTATATTACAAAATAACAATATTAGCAAATAATGCTTATACAATCTAAAAGATTGTCTATACAATATACAAACATGTTAAAATGAATTTTAATTCATGTTTGTATGTACAGTGTTTTTTTCTTTTTACAAACAATTTAACAAAATTTCAAAAAAAAAAAAAAAACGAAACAAGAAAATGAATCTAAAACCCATTTAATGGTATTTTAGTAATTTTTGTTTTTGATTCTTAGGAATAATGATGGCAAAGTTACAAATAACAACAGCAACGGCAACAAAAGCTATAATAATGGCTACAAATGCATGAACGAACATACAAGCAAATCCTTATACACATACATTATGGTGTCACTTTAATAGCGATGTGTCGTTTTTCGTTCATTACACCCACCAGTTTCATAGCGAATAGCTCCAAGTGGAAGAAATCGATTTTTTGTTGAAAAACTTTAACCTGAGCTGAATTTTAGGCAAAAAAAGTTTTTTTTAGTTAAAAATTCCAAAAATTCGAAAAATTTAAATTTTCATTTTATTCTTTCATTTAATATACTCAAAATTATTCAGATATCAAATTCTGACAACATCGGAAATTATTAATCCATTTTAGCCTGGAGTCACAAATGACACACAAATTTGATAAAACTGCTAAACTGTGTTTTTAAAATTTTTTTAAAAGATATTTTAAAATGCTTGATTTGGACATATCGAGTGCTATTTTATAATATAATAGATGTAATTAAAGAAAAAAATTTAATTGAATTTCAATTTGGTAACATGGTGAAATAGACACGGAGGAGATTATAAAAATAAAAAAAATCTAAAAATAGAATATTTGTGTTTGTTAGTGTTGGCACTTCTTAGTATAATATACAATAACAGAAAAGCTAATAGGAAAGAAAACTGCAATTTAGCTGCATTACATTCGAGGCCATACTTGGATGTTATAGCTAAACGGTCATGACTTGGTATTGCTACGTTTGCAATGTAAGAAGAGCTCAGGTTTGATTCTTACAGCCGCAGGTTGTTGAAAAATTTATCATATACATATAGACAATCTGAAAATTATAAATACACAAATAATAATACAATTTTTTTTTTTTATTAATTAATAATCATATAATTTCGCGTTGTAGCGAAAACAGACCAGTGCCTCTGGTGGGAATCGAACCCACGACCCCCGCACTGATAAGCCAGCCCGCTACCTGCTAGCCTACCGGGGCGCACAAAATACTATTTAAAAATGGAAAATCACTGATGACGCCTGTCCACAAAAACGCAGAAACTAGTCTAGTCTGATTTAAAAATAATAGTGTTTAAAATTTTTATAGAAAAACGTTTATTCTCTTCAACATTTCTATAATAAATTATAATTCCCATTTGAGTGTGGAAAACTACACTTTTATAATACATTTTATGAAAACTGAACGGTTTAAGCTTATATTATTGAAACGCAAAAATATAAATTGATATATTCTTTTTACAACATATACGCTTAGAATATAATGTGGGTACAAACCACTGCAAATGTAGTTAAAAACAAATAAAATTGCAATTGAAGCAAGGACGACTTACATTTCAGTAAATTTTACTAATTATTTGTTTTTTACTGCTTAATAAATGGACCACAATTATAGTAAAAATTAATCACATATGCAGTAAAAAGTAAACAAACATTTATTTGTTTCATTTTTTTTTAAAGAAAAAATTACCATTTTAAATAAATGTAAAATCATAATACAGTAATTTGATGTGGTTTGTTTTTTTTTTTTTAATGTACTACAATTGTAGTCAAAAATTAAATTTCTTCTGAAAATTTCTGTTTTTAACTTTGAAGTAAACATACTGTTTTGCAACTCAAGCAACTACAAATATTTACAGCAGAAGTTCCCTGAGTGTCGACAAAAACTTTGAAAGAACAACTACCTAGAACCAATGGTTAGCAATTATGCATTTTCATAGATAACACTGTATGCAGAGACACCTGACGATTAAAGTTTATTATTTCTTAATTAATAGAAAACAGTTGGCATAAAATTGGTACGTTTACTCATCACATCACTCTTTCTGTCAAAAATTTGCTTAAATGGAAGAATTATTCGGTAGTGAGACATACAGACACCAGATGATTAGATTGGTATCTATGAAAATGCATTAGTGTTATACATTGATAATAGGTAGTTTTTCTCCATATGTTGCAAAAAAGTAATTATCAATTTCTAATTGAGATTCGATAATATGATTTTGTAACAAACAAAATTAACATTCAAAATAAACATCTTTAGATCAACTAATATGGAAAAATTAATTGAGTAGTTTGTCAAAAGTTTGAAACTTTTCATCTGAATTTGCATAATTTTTGGAAAAATATCACTAAATTTTGATTAGACTAAAATTATCTATACTTCTATTTAAATACTCTTTAACACTTAGTGACCTGTGGACAAAATCTGCGGATATGGCTGCAATAAAACTTTTTGCGGATATGGCTGCCATGAAACTTAGTTTAAATTATGACTACAAAGTTGCAGAGCTGTTAAGTTTATGAAAAAAAATATTCCACTTTATAAAAATTATTATTTTATATAGTTTGATTTATATATGGTTCATATTTCGAATTTTGACCAAAAAATACTCACTTAGAAATTTAGAGAATGCCGCAAGTCTTTACCTCCATTTAAGGGTTGAAAAGGTGGGTTCAAAAATGGCTTCAGTTTACAGTTTTTATTAGTTTTTACACTAATTTCAAAGAAACTATACAAATTAAAAAGTAATTTAAAGATCTATTGAACGATTTACCAAAAAACAAAAAATTTAAGGATGTTTCTTTATTTTTAAAAGGTAATTTTGGACCCCTACTTTTTAACCTTTAAAAGTAAGATTGATACGATAAAAAAGTGCGCTTGTTTGTTGGTGGTTTACATATTCAAATTAAATGAAAATATGAAAGAATTTATTCTGAAAATTTCCTAATGACAATTTTTTGATCAAAAATCGAAATATTAAACCTATAGGGGTCAAATTAGTATAGTCTGATTAAAAAATGAATAGTGTTTATAATTTTTAGAGAAATACGTCCATTCCTCTTCTTAAACTCAACTTTTCGAAATAATTATTTTTATCAAGATTTTTTTTTTTTTTAACAATTTAAAAGCTTTGCAATCTTGTAGTCATAATTTCGATTCAAGGGGCTTTTTCGCCCCATGTCACTAAGGGTTAAAGTTGTTTTCATTAAGAGTGAATATAATTGCAGTCTGATCAAACTTAAACTTTGATGAAAACATTAAATTTAAACTTTTAACAAAATAATCAATTTTCATAAAATGTCCTGGAAAGGAGTCGCTTACAATTTTCGTAATTCTTGACTTAAAAAATGGCATTTATTATTAATTTTCTTCATGGTTTTGTATTATGAACAAAATGAAAATAGTTTTTCATCACAAAATTCACTGAAAAATTTCTATTAAACTTTTGTTTGATTTTAAACTCACTTTCAATTACAAGTTTTTCAATTTTGTATTTTTTTTTTTTTTTTAAACTAAACAAAATATAAAAAGGAGGAAAAAAACAAAAAACGTGTATTGAATATCCACCAGAGGTGGACCTTGCACATAACAAACAAGTTTTCAATTTATTTTTTGATCAATGGTTATAATCTTTAACTTCAAGCTCGTATATTAGTTCTCATGTAGTGAGTAAACTAGTTTATATGAATGTTTGATGTTTGGCATGGGATTGTTGCCGCTTTCAAAACGTGTTCTGATGATGGGAACCTAGAAAATTCCCGAAATAGATCTATCAACACATTCCTGAAAACAAAAAACTCTATAGATTATTTGAATAAAGAAATATAGAGTATGGCATCAAACTTGAATAATTTTCATTTTCAAAAAAATTTTTTTTGATAATTTTTATATTGTTGACCTGTTGGGTTGTTATGTGATGAATTTAGTTCGGCTTAAGGTCATGTGTTGCAATAATAAAAACCAAATTTTTAAATTTTGTTTTTAATTATTATTTTTATTTTCAATATTTCGGACAATTTTATTGTCCATCTTCAAGAAAATATTTAGTTATCTGAATAATAACCGCGGAGTTAAAACGTCTTTTCTTCTTGAAGTTTCTGTTCTGTTTTTTTAAATTTTTGATTTTCTTTTATCTTCGTCCATATTGTACTTGAAGATTATAATTTTTTAATTTTGGTGTTTTTTTTTAGCTTTGGCGATTTTTCCCCCCAATTTTAGCGCTTTTTGCAATTTAACGGACTTTGAACACATTTTTACCAGTTTGTGTCAATTTTTTTTCAATGTCCGGGTTTTTTAATTTTTAAATATTTTCCTTTTAGCGGGTTTTTAAAATTATTAGTTTTGTAATTTAACGATTTTTTACCCAATTTTTGGCCATTTTTTTCAATTTCGTTTTTTTTAAATATAATGCAGGTTTTAATAGGATCTGCTAAACATTTTTTTGTAATTAAAACAATATTCAAGTAATGATTAAAATCATAATTGATATAATTTTTATTAAAAATAAAAATTATGTTTTTTCGACCTTTAATTCGACTTTAAATTTGAAACAAAAACTCTTTAGATTATTTGTTAGGACAATATCCTAAAAAAGAAATATGGCCTCGAACTTGAATCATTTTCATTTTCATTAATTAACAAATGTTTTAATTGATTTTAGTTTTTCCTGTGTTAGTATTTGTATTTTTTTGTAATTTTTGTTATCGTGATAATAAATTATGTCTCAAAAAATATTCGTAAATTTGAATAAAACTATTTATAATATATTATTTAATTTTTTTCTAAAAATATGTCTCAAATATTTTTGAATTAAGAATAACTCTGATGTAAAAAATCGTTCGGTTTGACATGGAATAACTTTTTGGTAACCATTTGCAATAACACTGGGGGCGTAAGGAATAAAAATCGATAATCCGTTTTTCAAGGGACATCGTAACATACATATAATCGTTCAAATACAAGTATCTATTTGATTTGTTCATGATGATATGAAACATAACAAAAATTAGCGCTTATCGTGTTCATTTATATTAAATTGCTGAGTAATACTTACAAAGTACATTTTGTACACAAGTAAGAGAGTACAAAATGTCGACATTGTTCATTCCAAAGGGAATAAACATTAAATAGACCACCCACCAAACCAGTCAAGTTGTGGGTGTTGTTGGTGCTGGTAGTAGTGTGTTGCTGCTGCTGTTTGTCTATGCTGTCTGTCCATTTGAATGGTTTGTTTATCTACTTTATTTTGTTTTTCAACACTCATACTAAAACAAAAACTTTGTAAAAGACAAGAAAAATATATGAACTTTTCTAAACACATACAGACAAAGATAGTAGGTACTACATAACACACATTCTTTTACAAATAACTTTAGACACATTAAAAATCTAAAACATGTACACACCATTAAAACCCACAAATGAAATGTAAAAAAGTTTAGTAAAGAAATGAAGAAAAAAAAAAACACAAACGAAAATATAAATTGGCCAAAAATAAATTGTTAAAGCTGATTCTATTTGTCTGATTCTATTTCGTTGTATGAGGCTAATAGTACTTAAAAGTCGTGGTTAGGCTTGGCTATACTACATACAAATACTTGTACAAGTATTTTTTTTTTTGGTATGTTGGTTGGGTAAGACAAGTAATGGGTCTTCTAGTAACATACTAAATTATACCCTATACCCCTCTTTAATAGTATTAAAGATGATTTGTTTTAACATTTCTTTCTTTTTTTTTTTAAAGCACTTATATTTTTTGAGAGCTACAGTGATGAACAATACAATAGAATCAATTTAGATTTTTTATAATTTTTATACTTTGGAGCCTTAATTTTAATCGCAAAATATGAGCTTAACTTCACAGAAAAAAAAATATCAATTCAATTACACTTTTGTTTGATGTCAAACTCACTTTCGATTGCAAGTTTAAAATGGATAAAATTTCCAGTTTTTATAGCCCATAATAACACCCTCAAAAATATTAAAGTTTTAAAAAAGTCACCCAAATTAAAAAAAATCGACAAATTTGAAAAATTTCTGAGATTAATAAGGGGTTGCCTTGGGCTGTTTTTGGTCAATAAGTTTTTATTTTTTTTTTTTTTATTTATTTATTGAGTAATTAATATAAATATTTACAATAATTTAATATCTTAAATTTAAGAGATCAATTAATATAAATTTTCTACTTAAATATTTGCATACCGAATCTATAAATCAAGTTATCAAATAAATTATTTTAGTTTGTATATAGGGAAAAATGTTTATGAAAAAACCCTGTGAGATAAGAAAAGGTTGTTATGAGGTAAAAGAGTTAGATAAATATTTTATCAACATCAACATAGTTCATTAAGTAAGTTTTTATAGATTTAAATAAAACACATTATTTTTATCTATTTCTCAACTCGACGTTTCGTTGGTTTTATTCCAACTTCTTCAGGAGTTTTTTATTTATTTTCGTAAAATTAGTTATTTTACATTGTCAAGATTATTGAAGATTAAAATTAAAAAAAAACTGGACTGTCACGACACAAATTTAATATTTAAAATAAAAAATAATCACGGCACAAACAAAAATATCACAGTTTAAACTTTAATGTTGTAATCACAGACCAAATCACTCATAAACTAAAATTTCTATTTAACTAAATTCGCTAAGATTTAAAAATTTCGCCGAAAATTAAAAATAATGTCGAAATTAAAAAAATTGTAACGTTTTTTCATAATTTTAAGCGATTTTGTTTAAAAATTTTGTTGATGTTTGTATTTAATTTCTGCGATTTTTTTCCAATTTAAGCCTTTTTAAATTTAAGCGTATTTTTTTAATTTTGACAATTGTTTTCCAATTTTGGCGTTTTTTAAATTTTGATAATTTTTTTAAATTTCGGCAATTTGGAGGATTTTTCTTTTTTTGATTTTATTTTCTAAATTTTATTGTTTAAATTTTAGCAATTATTTTTTATATTATAAAAATTTTCTTTTTAAATTTTAACTTCCTTTTTTAGTTTAACAGATTTTTTTTTTACAAATTTGGTGTTTTTTTTTATTTTAGTAATTAATGTCATTTTGCCGATTTTTGGCATATAAAATTTTAATAAAAGTTGATTTTTCTTTAAGTGTGTTATTTTTAAGTGAGTTATTTAAAAAAAAAATTCTATTAAAATGGAAAAAAAGCCATTTTGAACAAAATTCAAGTCGCAATATCTCGAAAACCAAACGATTCAAAAATTTAAAAAAAAATTGTGTTCAGCGGGCCAATGGATATGCCAGAATGCCGCAGTTTTGTCCCCTCCAACGACTTTTCAGGTGTTAATTTATGTGCCAATTGAACAAAGTAAATTTATATGGTTAAATTGTTCTATATGAAAAACTTTTCACTTTGAGTTTCAAACCCACAGCCATACAGCAGGCTATGCCTCGGTCTACACAGCGATGAGTGTGGCTAAGTGGAGTTTTGTCAATCTCAGCATTCACAATGTATTGTTTTAATCAGAAGAGACAGAGTTCAACTAGAAATAATTTGAATTTGCAAAAAATAAAAATTTTACAGCAAATTTTCAAAAGTACTTAAAATTTAGACCTTAAAAAAGGCTTGCAGGCTGCCACCCCCTGAAAAGTTGCTGAAAATTAAGAAAATTGCAAGTAAAACAACTGATTTGGAAAAATTATAAAATTCTATTTGCGTTTTGTGTCTGCGAACATAAAAAAATTTTGTGGAAATCAGCATTCATTCCAAGTCACCATCGTAATCACAGTTCTTTCATATGTAAACACTGAAGCGCAAATTGGCACATTTCGTGTGAACTGCTGTTTTTCATTCGCAGCTTCGTGGATATTTAACAAAAGACTTAAGAGCAAACTAACCAGCCAATTGTTATAATTAAATAATGCTTACGCCATAATATTGTTTGGCGCACCACACCACGTATTTGACCAGCCCCTTCTCTTGTACTTCATTAAAACTCTACAGAAATAGCAAGAAACATAATTAGGAAAGTCAGGGTTTCTTTTCTATTTATTAACGACTTTGATTGCTTTAATTGCATCCAGCAATACATCAAAATCCTTAATACCGTGGTCGGTTGTTCTTGAGGTGCGCTGCCTTAATAAAAATGTATATAAAATGCTAAAACTCTCTGAAAATATATTTTTTGACTCAAGAGCAATGAACAGATCGGCATGATGCAAGATATGACAACAGAGACGCATAATAAGAAATATTTGCATAAGAAGCAGATTTTGAAGATTTTCTGTTAAGGAGTTAAAAACATGTCATATAAGTGTTTGGTATCGTTGGAAAGGAAATTAAATGTAGATTACGACATTTTAAGAAGAGTCCCAATTATCACTAGTTGTAGAACAAACACTTGAGAAATCCTACTAGAAAGGTAAAAATTTCAGTTTTTGTAAAAATGTAATTTTTCATTATTTAATAATATATGTATTTATCAATAGACATAATCCAATGATTTTTTGGATTTAATTAGACTTTTAAGTCTACAATGCGACATTTTTGTTCGAATTTATGATTTTGTAAAAGCAATCCCACAATTCGCAAAAATAGCAAATACAATTTCCAAAAATTTGTTGCTGCCATATCGTCATTTAAAACGGGGCTTGGAAGAGACTTACCTAGTAAGTTAGGTATATGTTATAGTATCTACAACAGCTTCCTCTACCTTATTGGAAGCGTGCACATTTTTTAACAGTGGGGTTAAAATTGATATTTGCCTTAAAAATGAGGCAACTTTAGCAACTACTGGTTGGAAAAGTATATACATACAAATAAATTTTGTTTTTTAACCCAACTTGCTTTCATATAAAAAGACCTTTCAAGTATTTTTCTGGAGGTAAAAGACTGTTGGTGCATTTTGGGAAAAAAAATCGCAAAAATTTGATTTTTTTTTTTAAATTTCTACTTTAAACTACATTCTTTGAGTGGAACAAGATATTGTATTTCCGCTATTCGCAAACCACTGGAGCTAAGTCGGACAAAATTTGGAATTTCACATTTTAAAATAGGGATATCTCGGAAACTATTGAAGATAACCCAAACATGCAAGAGTGTTTTGCTAGTCTCTACGAGCAGATTGCAAATATGTTAATTCATTGAAAATCGGATAAGAAACAAAAAAAATGGCACTCAAAATTTTTTTATGCAAAAAGTACCCCACGTTGGGAAGCCATATTGCCGCCCCGGGGCATCAAAACCTAAACTCGATATTACGTCACTTATGCCTGTTCCAAATTTTAATGCAATGGGAACACTAAGTAAGAAATGGCCGAATTGTTTCAAAAAATTCTGTAATATATCCCACTTTGGGATGTAAGGCAGTTTAGCCGTTTTAGGTTGCTCTCAAAAACATTAGAAATACTAATGGAAAAAATAAAAATGAGAATTTTATGCATACAAATGAAAGCCCAATTGTGTAAATCTTAAGATAAAAAATAATTTTTCAAACAAATTTATTGGTTTGTGAAAAACAGCGCATCAAATCAAAAAGTGGCGAATGATCCCCAGTCTACCCTATCTATGTTCCCTGATATTATTAGATGAAAGGAAAAGTCTCCCCCTTAATCACAAAGTCCAAATCGCTAAAGCGAGACTGGGAAAGAATGTTTATTTGAAAAATTTACGGGTTGGGACAAACAGTGTGGAATACAAAATGTTTCATTATATTTTCTACTGACTTTTTTATTTGAGTGTACTAATGTGAAACTCTATGGCGATTCAAAAAAAGTAAAACCGATGCAGAAATAGATTGAAAATTTGATTTGTGTTTACAAGAAGAAAAAATTCTCTTTCTTTACTTTTTTGTATAGTTTTGCTATCGATATTTAATTATATTTTCAAAATGGAAAAGAGAAATCAAATTTAAAAAATGGTTGAAAAATGTTTATCTATGTATATTATATTATAAAAAAAGTAAAACTCACAAATATTACACACATTTGGCATTGTCAACTGTTTATATTTGGCGAATTGTAAACCACATCATAAAGATCATGTTCTGAAAAATTTAGCAAACTTAAAAGTCGCCCGTTTTCCGCCGACGCACTGTGGTCAATATTTTGAGATATCGGCCAAAACTAATTTTGGTTTTTGTTCTCCGATTTTAAAGTTATTAGACTTATATGAAAGTAGACAGTAGTAACCCTCGGGAGCCAAAAAGTTAGAACTCTATTTCAACTATTTCACTGAGAACAGGGTGGTCCAAAATGGGCTTTTTCAGAATTTAGTAAATTTATGATATTTTTAGTTAATTTTTAAAGTTTAAATGATCATAACTTTTTTGTTTTTCAAGATTTTTGGACGAAATAAATTTTGTGTTGTAACTTAACTTATTACCTATTACTGGTATATTGAAGCTCTGTTGTTTTCAGAACAATTTAAATATTTTTTTTAAAAAAGGTCAAATTTCTCGGAAATTTCCTACTTCATAGAGCACAACTCCTGTGAGTCAAGCTGAGTCAAAACACAAATTTACTATTTTGTAGTCCTAACTCTCCCCTACATTACTATATATACATGTCCATGCATCGGGACTGCACTTTTTGAGCTACAGCAATTTTTCTGACCCAAGGTAAGATATTCGGTACAAATGCACGTCATATTTTTTGAGAAGTTATTTGTATGTGAAGTGGCTATTATGCATATATTTTGATAAAATTTTGTACAAGAGTTTTTATTGACCCAAAAAATAATTCTGTTGAAATTAGGAGAAGTTGGCCCATATTTGGACCTAGTCCACATAGAAGGGTGTATCAAAATGTTGACAAACATGACAATAGAACTCTCAAATTATGTGGTATCTGGCAATTCATTTGGAAAAGGTAAAAATGATTTTATTGCCATCTAATATTACATAACTTAAATACCTGAAAATTGCAAATAAATTTAAAACCAATGGAAATAACTGGTAAAACCAAGTACCAGTTATATTATGTTTCAAAGAGGTAAATAAGATCATGTTGAAACTTCGAGCAATAATATATTAATCAATGCATTCATTTTTTTTTCTTCATTATTGTTTAAACAATAGCTAAATTCAGTTATAGTGTTCTATCTGATATATATATTGAACGGAAAGATGAAAACGACATTATTTTACATATAATGAATAATCCATTCTTCAAAATATGCGACAAACAAGAAATTAAAATTCATAACTTAAAAATAAAAAACTTTTTAAATACTTTAAGAAAACGGTACAATCAATGTTCCAGAAACAAGAAATTGTTTTACTCATGCAACCAAGAATGGATAAGAAATAAACTTATTTTTAAAAAGCCATCAGTAACTACCACGGAAACTGGAAAAGGTGGTCGACCAGCAAAGCCAATTGATAATTGTAGTGAAAGATCACGAAGACGCAAGCTTAAACATATCAATGAAGAAGTTTCTTGTAGCATCATAAAGGATTCATTTCTGCATCAAATTCAACCATCGAAAACTAAAAAGAGTAAAATTGCTATCATTGAAAAAATAGTGGAAGCAAGTATGTCGACACCAACTGAAGAAAACAAATTTACTCCAGAAGAAGCATTTGCACTATTTTTGGATTTGAAAATGACTAAAAACCAATATACAGAATTGCGGAAGCGAACCAATGAAAAAAATTGTGGAATTTTTCCATCATATCGAGATATAGTTTCTGCCAAAAAAGATTGCTTACCTTCACCAACTGCTATTAGTGTAACTTCAAGTTCAGCAGAAATAAAATTGCAGGATCTTCTTGAACACACTGCAGAACGATTATTAAAGACATTTGATGCTGACTATTTAAAGAAGTTTAAAAATTTCAGCATGACTTTAATTTCTAAATGGGGATGTGATGGGTCCTCTGGCCAGAAACAATACAAACAATGTAATGCGGAAAATTCATCAGATGCCAATTTATTCATGATTTCTTTCGTTACATTACGTTTAACAAAAACTTATATTGGTTCAGAGCCGTCAACTAGTAGAGCTGCAGAGATAGATGTATGGAAGAATGAAATTCCCCTCGTCAACAAAATTTTGTAGACCAATAAAGTTTGCTTACAAAAAAGAAACTAAAGATGTCATAACTGAAGAAGTTGGCAAAATAAGAGATGAAATTAAAGAACTTCAACCAGTGAATTTAATGACCAATGCATCGAAGTTAACTTTAAAATGTCACTTACAATGATCGATGGAAAAGTTGCACAAGCTTTAACCGAAACAAAGTCTTCGTCAAGCTGCACCATATGCCAAAAAACATCAAGTCAATTGAGCCAACCACCAACACAAGACGATAGTTTTAATGAAGCATATGAATTTGGAATGTCACCTCTTCATGCTAGAATTCGTTTTATGGAGCATATTCTTAAATTGGGATACGATTTGGAATTTGGCCCGTTAGGCGAAACAGTGAGAAACAACAAAGAAAATTTGGAAAAAAGAAAGCAAAAAAAAAAAGATATTCAAGAAAAATACCGTGAGATAGGCCTTATAATTGACCAGCCAAAGCAAGGAGAAGGAAATTCTAATGATGGAAACACAGCAAGGAGATTTTTTTCCGATCCAGAAACTGCAGCTTCTATAACTGGAGTAGATTATGATTTAATACGACGATTCCAAATCATATTAGAAGTTGCATGTAGCAAAAAGATAGATGCAAAAAAATTTGGTCAGTATGCTAATGAGACAGCAACCCTTTATAACCAAAAATATTCTTGGAGACATATGCCAACCACAGTTCACAAAATTTTGTTCCATGGGGAACAAATAATTCAGCACAATATGCTTCCAATTGGAGATCTCTCAGAAGAAGCGCAAGAAAAAAGGAACAAAGACTACAGATTCTTTCGCGATCACAATACAAGAAAAATTTCCAGATATTGTACTAATGAAGATCTTATTAATATTTTGTTGTGCACATCAGACCCATATATGTCCAGTATTCGACAAAAATGGAAATCAACCTCATTAGAGTTAGATGATGAAGCTAAACAACTACTGCAAAATGAAAATCAAAGCTATTTGGAAGAAATTTTTACTAATATTGTTTAATTAATACTAGTTTAAAGATTATAATTTGTTTCTAATTTTAGTATAAATTTTTATTAATACATTTAAATAAAATATATGTGCACTTTAAATCAATAGTAAAAGTTTACTTAAAATTTTATCGATGTTGTGTTCTGTATATAATATATCCAAATGGTATTGATATTGTTGGGAATTTCAGTGTTATTTTTAAGTTTAATCCTCACAAGAATTAGCTTTCTTCCAAAAAAACCAACCTTTGGCCCCTGTGAATATTGAGACTAAATAAATGTCAGGGGCCAAATGTTGGCATTTTCTGACCAAAATTAAGTTTAGGAATAATAAATAAGTATTGGTTGTAAAATACGATTGAAGAAAATAAGAAATTATAAAAAAAATGCCTATTTAAAATGTCAAAATATTCAACTTTTACATGGAAACTCAACAAAAAATTAAAATGCATTTTTAACTCCACATTACTTACGTTCCTATCAGTCGATTTTTACGTTTGAACACGCAAATTGAAGCTTAAAGTCCCTCCTATTGAACAAAACAAATTGCGTAAAAAATACCAATCCGGTCAAAAGTTATAGAGTTTTGACCGCTATCTCGCGAAATTGACCACTGTGCGACGTTAAAAGTACCATATGTTGATGTTTTTTTTTTTTATAAAAATGATTTGAAACCATAGATTACATAGATTTCAAACTCTTCTTTCACCAACAAACACATTTTTTCATACACATTCAAATATTTTTTGTATAGCTATAACACGTATGTCCAACACATTCTCATGAGTTACGTGCACTGACAGCTAATGTCAAAGAGTTTGAGATCTACGTAATCTATGGTTGAAACATTTTTATAGTTTTACCAGTTTTAATAACCTTGCCTTGATTATTCTCCCAGGTCTGCAATTGACATTTGAAAAAAAATCTATTTTAAACCATAATACACTTCTGGGGTCAAAATAACCCAAAATTTTTAAAAGCGTTAAAATTAAGTAAAATCGATAAAAGTTACAGCATAATAAACGTAGAAACCTTTTAATTATGGAAAAAGAAAGCATGCCTTATATTTAAGCTATCAATATAAAATCGATGTGGCTTCTGGCATACACTGACCTTTGACACTACATTTTAGTCTAAGCTGAAAAGAAGAAAGAAATTCGAACCCCATAGTGCGTTGTTCTATAAATATCAATTTTATCCTTTTAACAGTCTTATACAATCGGCGTCTACCAATATTACTTATCAACTGGCAGTTTTTTTTTTTATTTATCTGGTTTAAATTATTTTTTTTGCAGGCATTGGGTAATTTGATATTTTTCGTGTGATAACTAGGAAAAAACATGTTTAATGCGGAAAACAACTTACAAGCTGACGAATCTATCTGGTTGATAAAATGAAGTATCATTTTGTATCCTTAGGGCTAAATAACGTTGTTTCTTTTATTTTGGGTTTAGGAAGTCGAAGTCTTAATGAGATTTGCGATTTGTATGTTAGACAATATTCTAACCAAGCAAATAAACCCACCAACTCATCAGCCCGCCAACTATTTTGTTTAGTACTACTACACAGAGAGAATTTTCTTCAACGAGTTTCAATGACATTTTTCACTAAACTAATGAAATTTTCTTAATAAAGTGAATGAAAAATTTCTTAAACTTTATGAAATTGCTTCATTAATGAAAATTAAATGAAAAATTAATTTTATGAAATTATTTTTAATGCAACGTTTTCATTGGAAGTATTAAATTTTTAATACACAAAATACATTTTTTTCATGAAATTTTATGAAAAACTGTATTAATTTCATGGAAAGTTTCAATGGACAAATTCCAGTGACACTTCATAATTCTAATGCAAAAATTCTTTGATATCATGCAGATAATTCTCTCAGTGTAGAAACCAGTAATAGAAACCACTTTTAATAGAGATATGGTATTCTTTTTGGTTTTTTTAAAGTTTTTTCTTTCATTTTGTAGCTATTGTATGTGTATTACCAAAGGCATGTTGTTAGTAAATAGCTAACCAAAGAACAACAACAACAATTCAAATGACTGACTTTAAGCTGGAAAATAATCGAGTCAGACATTTAGCCTTTTAGCCAGTTGTAAATAATGCCAACTAACCAAAAATAACCAACCATTCTCTTCTATTTAACAAGAAAATGAAGGAAAAAACAACAAAATTAGTTATGCAAGTTTGTTTTTGGTATTCGTCCTTTTTTTTTTTATTTATTTTATTTTTCTTTTGCCATTTAAACCCATGAATAAGAAAATAACTACAGGATAAGCTACCACCTAAACCATTATAAGTCACATGAAGGGTTCAATATCATAATGAAGTATTGATTTCAAAAAAAAAAAAAAAATTTAAATGTCTGTATATGTATATGTTTAACAATGGGTATTAGACATACCAACACTCTCACACATTGTAAGAAGTTCAAATGTTTTGTAATGTAGAAGATGTTGATTTTCTACAGCTTAAAAGGTTATTCTTTGCTATGTATTTGAGGTAGTTTGGTTACAAATGTTGTCTTGTTTAGTACACGGAGAAAATTTTGGTATTTGATATTTAGTTAAAAAAAAAATGATTTATATTTTAATATTGTTGCCTTATGTTCAAACGGAGCTATCTACATTTAAAAAAAAAATGGGTTTTTGATGCCAAAATATTCACTGGTATTATTTCTATGGCATTAGTTTCAAACTTAAAATATCATTCTGAAAGGTATTTGGATGACCTTTCTATTCGGGTTCAAAAAATAGCAAAATCTACTAAAACACAAAAGTTTCGAACAACTTTGAAAAGGCTCGAAATATGGCAATATTTTATTTTTTTCGTCTCCCCTTTCTTATATCCGAATTTAATTGAAATCTGGAGAAACCACCCAACAGAGTTCCCTTGTTAAAACAATAGAATTTCTAACCTGAAAAAGTTCCAAAGTGGAAAAGTATTGTTTTTCAGAGAAAGAGTTCAAAGTTTAAAACGATTTCTTAGCCACGTCATGAGCTACACTCAAAAAAATAAGTTAGTAGAAAAGTTAGTAAAACATCTTGTAAATAAGGTATACTATTTTTCAGCAAATTTTTTGCTAAAATTATGTCTTAAACTAAAATTTTAGTTATGCTTAGTCAGCACTTAACTGTTTTGAACTAATGTTTTACTAATATTTTGCATATGTTTTACTAATTTATTTTGCTAAAAAAAATTGTGCTGATTATACGTAGAATGAATTAGATGTCAAGATGTAGTAGTGAAGAGGAAAATTATACTAAAAAGTACAACTCTAGTAAGACACATAAAAAAAAAAATTAACCATGGAAGATTTTGTATCTGTTTTTCATACATAAAACAAAATTGTGGATTGAAACAACTTAAATTTCGCGTTGTCACCGGCTTGTGAAAGTAATTGTCTATTTATTAAAAAAAAGACAAAATAAAAAATTTAAATTTAATAAAGATTAAATGTGTATTTGTAAACCAAATGTTTATAGAGATTAATAATCTAGTGTGCTCTAATTGCAAACAAATATACACACATCTAAGTTAGATTTTTATGTTTCGTTTTTCTTATTGCAAAAAAAAGGTGGACTCGCAGAAAAGTGAACATCCAGTAACATAAACGTCCCAGAAACATTACCACTTTTTTACATTGACTATTCCAAAACGTGAACAAAGTTCAATAGCTCTAAAATGTGAACACATTTTTTTATAAGAAATGTTTCTATTTCTTCAATATTTTAGTAATTTGGGGCATCCCCGAATAATAATTTAACCACGTTCTTATAGTAAACACCATTTCTAACGTGAACATAAAAACTCTTTATCTCTTTTCCTGTATCTCCGAATTTAAGAATTTGTTATATCAAAATTGTTTTAAAACGTATAGAATAAAATTTAAATAGAATTAGCAGTAATTTTTTTAGTAAATGCATTAGAAATTAAGAACTGTTAAATATCAAAAACTAATTAAAATCAATAATTTGGGTATGCAAACATTGTCTTAGATTCAGAATTTGGTCTATTTAAAAAAGTCCCAAAATTAGAAAGTTTTCTAATACTAATAATAATAAAAAGTTTTTGAATTTCAGAATTTTCCAGGAGAAAAATAATCAAAATCTTTGCATATTTTATTTTTTTGTTAAATAATCAACATAATGATTGGTTCTGAAGTACTTGGAATAGAATTTATTCTAAGTGGATCAATTCTGTAGGAAAATCAAAAACGCGAACACCCCTTGCAAAAATTAGTTCACGTTTTGAGAGTTCACTGTATGTATATGTTATATTTTGTTATTTTTTCGTTTCGTTTCTGTAATTATCTGCAGCATTTGCGTTCCTTTAAAATATAGCATCATTTAGACAATCATTGATGTAAGTAGTTAAAACATAATTTTGTTTATGTCATATATAATTATTTCTATTTTTTTCGATATTACATTAATTCATGTCATTAATTCGCGAGTATGAACATTTATACATTTTGTAACGAATTGAAAATTATTTTTAAAAGAATCACAAAAATATGTTTTTATGATTTTAAGCAAATAAATTAACTAAAGTATAATTTTTCTAGAAATTTTTTGAGTTTTTTTCAGTCTACTAATATTTCTAATCTACTAAGTGTTAGCAAAACTTTTGCTGAATCCACTAATTTTGTTGCTAAAAATCAGCTCGCTTTTTGCTGACATTAGCAACTTTTTTGCAAGCATCCTCCTGACTAAAATTTTGCTGACTCAGCAAAATTTTTTGCTGACTTTACTAACTATTTTTTTTTTTTGAGTGTAGAGCTTTGAAACGTTTACCGTTTATATATGCAGAACCTAACATGATTTGGAACACTTTGTCATATACAAGATATAAAATATCAAGGAAAGTCATATCTAACTAGGGAAGTCATACACCTATTGGGTTTAAATTTGAATAATGGATCAAGGGGAATTAAAAACAACTCCAGTTTTTATATTGAAGAATTTCTAAAACTTACATTTTTAGCTCGCTAAATTTTATAAAAAATATTCGCAAACATCACAATTCGAGGCACATTTAAATTTTTTTTAAGTGTATTAAACCAGTCACTTTTTATCCCTAATGTTTTCTTTTCTGTGAAATTTCCTTATATACTCTAGGGTAAAGGATAAATTATTTGTTTTGCCTTAAGTTGTGCAAAAGACAAAATAACAGAAAAAAAGAGGGAAAAATATGTCTTGGAATTTTAAAATGTTTTAAGATTATTTTTATGGCATGACAAATTAATTACTTATTTAAATCGCTGTTGTTTTTTCTCCCACTTATCTACTTATCCGTTGATGAGAAATGTAGAAGAAAACGAAGGATAAAAAAAGCAATAGGAGTTTAAATAAAAGAAAAAAATATAAATTGGATTTCAATTAATCATGTCTTAATCGAAATAAATGTTTTTTTTCTTCTTGGAATTCATAACAAAGTGATAGAAAAATTAAAAATACAAAACAAACTTTTATGTTATATGAGAAGATAATAACCACAATTTATACAAAATTATTTTGATTACAAGCAAATAAACCAAATTCATGGAAATAATTATACGCAATGAGAACATGTCTACAAGAGAAAATTTTAATACCCTCCACATACTGTGATGAGGGCAGGCGCGGATCTAGGAAAAGGTTTTGGGGATGGAAGTTAAAGAATTTTTGATAAATTTTCTTTAATTTTTTTGTATTGAAAATCTTTTTTAAGATGCTAAATGTTCCATTTTCCCTCCCCGTGGATCCGAGCCTGGATGAGGGTATATATCAGTTTTAAAACACATCAAAATATAGGTCTAAGGCCTCATAAAGTATAAATATTCTTGAACATGGAGCGAAAACACAATACGGACTACTCATGTTTACATATATTGATGTACATTTTCACGAATCTTAACATGTTGAAAATGAGCAAAATCGGTGTTACGATTCAGGAATTATGAGTGAAAATGTAAAGGTACTTCTAAATTTTCCATACATATTGATGTAATATACTGTATATTAGTACAAATTCATTGTAGCGTCTGGTGTATAAAATATAACGTCATATTTTTCTACCAGACGGTAAAAGGTGAATAATATTTAAAATTCACCTTAAATTTTAATTTCATCTCAAATTTTTTTTCACCTCAGATTTGTTTTCACCACAAAATTTTTGGTTTTCGCCACAAAACTTGTTTTTCACCTCAAAAATATTTTTTCACCACACAAGTTCTTTTTTAAATCCAAAAAAGTTTTTAACATCAAAATTTTGTTTTCACCTCTAACATATTTTTTAAAAAATACAACTGACAAAAATCATCTTCAGAGTTAATGGTGTAATGGTTAGCGCGTTGGACTGTTACACAGATGGTCCCGGGTTCGATTCCCGGTGACGACAACATCAATTTAGAAAAATTATATGTATGAGTTTTCTATCACTTATATGTATTGCTGCGCCCACCTTCGGTGTTCCCATATCACTTAACCCCACCGAAGTAAAATAATGAATTAGAACTATGAAACAAAAAGCTTCAATAATTTCGCCAACTCTACATCAGGTGGCGAGCAACAACTGTTCTAAGACTTATCATCTCGCGCAATTACAGTGTTGCCATGTTTGAAGCCCTTCATCTTTCACCACCTTTCATCTCTCCACTATCCCCTTTAAAAAGAAAGCAACACCATATAGTTGTAAATATGTGTATGGGTTTAGATCTAATCTGATGCAATTAGTTTATTTCCAAACAATTTTTGTTATGCTATTTGCACAGGTTTATTTCTATTGGTGTGCAAACTACTGTGAGTGATTATTAAAGAAAAGTATTTACAATATAAAAGCTCTTCAAAGTTATGTAACTTTATGTTGTTTAAGTTCCGACAAGAAAAAAAAATATCAGTAGGAATTCTCTTCAAAATTATTGTCCAACGTTAAAGATTTTTTTTTTTTAATAAACTAATTACCAACGGAATCTCTTTGTTAATGCATATTATGTCAATGTTGCCATGGAAGTTTTTCGTATGAGTTTGTATATGCGACGTTGCCTGCGTAAACCCAAGAAACAATTTTTAATTAAGTTCTCCTAAAATTTTACTTTACTTAAAATTTTCATTCAATAAAACTACGCAACAAGTTTCAACATTTTATAGAATCTGTCTTTGAAATATAAATTTTTTACTAGACTTAGGTACGCTGAATCCAAATGGCAAATGAATAGCAAATTTTTCTCAGTTGCAGTTTTTAATGTATCGCGGTTTATATATTAACACACACCATTTTTTCCTATATTTTGCTTAATTTTTCGAAATGTAACCGTAATGAAGAAATTTTTTTAAGAACGTGCCCCGGTAGGCTAGTTGGTAGCGTGCTGACTTATCTTTGCGGGGGTCGTGGGTTCGATTCCCACCTGAGGCACTGGTCTGTTTTCGCTACAACGTGCCGAAAGCTATAGTAGCAAGTGCTCGGTTAGGGTAATAGTATATAATTTGTAATTACATGTTTATTAATTAACAAAAAAAAAAAAAATTAAAAAAAAAATTTTTTAAGAACATAAATCTACAAAACAATATCTTCTTTATTGAGTGAATAAAATTTTTGACACTAGTCATAAAATTGAATGAAAAGTTTAAATAGCCAAGTTCCAGTACAACTTCATTGCTTCAATGAAAAAGCTCATTAATATCATGCATACACTTCCCTCAGTGTACACGGATATAGTTTTGTTGGACGAAATATAATGAAATTTTATTGAGCGAAACTTTTTCACAAAATAAACGAAAACTTTTTAAAATTATAAAACTTTGGTTTAATAAAATTATATTTTTTATACCATCTTATGAAAACTTGCATTAATTTAATGAAAAGTTTTAATGGACGAATTCTGGAGACTCAAGATTTTCTAAAACTTCGGGTTCTGATGAAATCTCGTTATAAATTAAAAATAGCATTAAAACAATCTCGATGTATATAAAAACAAAAAACTAATAAAACTGTACAGAATTCCAGTGAAATTTCACTGATTTTATGCAAAAATTCATTAGATTATACTTAAATTACAGATAAATTTGTGTAGTTCATATAAAAACAAAATGATTTTCTAAGCAAAACCACACATTACCAAATAATGGACGAAGTAACCCAGTAAAAAGAGCTGTTTATCTCCAAGCAGGTCTGTAAGGGAGTAAGCCAAAAAGAATCCCTTACAAACCTGCTTACATATGCCATGATTTTTATATGGCGAATTCCCACTTGGAAGCATTACTTTTTTGCAGCTCGGGTTTTGACGCTTAGTTGCGATTTCATGGCTTTCAGTAAAATCATATTTCATGTCTACATTATTACTATTAAAAGTAATAATATGAATAATATATAATTTGTTTTACATAAAATTCTACAGATATTAATTTTAGGCATATTAATATAATAATTTTATTGTTTTTACCGCACCACGTGGCAGCTCTTCAGGAACAGAGAACTAACTAATTATTTTTTTTTAACATACTCAATCGGAAATCAATCGGGAAAACTAGTAGTGATCATTTATAATTCACAATATGAAACTTTCTACATTGCAACCTGCATCGTAGTAAGAATGCTTACAACAAGCATTCTTGTAAGGGAAAACAGTAAGCTCAACAAATTTTTTTGTTTATTTTTATACGAACATTATTTGTTTCAAGTTTTTTGTTGTTGTGACCAATGTTAATATTAAATTAGATTTTAAAAAGGGGTTTCCTTACGGGCTATTTTGGTCAATAATCTCATTTATATGTAAATAAAAACCAATGTTTTTGCTCAACGTTTCGTTTGCTTTATTCAAACTTCTTCAGGAGCGAAAAGTTATAAAATCTGGCGGCAAATACAAAATAAGTTTATAAATAATAAATTTTTTAATAAAATATCTTAAATACTATATCACAGTTTAACTTACGATTTTTTGTTACATAGTCAGAAAATATAATATGTAAAATTTATTTGTAAATAAAAACTGGACATCACTGGGGAAAAGTAATGTAAATAGATTTTCATAAAAATATTTATAAAAAAAAATTTTTACAAAAATTTTTTAATTAAATAAATAAAATGGTCGAACTCAAATTCGAACCTGTTGTCTCTGGTTGTTAAAATGTAAAAGTGGTTTGATAAAATGTAGAAGGTAATGATGTAAACCCCGAGTGCGCAATTATTGTTAACTCATTACCTTATGTTTTGAAATAATGATGAAGATAAGTAGTTCTCAGTACAAAACAATGCATTATGTCCCCAATTGTTGGTAACTCATTACTTTTTGTTGGAAAATAATAATGCGGGGGAGGAGTATACATTATAAGGTAATTACTTTATAGTAGATAAAATTTGGAAAAATTAATCAAAATTTCGGAACACATATGTGAATGATTTAAATATAAAACCCGCAATATTTCAAAAACTGCAAACCGACAAATGTCTTTGTTTTGACAGATTTTGATTAAGCATACATACACTTAGGAAATTATGTTGGTAAAGACGACAGCAATTGTAGTCAAAAACAAATGAAATTTCATTTGAAAAAAGGACGACTTACATTTCATTAAATTCAACTAACATTGTCATTTGGTTTTTAATGTTCAAAACATGACTAACAATTGCAGTAAAAATGAACCACATGGTACTAAAAAATAAACAAACATTTTTTTTTTTTTATTTTTTAAAATAACAAAAAACAACTGTAAAAAATGAATGTAAAATCAAAAAACAGTCATTTGATGTGAGTTGTTTTTTAAATGAACTACAAGTTTAGTTAAAAATTTTATTTGTTCTACAAATGACTTACATTTACATTAAAAATAATGAAACTGTATTACAACCCAAACAACTACATATTTTTAAAGCAGAAGTTCCCTGAGTGTAGGTTTTTCAAAAAAAAGATGTGTTGTAAAGCCAGATTTTTAGGACGTTGAGTTGCTTAGTTTGCAAAATTTCTTTAAAATTATCTATCTATTATATGAAAAATAAAAAAAAATAAAAATTGTTTATTGGGACTTTCATCTATAATGCAATAATCTCATTTTTAAATTGTGTGTGTGTGTTCTCAGTTTTGTTCTTTTTGTAATAGTACCATTTGGCAAAAATGTTTGTTAACATTAGTATGACTTTTTTCGCTATAAATACACATATCACAAAGTATATACCATAGAATGTACATAAAAGTACGATATAAACCTTCCCTGTCAGGAAAAGACAAACGAACCACCGCTGGCAAGCTACTTTAACAGGTGGTAGAAGTGCTGCCATTATGTACTTTCACAACCGCAAAATGACAACATCATTAGACAAAAGGTCCATCTGTGCAAATATTGTCGGACAAGCACAGGAAAAACAAATTTCCCACTTACGTTGGAAAAATGTTGGCGGTCTAAAAATAGATTTTCCAAAATAAAATTTAAAAAAAGTTCATATATAATTTGTTTAGGCCCGCCGGGATTTGAATCTATGCCGCCAGAATGGCAGCCGACAGCTCTACACACACATATTACACTTGCTAGCATAAAACGTAAGTGAATGATAACAGCTGTGTAATAGTTGGCTGCTCAAATATGTCAGCAATGGCATACGGTTTGTTGGAATCAACTTTTTTTTTTTTAAATGTTATATCAATTTTATAAATTTTTAATTATTAAAACAAAAATTTTTCAATTAAACTATAATAATTGTTCCCTGAAGTAGTAACTCAATGAGGAGACGAAATATTGGAAATAAATGATTATAATTTATAAATAAATGATCTTAAGCTCGTTTAAAATAGGAAGAATCAAAAGAAAGTTTATCTTAAAAGAGCTTTTCCAGAAACCAAAAAATTTATTTTATATTAAAAAAATATTAAAAAGTATAAAAAATCCCAAAAAAGATGCATGCCAGGAACTGAAATCGAACCCGAAACGTTCTCACTACAAACTTGTTTAAACAAAGCCAGTACTTGGTATGTCTATGCCTGATTTTTTGTACTACTGGCAGCTTCTAACTGGGTTGTTTTATCTATATGGTAGATTCTGTTTTCCTACATCTTCTTTTTCAGTTTCTTTCTTCTGGATGAAAATTATTCAACAATTTTGTTTTTTTTTTCAGTTCATTCTTTCATTGGGGTTTTTATTTTCTTTGGAAAAGTCACTCACAAAATTTGTACACACATACACAAGCACTCACACACACACACACACACAGTTATGCGTTTGCGATAGTTTAAAGTTTTCTACATATGCTTGTTAAATGTATAGTCAGCTGTCTGGTTGACTGGATGACTGACTTTTTAGTGAGGGAATATAACCTTTTCTGTTAGAAGCATTTCACAATGCTCATTTAGGGAATTTGCTTACTACATACAAGCAAACGCATTAAGCAACATAAAAAAAGGGGTTTAAGTCAAGCATACATTTTTTGTTAATTAATGGAAAAAGTAATTTCCAAAGATTATGAACTTTATCATGGATGACAACCGATTCGATGAGGTTATTGGCAAAGGTAACGCTATTTTCATCGGTAACTGTAGTTTAGGGATAACGGGTTTTCAGTTATTTCGGTACCATTATTTTAGTTATTTTGGTATCGGTATAGTAAGGAGATGGGTAATATCAGTGTAACCCTATATATTTAGCCTCATCCTGCCTGAATTTCAATGTAGCCTACCATTCCATTATGATCAAAGTTTGGGAAAATATATTTATTTACAGCGATTATTGTCGGTATCGGTATTTAAGGGTCAACGATATTTTAGTTTCTCGGTAACGGAGTTTAAGTGCTAACTGTATTTTTTTTTACTTCGGTAACGGTATTTCAATTATTGCGGTAACTGCATTACGGTAAATATACAATTAATACTCAAACTAACTTTTGGATCCCGTAAAAAACCGTAAATTAAATAATTCAAATACTGTTATGCTTAAAATACCATTACCAAAATAATCTGTTGTTTTCAGCGATGCCAACTTTTTTTTAAGCAAAACGCGCAGTCAGGCTTTTAAAAAAGCGCTAGATGATAAAATTTGGTCAAAACGTCTAATATTTCAACTAATTTATGTGGTGCAAGTTTAGAGCAAAAATCAACTTTGAGATCTATTTTTTTTATCAAAAAAGTATACAAAAAGTAATACTTTTGGCGTAAAAATGTTAAAATTATATAAAATTATATCAAAATTAAACATTTTACGAAAAAGACACTGAAAGAGCAAAATCAAAAGAACGAATAGCGCCTACCTAAACTGAGAGAAATATCCCTCATGATATTAATGAAACAATTTCATAGATTTTTTTTCGTAAATTCAATGAAGAATAAAATTTCGAAAATGAAATTACTTTGCTTCAAATTATAATGTCGTGAACTATTTGCAAGTCACTACCCAGCAAATAATAGTGCTTACTCAGAAGCATTATTTAATTACCGGGCGATTCCAAAGCAAATCCAGAAGGCATGATTTTTGTCCGCAATGTCCCACTTGGTATATATCTTTTAAGCAGATGAAAAGCGCTTCTTTCGAGAATTTCATGCCTTCGTAGGCAATAAAAAGCTCTTTTTTGTGCGTTGACAACATTAATGCTTCATTTTATGTATTCTTTACTGCTTCATTGTATGCATGTGTGCACTGCTTCAAAAAAGGCATTTAAGAAAGCACAATAGAATGCCTCCCCTATTTGCTTTATTCTATGCGAGGCGGTTAAGCGCTATTTTGGAAGCATACAAAGTTACTGCTTACCAAATCGAGGTTATTTTTTTTGTGTAAGATCTTAAAAGAAAAATAACGTTGAACCAAATCCCCTATTCTCATGCAATTATTTATATTTTAGATTTTTAATGATTTAAGGATTTTAGTGCAAAAAACCAGATACAACTGCAACATGTTTTGTGTGTGTCGGTATCAGTTGGGACATTCCAAAAAAATTTCGATTCGATTTTAGTCGTTTATGGAAAAGATGTGTTTCGATTTCATTGAAAGTGAACAAATTTGTATTGAACGATCTTACGATATATGTGCTGTATTATGTTTTTCGAAATTCGCTGTAGGTCGCGTTCTATCGCATCTCAAAGTTCGACATTTTAAGCAAAACTGCACTCAGGCAACTTCTGCTTTAAAAATTTGTAGTTGTTGGGTTGTAATACAGTTTCTTTATTTTTAATGTAAATACCAGTCATTTGTAGAACAAATTAAATTTTTTACTAACCTTGTAGTTCATTTAAAAACAACAAACCACACCAAATGACTGTTTTATGATTTTACATTAATTTTTTTACAGTAGTTTTTTGTTATCTCTATGTATATAAAACTCATTTTCTGTTTGTTTGTTCTATATGCAAATTTGCAATTCTCAACGGATTTTCCTCAAATTTGGCGTGAATAACCCTCGGACCTCAACTTAGATCGTACTGTAGTTTTTATCGAGCACGTATACTTCTACGCCTACTTTTGACAAAAAATGTAAAATTAAAACTTTTTTTACATTTTTCGTTTTTTCCAAATACACACTTCTAAGAAAGTTTTAACGGATTTCTTTGAATTACTCACATGTATTCTACGTTCCCGAGGAAGGCCTCAGTAAAAGTTTCATTACCATAGCCCACTTCAATACCGAGTTTTGATCATAAACGTCAAAATCAAAAAATTCCACTATTTTTAATAAAGCTTATTTTTTTAATTTGAAAGCATTAAATAAAATCAAAATATTTTAGGAAAAACCATTTCGTTTTTAAGAATTTTTTTTCCCCCGTATAATACAACTACTGATTTTTTCGCAATGTCTTTATGATTTCATTTTTTTATATAATTTCTCCTTACCATTTTTGGCAGTAACAAGTCCATCAAAATTTTTTCTGCATTCAAAAATCACAGTTGATCCGGGAAACACCGGGCACTTCAGCTAGTTTAAAAATAAAAAAAAAATGTTTGTATATTTTGTACTAACATGTGATCCATTTTTACTACAATTGTGGTTCATATTTTGAACATTAAAAAACAAATGACAATGTTAGATGTATTTACTGAAATGTAAGTCGCCCTTTCTTTAAGTGAAATTTCATTTGTTTTTAACTACATTTTCAGTCGTACCTACATAGTATTCTAAGTGTATGAAAAACACCAAATGTTTAATCTACTTTAAGTTTTTATGCGATTTTAAAAAGAAACACATTTTTAATACTTTTTATTAATATTAATTATCCTGATTGAAGAAAGGAAAATTAAAGAAAAATCAATATTATTTTCGAGTTCATTAAAAAATCAATATGAACTAAAATCTTATAAATTTTTGCATTATTCGTAAGCAATTTTATTTGCTTTAAGGAACATTTTAAAAACTTAGTTTTAGTAAGGCGTAAACTTAAAATTTTTGTTCATCTTTTATTTTTTTGAGTGGTATCTAGCAACTCAGCGCATAGGGGGACAGAACAGAAATAATTTGGAAATAATTTAGCCATTTCTTAGAAAAAGTGATTACAATCTTTAAAGTACCCATACACTTTGCAATATTATTACCAGAATTATTGTCATTTCGGCCTACACAATTCAATAATATGTGCAATACTTTTGCACAAAATATGGCACCACTCTTTTATTCTGTTGTTGAGGGATATAAAAAATTGCACAATGTGGTCAACACACTATAAAATATTTTTCACATTTCTTGGTTTCGCAATAAGGATCAAAACAATTTCGATTTTTTCCAAAATATTGTACAAGCTTTCTATATGACATACACACTAGTAATATTTTGCACAATAGCAAATTTTTCGCAAGAATATTGCGTATTGCAGGGGTACCTTAAGTTTTGATGGACGACCCTACAGATCCACCAGAAGTTGTGTCACCACAAGTTGTGTCATTAGACTAAAAGTGCAGCACCTCAAACATGTGAACATTTTGAAAGCCTGCAATTTTTCTACCATATGATCGAATTCTAGTTCGAAATGACTTTTTGTTAATTAACCCCAAATAATAATATGGTTTTATTAAACAAATCTACGAAATACTTTTTTCTTTAATCCTTTTTTGTGCAATTGTATTTGTCCCCCATTTTTTTTTTTTTTTGTTAAAAAGAATACATTAATTGTATTTAAAAGAGAATTCAACTATGGTTGCTTCTTTTGGGAGAAAAAAAAAACACAAAATTAAAGTTATTAGTTTTTAACGTAAAAACGTTTTCGTTCCCCTTGAAAATATGTAAAAAGATATGTCTGTATGTACTTACGTACACTTATAAAATAGTTAGTGAAAATGCTTAACAAGTTTTTGTTCACTTAACGGTTCAGTCAATAGGCCAAAAAGCTACGAAGCTTCTGAGAAACTTGTTTTACAGAAAATGTAAAGAAACTGGTACGAAATGTTCCCTTGTCACCTGTGACATGTCACAAAACTGCTTTTTTAAGATATACACAGAGAAAAAAATATGGTTTAAGAACATCACATCATTATTGAAAATACGTTGTTAAAGTAATGATCATAATTTGGTTCTTAATTATCTTACTATTAGCCGCAGTGATCATAATATGATCAGTTAGTATCATATTTATTATCACTAGGATTGTACTATGATAAAATGGAAAATTCAATCATTATATGATGCTCAGAATTGATTAAAACGATAAAAAGATTAACTTTTTAAAATTTTTCGATTAATCGAACGGATAACGAATAAATCTAATTTTCAAAATAAATAAAATTTTGTTCTATCATCTACAAATTTTGAGAATTGTTGCACCAATTTGAATACTTAAAATACCATTTAGGGTTGTCACTCGAATACAAATTGTTCGATTAATCGTATGAGCATAACAAAATTCGAACGAAAAATTTAAAAACTATGATTTTCAAATAACGAATAACTGGAATACATTTTGACGACTAATCGAATAAAACGAATGATTAAAAACAAAACACTTCTTTTAATAATTTTTTTTTCCAAAATTGATAAATTTTGAGAAAATTTATATAAAAAATAGTAATTTACAAAATAAAATCAGAACTCTATTGAAGAAATAATTCAATAATTCAACGAATAACTGGAATAACTCGAATAAATTTTGGCGACTAATCGAATAAAACGAATGATTAAAAAAAAATATTTCTTTAATAAAATTTTTTTCCAAAATTAATAAATTTTGAGAAAATTTATATAAAAAAATGGTAATTTACAAAATAAAATCAAAACTCTATTGAAGAAATAATTCAATAATTCAACGAACAACTGGAATAACTCGAATAAATTTTGACGACAAATCGAATAAAACGAATGATTAAAAAAAAATACTTCTGTTAATAAATTTTTTTTTCAAAATTAATAAATTTTGAGAAAATTTATATAAAAAATGGTAATTTACAAAATAAAATCAAAACTCTATTGAAGAAATAATTCAATAATTCAACGAATAACTGGAATAACTCGAATAAATTTTGACGACTAATCGAATAAAACGAATGATTAAAAAAAAATACAAAATAAAATCAAAACTCTATTGAAGAAATAATCGAATAATTTACAAAATAAAATCAAAACTCTATTGAAGAAATAATCGAATAAAACGAATGATCAAAAAAAAAAAATACTTCTGTTAATAAAATTTTTTTCAAAATTGATAAATTTTGAGAAAATTTATATAAAAAATGGTAATTTACAAAATAAAATCAAAACTCTATTGAAGAAATAACTCAATAATTCAACGAATAACTCGAATAAATTTTGACGACTAATCGAATAAAACGAATGATTAAAAAAAATACTTCTGTTAATAAATTTTTTTTCAAAATTGATAAATTTTAGAATATTTAAATAAAAAATGGTAATTTACAAAATAAAATCAAAACTCTATTGAAGAAATAATTAAAATTTAAAAACGTTTATTAATTGTGTCCCAAGATACGAACTCTTTAATAATGGGTAAATATATTATTTGGCTTTGAAGCAAACAGTATAAGGGAATTCACACATAAAGCGCAATAAATATAGCATGACTTTTGAAGTTTAAGCTATACAAAACTATAACAAATATAGCTATTTTACAACGATAGCACGTTTGCACTTACGAAAACTTTGAATTCCATTTATGTATATATAATCTATCGCCGATATATATTTAACTTTTTAACGATTTTTAAAACTGTTTTTATTTTTACACGAGATAGCAATCCCAAAGGGCCCATGATTAAGAAATCTTTTGGTGATACTATAGTCTAAAATAATTGCATTTGAGAATTGGAATTGTTGTAGCATTCAAGTTGATGCCGAAATTCATAAAATTTTGAGATACTATGGATCTAATGTATCTAATTATTTATGTAGTTTTTAAATTATTTTTATTCGTTATTTGTTTGATTAATCGAATAATTTTAAAAAATTAATTGTTTGATCGTTCGATCAAATATTGTTTGTTAGAGTGAGGTAAGTTTCTAAAAATAGAACTGTTGTTGGAGTTGTACTTCTGAGATTATGTATGCAAGAACAAAAACACCGAGTATTGAATAAAACTAGTTTTAATCACAACAAAACTCGACCTGGCGATAGATCAGTGATATAAAGCGGTCTGTCTAACGTGTAGTGCGAGTGCATGTGGCATTAGAAATCAGTTTATCTATACCACGGTCAGTGATTGCACAGAAAATTTCATATAGACGCAATCGAACAAATAAAAACATAACAAATATTACATTATTCAAAAAAAAAAAACAGGGTCACTGCCGAAGGTTCAATACCAGAAACTGCGCAGTCTGATTCAGAAAATTGAAAATTTCCAATGTATTTATGATTTTTAGAAAATACACGAATAGTTGACAACCATAACCAATGCTCAAATGCAATTATGTCTGCAATATAAAAACTTTAAAAGTCTTCTCAACTCGACACCTTTAAGCATAAAAAAATGAATAATTCTGGCAAAAAAAAATTGGAAAAATTAAAATTTTAGAGAAGAAATGTTTTTATGTATAAAAAAGCACTTAAAAGAAAAATCTAAAAAAAATCACTTTTGAAAAAAATCAGTAAAAAATGGAAAATATGCAAACTTGCAAAATAAGCATATTTATATGAGTGAAATTGGTAAAAAAATATGATTTTTTTTTCATGCTCATAGTGGAAAAAATTTTTTTTTTTTCCACACAAAATAAGCGAAAAGTTTCTTAAAATTAATGGAAACCTTCTTACTTTTTATAAAACTAGATTTTTAATGAAAGTTCTTCATTGAGCGTATGAAACTTTTAATTAGTAAAATTATATTTTTCATCTTATGGAAACTTGCATAGACTTAAAGTAATGTTCGCATTTACGAATTCCAGTGCAATTTCATTGATTTTATGAAAATATTCATTATTTTCATTCAGATAATTCTCTCAGGGTATGATCTCATTTTAATTACCGTACAAATTACAACAAAATAATTCACAGTTTGAGTATGATAGCACTCAAACTGTGAAGTGCCGTAGTTAAATAAGATGATTTTCGTTATATTAGATGGTTTTTAATCATGCTATTTTAAAACTATAGCATATTAGTTAGAACTTTAAGTATTACTACCTTCAAATCGTATTTTAAATTTAAAGGCTGTTGCAAGTAGTTTTTTTTAACGATTTTTTTATGTCCTATACGAATTTTCGTAAAAACAAATTCTAAAATTTGTAATTTATCCAAAGGTTTATTACAAAAAAGTATTTTATTAATTATACGTTTTATTCGATTAATCGTCAAAAATTTATTCGCGTTAATTTTTGTTCTAAAATTAAGCTTTTTGAGTTGTTTGTTCGAATTTTGTGTATGTTCGTTCGATTAATCGAACATTTTTCATTCGAGTGGCAACCCTAATAAAAATACAAATTTTTGGTCTTCAAAGTTTAGTAACGTCATGATGCTTGTTAGGAATAGACCTAACCACGTGATTGATTACTAAGAAGACAAAAATGGACCAAAATTGATTATTAATAGGTTTTTTGTTTAAGTTCTGCCTATAATGAAGGCTCTAGCTTTCTAAAACTTCGGGTTCTGATGAGATCTTTAGCCAGATCGAAATACTAGTATCAACCTAGCTAATATGTTTGATTTGCTTTATTTTTGTAAATATACGGAGGTTGAAAGCTCGTTATAAATTGAATACAAAACATTTCAATTTAACAAAAAGTTTTGTAAAATGAACGAAAATTAGTTTATTTTACGAAAGTCTTTGTTGTTATTGATATAAATTTCGTATTTTCATGCATTGACTATTATGAGTGTAACAATTGTGTTTCCTATGTTATTCCTTACTAACAGCTCTTCTTCATTAAACAGTTCTTCACCATTTCTGTCAGTGTATTTTTTTTTTAGTTTTTTTTACGCATTGTAGTATTTTCATTCCAAATCCTTTTGAAAGTTATTCCACCATCATATGTGTTGCTATGCTACTCTTCGACGTATTTCTTCAGTTTTTCTGCAAAAAAATATATTCTATTTTCCAAGGAAAAAATTGTTGTTGAGAAAATAACAACAAAAATTAAGGAACTTAACTTCAAAGTGAATATTTAACTTTCGTTGCATTATATTATCTTGAGTTTCCTCAAACAAATTTCATTATGATGAACAAGAAATTACAACTACAGTGGGATAAAGAATTGTTCAATTCGAAGGCTATATTTAACAAGAAATTTATCTTGATGCTTTGTTAAACGGAGAACCAATTGTCTACATAAAATGTACTCAAACAAAGAATTTAGTAAAAAATAAGTCAAACGTTTTATAACCCACTTTACAGTTTTTGTATGTACTAATATTTTAGCGTAAAATCTTTTTTTTTTTTTGCAGATTTTAGCATAATAACAACAGAGTTGTTTAAACCAGCAAAAATATATTTATTTAAATTTATTAATAAATAAAAGTAAAGTATTTTCTTGTTCAAACGATTTTTTTTTGTTTAAAATATAAAGAATAAGTCGAAGCAGATTAAACACAAATTCTTATATTAAAAAAATGTATAGTGGAATTTGGGGTAGTGTAGAATTAGGTGTTAAGTAAACAAATATTTTTACAGTTTTATTAGCTTTTTGTTTTTATATACATCGGCATTATTTAAATGTTATTTTTAATTCACAACAAGCTTTAAGCAGCCGTATATTTATAAAAATAAAGCAAATTATACATATTAGCTAGGATGATACTACACTTAGACTACTGTGTAGGTAAAGACCACTGCAAATGCAGTAACAAACAAATGAAATTTCACTTAGAGAAGGGACAACTTACATTTCAGTAAATTCAACTAACATTGTCGGTCTAAAAGTTGTAGTAAAAATTACCTATATGTTAATAAAAACTAAACAAACATTTTTTTTTTTTAAATGAAAAAAACTACAGTAAAAAATTAATGTAAAATCATAAAACAGTCATTTGATGTGGTTTGTTTTTTTTTAATTGAACTACAAAGTTAGTAAAAAATTTAATTTGTTCCTCAAATGACTGACATTTACATAAAAAATAAATAAAAAAAAACTGTATTACAACCCAAACAACTACATATTTTTAAAGCAGAAGTTCCCTGAGTGGAGTATTTCGAACTGGCTAAATATCTCATCTGAACACAGAAAAAATTATGGTATAAAAATATCTAATTAATCGATTGTTTGAATATCAATGGCAATTTAAACCATTTTTTTAATTGATTCAATTAAAAAATTTATTGAATTTTCTAATATATCCATACAGTGTTGACAACATTATAACAAAATTTTAATAATTTGGCAAACTATTTTTTTGTTTTATTTAGATTAAATAATCAAACAAAGGTTTAATTATATCAATATATTATTTAATTTGTAAATAAAAAGAAATAAAATCGCAAATGATTAACTTTTAATAAGTTGAATAGTTTGCGGATTTCAAATACGCGAAATCTCGTAGTTATTTCACTAGAGTGTGCAACACTCTTTTTGTTGAGATATTCGTGTACGCACGAAAACTTAATTTAGTTTCGTGTTTTATCTGTGGTAATAAAAGTGCACATGTGGATTTAAATAAACCTTATCGAAAAAGGACAATTAAACTATTATTTTTGTATATAATTAAATTTTCAATAAGTATAAGTGTCATTAAACTATCATTTTAAAGTTGTGTGGGATTTTTTTTAAGAAAATAATTTAATTACAAGAAAAAGTTCAAGACAAAAATACGAGTTTTCAATTAAAACTACCACTGTTTTCTTCTCAAGTTTCAATTAAACTTTTAAATCAATTTAACGTAACTTTTTAATTGAGATTGTAAAGAAAAACAATAACTCTTTTAATTGATATTATTATTATTTTAATTGAAAGAGTTTTAATAAACTGTCCGCAAATTTTTTAGTTAATACTATCATTTCAGTCGTAGGTGCAAAATCAATTAAAATATTAATTGTTTCAATAACATTTTTAATTGAAACCCGTTTTTAGTTTTTTTCTGTGAACAGCAAGTTTTAGATTTAGCAGAGATTTAACAAAAACCTATTGATCGTTTTCCCCATTCTTGTATTCTTTTTAATCAAACACGTGGCTAGGATCTTTTCCTAACAAGCATCATGACGTTTCTAAACTTTGAAGTAATATTTTTTTACAGTTTTATTGGTTTTTTATATTTTAAATTGTGATGTTCATCTATGATATTTTCAATGAAAATGCACGAGTTGATATTAATATATTGAGTAGGATGTTATAAATTTCGAAACATTAATTTTTCCACAACTTAACCCATTCTATACTATTCATCGATCCCTATTTTGACGAAATGTGGTAGAAAGATGTAATGGTATCTTAATAAGCTTTCCTGAAGTTTTTATACTCATATAGCGCCCTCTAGCAGTCTCATTTGCAATTTAAATGCAAGCATTGACGCTTTGTGTGTACTTAATGGGTTAAGGTTTTTTTTAAATTATGTTATTTATTTGTTGCCAAAGAAAATATCTATCAAACCGTAATACACAGTTTGATCTATCGGAT
The DNA here is from genome assembly GCA_021234595.1 of Delia radicum. NCBI lineage: Eukaryota > Metazoa > Arthropoda > Insecta > Diptera > Anthomyiidae > Delia > Delia radicum. The sequence goes on along the minus strand of CM037851.1, from coordinate 298,056,396 downwards.
TTTCATGATTTTTGAGAATTTATCAAAAATATTGGTGTTGTTAGATAGTTTTTTAAAATATTAATATGGCAAGAGTGGGATATCAATTTTTAAAATTTGTTTGTTGTATAGTAAAATAATAAACAAAAAAAGTCAAACCTCTATCAGGAATCGTACTTCGAACCTCACAACTGTTAGCCAACAGCACTATCCACTACACCAAGCCCGGTAAGTTATATAAGTTACCTATTATGAATTGTTAAAGCTTATTTACTAAATAATAATACAATCCTTGAATAAAATTAATGAACACGCTTGCCAGACTTGGGACTTTTTCTCTAAAAAAAAAAAAAAAAAAAATCGGGTTTTTTTTTTATTTATTTCTGTTTCAATTGCTATTTTATTGAGCAGAAATTTAAATTGGGGAACTAAAAATAAACCAACTACCCTAGCAAAAAAAAAATTATATATAACGATATATTCTTTGATATGAAAATATATGATCATATATACTAGCATATGTATCAATATGTATTTATATATACTAATATTTTCAAAATGTTTTACCAAAAAAATTCATGTATAAGTACATACAATCATGTATAAAAAAATACTATTTTGAACTATATATATGATAATGCATGGTTGATAAATTTGACTACATATTTATAAAATTAGATATAATCCTATTTGTAGACATACTTATATATAATCAAAAACTCTAAAAAATTTCCTATGTCAGTTTCTATGTAACTATATATAATTCAAAAGTCGAAAAATGTTTTACGAAAATAGTTTACAATTTTCCGAAATCAAGTTCCATTACAAATAACAAACCCTTCAGCAAATTTTTTTAGAACAGATTACCTATGAACCTGTTTTAGAAAAGATTTTTTTACCACCGGTTACATGGAAACGTTTCACTGTCCCAGAAGCAGTTCTATAACTGGTTCTAGAACCGGTTCTAGTTTGGAGGTAAAGAACTTATTATGGACAAACTCCATATAAAAATAAGCGGTTGTAAAACAGAAATTATAAGGTATTATAATACAGTAAAAGTTGTTCTTCTACCTGTTATTTGGATTTTACTGGGCCATTTAAATATTGACAAACATTTTTAGGAAAAGATCCTAACCACGTGCTTGATTACTAAGAAGACAAGAATGGAGCAAAATTAATGATTAATAGGTTTTTTGTTAAAGTTCTGCCTATTATGGAGGCTCTTTTCTAAAACTAGGTATCAACCTAGCTAATATGTTTGATTTGCTTTATTTTGGAAGCTCGTTAAAAAATAAAAAATAACATTTTTTTTAAATTAAATTAAAATTAACGACTTCGTTTGAATCGAAAATTTGATGTCCTAAAAAAATATAAATAAAATTTAAGTTTTTACAAATTTCAATCACTCATTTTGTGTTCTGAAACCGTTTTATGTTGTCTATTATGTATATGTAACTTAATATATTTTAATTTAAATATATATGGATTATTATGTATCTAATTGTATCTACTTATATCCAATTGTATCAAATTATATGAATTTATATCGGGACAAAACTCGGATAGAATTGGATAGTTTTTTATGAAATTGTATCAATTTAAATATACTTATATCCAAAGTGATACAATTCAATAGAACCATTTTTCGGATCAAATTATATCCTCTTATATATGCGGAAAATATATCATCATATATTATTTTAAGTAAACTTATGTTCCAAATTGTGTCAGTGTCCTGTAGAAATTGGAATGAATCAATTAAAAATATCCCAATGTTTCTTGAAACTTGAAGTAGTGGTGCATGTCCTACCAAAAGTTTTCTCTCCTATGTCAAATAACTTAAGAGAAAATGATTATCAAAAATAACGAAAAAAATATTCATATTTTTTTAAATTTGGGCTCTGATACCACAGTTGTCCAAGTGGTTGATATGAACTGAAGACTACATCTATCCTATGTCGATACACATTAAGCTATGTACAGACGGTTGTCAGATCTTACAATATTGTAAGATCTGGCAATGTGCTAGCAATGTACTGACAATGAAACATGTTTAGCAAAAGGTAAATTGTCAGTTCAGACGATTGTAAGAAAAACCTTTCAATTTCATTGTCAGACAATTGTCAAACAATAAATTTATCAGCCAACGAAAATTGTCAGTTCACACGGTTGTCAGATTCTTGTATGGCAAAAATTGCCAGATCTGTTGTTAGACATTGCCACAACTGTCAAAGCATTTGAAAGAAATTATTAATTGTCAATTGTGTGTTTAATTAAATTGAAAAAGTAATAATATTAATTGTCAAGGAACAAAAAAAGCAATTGCAACGATTTTAGCTGCATATGTAATAAAAAGTAGCGAGGATGGAGACAAAATATTTTTGCAAATTGCAGTTAAAAGAGGTGCGGAGATTTGCCCATTTTCCTTTGCAATCGTTCACACTTATCTGGATGGCATCTGCGACCTCTTGCCATAACATATCTTTGGGAAGTTTATACTCAGCGCAACCAGCATCCCATAAACTTCGCCGTACCTCAACTTCGTTAATAAGTTTGATAATACTTTCGTGTGACCACACGGAGTCCACCTTTTTGCGGTAGGATCTTTGTTTGGGTGTTTGTTTTTCCTGGCTTTAGAGCCTGTTGGCGACTGGGAGCCTCTTGGCGACTGGGTACGAAAGATCAAGTCAGTTGGCTCATAGCTGCAATCAATGACGCAGGTTTCATTAATGGATATGTCGCTATCCATTTTTTTTATTTAATTTGATTTCCTATTTTGTTTCACTTTTGATTTTTAATATTATTAATATGAACTTTTGTTTTTTTTTTCATTATTTACAGTGTCGCCAATAGAAACATTTATGTGACAATACTGCCATTGTCAGATGCATTAATTTAAACACATCTGCCAATAAAAAATTGGTTACAATGTCTTGCAATTATCTGACAATGGCAACGTAGGGTGTTCACACGAATGTCAGATGTCTGACAATATTATTGTCTTACAATGTACAGACAATGCTTTTTCCGACAATGTTGCAAGACAAAAGTTGAAAGTTCACACTGTTGTTAGACATTTTCTGAACATTTTTCTAACAATATTGTAAGATCTGACCACCGTATGTACATAGCTTTACACTCTAAAAAAAACGGTTGTAAAATGTAGCTAATACAACAAAAACAAAAAATAGGACATATATTAACCAATCGTCGTCAAAGGGTTAAATTGAACTATTTGTAATCGTAACATAATATCAGCACTACGAATTGAATCGTACACTCAGTTAACTTCTGCTTTAAAAATATGTAGTTTTTTGTTTTTACTAACCTTAAATTTTTTACTAACCTTGTAGTTTATTTAGAAAAACAAACCACATCAAATGACTGTTTTATGATTTTACATTAATTTTTTACAGTAGTTTTTAGTTATTTTAAAAAATTAAACAAAAAATAAATGTTTGTTTATTTTTTACTACCATGTGGTTAATTTTTACTACAATTGTTAGTCATTATTTGAACATTAAAAAACAAATGACAATATTAGTTGAATTTACTGAAATGTAAGTCGTCCTTTCTTTAACTGAAATTTAATTTGTTTTTGACTACAATTGCTGTCTTCTTTACATACACACAGAGAAAAATTTAGCTATTTGCCAACTGAAATTCGGTTACTGCGATTCAAATTCGCATATTACGAATTTCAGACGGTTGGCTCAACTTAAGATTAGTTTTCACAACAAAGTTCGGTTAATTCAACAAAATTTTAGTTGCAACACCCAAAATATTCTAAAATCTAATGTATTAACATAATTTATAAGTCGTCCTTTCTTTAACTGAAATTTCATTTGTTTTTGACTACAATTGCTGTCTTCTTTACATAATTTATAAGTTCTTACCATTAATATACACTTTTCAATTCGGTTAGCACTTCATTTCTCTGTGCCTACTTAATATCCTAAGTGTATCAAATTATATCCATCTCAATGAAATTTAATCCATTTACATACAATCAGATCCCCCATTTTTCGCATCAAATTTAATATGATAAATTATGGAAACGTATTATTTTAGATATTGCACCATATTCAAATTGTTAATCATGATGGCAGAATATTCTGCTTTCTGAAAGCCACTGTCGTAAGGTAAAGAATTGAAATAGTAGTATTTTATTTTTTAACAAAAAAAAAAAAAAATTAAATAAACATTCACATATATACCATTCATTAAAATTTTCTATCTTCCCTCAACAGCAAACAAAAAAGTATAAATGTACGATTTGTTTTAACTCGTAAAGCAATTAAAAAACTTGTTCGTTGCGTTTGTTTTGTAATTTAATTACAATTTTAAGAATATACTCTTTTTTTTAATTTAAATTTTTTCTACGAGCTGGTGGTTTGTGGAAAAAATCTCACATACACACACACACACATATACACCCACACACACATATACACACACATACACCAAAATTCATTTTTAAACTAGTGATATTAAAAGTTCTTAAAATACCACTTCCTTAAACAAATACATCAGAAAGAAATATTTTCTTACTTTGTGTACAATATGTTTTTTTTCTTAACTATAACAGATTACTTTAGATAGAAATTGTTAATACTTATATTTTAAGCCTTTATAAACTTAAATAATATGAAATTGTTATTTTATTCTTTATACAAACTGCATAACACACACACACACACACACACACACACACACATACATTTGTACAATATTTAAAAGTTGGCATCACAAAAAATATCCATTATTAATTACGTTTGTAGCCACATCTGTATTTGGATATTCTATTTAAATCTTAAACTTTGCTGTTTGTTTGTAGTTCAAACTTTACAAGCATATTTAAGAGAGTATTAAAGTAAAGGATATACACTGAAAAGATTTCATACATTATCTCATTTATAAGTTTTAATATAAAAGTGCAAAAGTTTTAGATTCTATAAACAATTTAGTGAACAACTTTAAAAGTATGTATGTGTAAGTGTGTTTGAAGTAAAACAGTTTTATGGTATTGTATTTAAAAGAAAGTTCTTACTTTGTTATATTGGATTTTCTTATAAATTTATGTCTAACTAGCAAGGAGTGTCTGCTTATGGGTGACCTATTCATTTAGATTATAAATATTTGAATATTATACCTACCTCATTCTTTGAAAGAAGATTACAAAATTTGCATGTTTACCTTATTACTTCCGATAAAAATTTTCGTAACTTTGAGGTAAAATATTTGAAAATTTTTTTTTATGACATGAATAACTTTTTTGTGTACGTCTTAGCTAATGTCTAAGCATGCTAAATTCTTCCGCGTTAATCATTTACCTTTAACGGGCTCAAAATTATGCTGGTTTTAAGTGTAAATCAAATTAAAAATATTGAAATTACAGCTTTGGCTTCGATTTAATTAAGTTATAAAGGGTGTCCCAAGAAGAACGCAATTTTTAAATCTGGCAACATTCGAAGTGTCATTGTTTGACATTTGAACAATTGTTATTGTTTGCTAGAAGAAGGTACGAGGTTAGTAAAAATGGAGCGCTACACGAATGAACAACGCATTCTCATTGTGAAATTGTTTTAACCAAAATGGTGAAAGTTTTGCGGCTACAGTTCACAAATTGCGATCAATTTGGGGTCACAATAATGCTCCAAAAGAGTCAACTGTAAAGAGATTAATGGATAAATTTGCCGAAACTGGGTCTGTTAGTGATGTAAAGACAACAACGCTCCATCGACCAGGTCGATCGACCGAAAATGTCGCAGCTGTACGTGATGATGTCGCTCAAAATCCATCCACCTCAATTCGACACCGAGCTCAGCAAATTGGTGTCTCCAAATCCATTTTGCAGCGAATTTTGACGAAAGATTTGCATCTTCATGCATACAAAGTTCAATTGACTCAGGAACTGAAGCCAGCTGACCATGGACAGCGAAGGGAGTTCGTTAATTGGGTATTGGAGAGACAACATGAAAATGCTGATTTTGCCGATAAAATCATCTTCAGTGACGAGGCCCATTTTCATCTTGATGGCTTCGTCAATAGGCAGAATTGTCGCATTTGGGGTGAGGAAAATCCTCGAGTGATTCACGAGAAGCAAATGCATCCTCAACGTGTCACTGTGTGGTGTGGTTTTTGGGCTGGAGGAATCATTGGACCTTTTTTTTCTGAAAATGAGGCAGGTCAAGCGCAAACAGTCAATGGTGTTCGGTATCGTGAAATGATAACCAGTTTTTTCTTGCCTAGAATTGAAGAAATGAATGTGGAGGGCATGTGGTTCCAACAAGACGGCGCCACATGTCATACAGCCAGAGAAAACAATTCAATTGCTGTATCAGTCATTTCCCGGTCGTGTTATTTCGCGTTTTGGAGATCAGAATTGACCGCCTAGATCGTGCGATTTAACACCATTAGATTTTTTTTTTTGGGGTTTTTTGAAGTCGATGGTTTACGCGAATAAGCCGACGACGCCTCAAGCCTTAAAAGAGGAAATTGGACGCTGCATTAATGAAATACCGCAGCATTCATGCAAAACGGTCATTGAAAATTTCATTAAAAGATCGCGTGCATGCCAGCAAAGCCGCGGCGGCCATCTGCACGATATATTGTTCCATACATAACCTCATTCTGTCTACTTTACGATATAATAAAGTTTCACGATTTTTTTTTAAATATCTGTGTTTTATTTAAAATTTAAAAATTGCGCTCTTCTTGGGAATACAAATTTATTGATTTCATTGTGTTTATCTCATCTCAAAATATATATCAAACCACAAAAAAATATACAAATACAATAAATTTAGAATTTAAAAACTTAAAACTGAGAACATAAAAGAACTCGCAATTATTTTGGAAAACACACATTTTCTGCAGTGTTTATGATATTTGCTTGGGTTTAGAGTTACTGCAAAAAACATATATTTTTAAAAAAATGTACACACAGAGAAAAATTTGGAAATTTGACAACCGAAATTCGGTTACCTTGTCTATAACGAATTTCAGGAGTTCGACACAACTTAACATTAGTTTTCACAACAAAGTTCGGGTAATTCAACTGAATTTTATTTGCAATAAACAAAATATTCAGAAATCTAATGTAAATAAAATAGTGTTGTACTAACTAAATTTATCAGTTGTTACCATTAATATATACTTCTTAATTAGGTTGGCACTTTATTTCTCTGTGTGTATGTGTTTATCGACCTTTTTTTTTAATTACCATATGTCAACCATGACGGTATTATATTTATGAGTTTCGAATTATTTTCATAAAAAAAAATCTATAATGGAATAAATTTCGAAATATTTTAGATGTTGTGTAAGACAAGAATGGAGCAAAATTGATGATTAAAAGGTTTTTTGTTAAAGTTCTGCCTATTATGGAGGCTCTAGCTTTTTAAAACTTCGGGTTCTGATGAGATCTTCAGCCAGATCGAAATACTAGTATCAACCTAGCTAATATGTTAGATTTGCCTTGTTTTTGTAAATATACGGAGGTTGAAAGCTCGTTATAAATTGAAAATGAAAACTTTATCGTTCGATCGGTCAGATTTACAAAAACTATATACAATCGAGCAGAGAAATTTTTTTTCATAAATTTTTTCATCAAAAATATTAAACATTAGGCTAATTTATATTTTTAAATAATTTTTGAAAAAAGTTCCATCTTAAAGGTAAAAAATTTATTTTTTCAAATAATATTTGGCAACTCTGGTTAAGAATTTTTCACAATTTTTTTATTCGCTATTGTAAATAAGATGTTTGATAATTTTACGGTTTTTAAATCCCTTAATTATCTTTTTCCAGAAAAAAAAATATATCGCCGTTTAAAAGTACTGGATCGAAAAAGGAACACTGTGTGAAAAATGAGTTAAAAACAATGGCGTTATAACCGAACTTCACTGTATATTGAAAAAATTGTATTTAAAATTAAGAACACATAAAATAATTTTACATTGTAAGCTTTGAGGCTTAAAAAGTATAAGGGCAACTGTTCTATGAATAACCAGAGTTAAACTCTAACCAAATATATTTCCATATAAATATGACATTCAGAGCTATGGTTAATCAGTTAACTTTGGTTGATTTGAGATAAGTTAGCAATTCTACATTACAATGCTAAAATTTATTTACACAAAGTTTATGAAACATTTTTATGAAATGATGAAGAACTATGGAAGATTTATCAAACATTTCTATGAAACTTGTTACATACGAGGGCGGATCAATAAGTCCGTGACTGTTTGAACTTCCCTCGTAGTTATATGATGCAACACTGCTCCCATTAAGTACCACCTCTTAATAGATTACTGTCAAATTTAGAGCAAGTTCCGTCATTTACTTTGCGTTTAACAGCTGTTCAAAACAAACAACCTCGTGGATTTTTTTAAAAATGGGAAAACGTGAATTTCGAGTGCTCATTAAACATTAATTTTTGTGAAAAACAACCGTCAATCAAACCAAGGAAAAGCTTGATTAATACAATGGGGACTCTGCATCATCGATTTCAATGTTAAAAAAGTGGTTTACTACAAATGACGCTGAACGTTCTGGACGGCTAATTGAGGTCAATACACCCGGAAATGTCGAAATGATCGAAGAGTAAAAGTGCGTGAGATTGTTGATGCCATAGGCATTTCATATGGCAGTGTGGTTTCGATTTTAAATGATCAGTTCGGTTTAGGAAAGCTGTCTGCAAGATGGGTGCAGCGTTTGCTCTCAATTGACCATAAACGTAATCGTGGCCAATAAGGTGATGGCAACAGTTTTTTGGGATGAACGCAAGATAATCCACATCGATTACATTCAAAAGTGAAACACAATAAACCGCGAATATTATGCCAACTTATTGGACCGATTTAACGAGGATTAAAAAAAAAAACGACCAGATATCCCACACCTAGTTCAAAAGTGTCTCAACTCAAAATTATAATTTTTCGGATTTATATGCTTAAACTATGCACAATACACTTGCTTGTCTATTAAAAAAAAATGTCAGTGTATTTTGTTGTTGTTAACTGTTGCTAAAAAACAGTTATGTCTTTCTTTATGTTTCAATTGGTATAAATATTTTTTTTTTTCGATTTCTGAAAAATGAAAAATTTTGAGTTGAGTCACTTTTGAACTAGGTGTGCGATATGGCTAATAAATGATTATTTTATGGACCTCGAAAAATCCTATTTTTTGGAAGTCATACAAAAATTGGAGAAACGTTGGACTAAGTGTATTGAGCTAAAAGGCGATTATGTTGAAAAAGAAAATTTTTTTTGCAAAAAAAAACTGTGTTTGATTCAAAAATCCACGGACTTATTGATTCGACCTCGTATTTATGCAAACTTCATAAATTTGATGACAAACGATTTATGAAACAATATCATCAATATGATAAAACTTTTTTCCCTGAGTGTAATTATGATTGTTTTAGCATATGAATTATCATTCTTATAAAATTTGGAACTTTTATTGTGTTCTCTAGCTTGTGCATCTTCCTTCTGGAAGAGGTCCGGGTTTAGCAATTTATAAATCTATTACATCATAAAAAATAAATAAAATAAAAAAAAAACATCACGGATGTTTCTTTTCCAAATAGAGTAATCCGATTCACCAGACAATCGTTATATGATCTTGCAAAACTCTATAATGGTTGTTACCGTTTAATGCTAATTTTCTTCGTGACTTGCCATTCTGACTTGTTCTTGTCTTAAATTATAAGCTGCAGTTCTTGTCTAAAATTATAAGCTTCAAAATAGCTTCTTGTAATCAAACTTATAAAATTTTTTTTTTATATTTCAAAATGTTTATTATTATTTTTTTTCTTTAATTTTCTTTAGAGCTGGGTAGACCCATAATCTATTGGATTTAAATGTTTTACTTTAAAATTTTAAAAAATTAAAACCAAAATTTAATTTTTCGATCTTTTATCATAAATTATGAAATGAAATATGGACCTGTCCGTAGATTAAGTCTGCATTAAATAAACGGATGAAGATAAATTTTTTAACTAATAAATTACCCAGGCACGGTTTTTTTTTTCGTGTTAGCAAAGCGTCGGCTGCGGGCGGTTGCGGTCGGTTATGCGTTGGCAGAACGACTGATTAACAATTTTGACAGTTTTTTCCCTGTTACCCGATTGATAACAGCGGCCAACCGTTAATTTGAGCGAACTTGCCACCGTTGGCATAACGTTGGTAATTCAAAAAAATTGGTGCTTTTAAAAGAGCTTAAAAATAAATTAATTTTGAGAAGTATACTTAAACACGTTTAAAAAGCAGCGATACAGTTCGGTCTTAATCTTGTTCATCATATTTAAATGTGTAAAGTATAATAAAATATAACAAAGATAATGCTTCTAATTGGTAGTCATATTGGTAAACAAAAAATATTGGCAAAGAATTTTTCTGGTGGTACTGGCAAAATATATGCTTTGCAAACAAAATAGTGTTTTGCTGATATAATATTATTTGTAACTTTGGTAATTTTTAGCACGGTGGGTTTTACAAAAATAGCAGTGGTTTGACAGTACTATTTTATTTGGTACGGTTGGTAATTTCTACCTGGGCATATATTTGAAAGTTTTTGGCATATATTTGAAAGTTTTTGATCAGATTGCTGTAATTCAAAAAGCATTCGATTTCTATAGTTGTCCTCTTTTGCATTAATGCAATACCATATATATATATATATATATATATATATATATATGTATGTACACCGCATACTCTAGAGACATTTATTCATTCCCCCGCATAGTTTAGGGACATTTGCTTACTTTGGGGACTGTCCCCAAAATTTTCGCGCCTTTTCATACATCTAGCGTTTAAGATGAGGACAATTTTTTCTATACACCGCATATTCCGGCGACAATTTTGGGCGTGTCCCTAAACTATGCGCTGTGCATACATATATATATATATAAAATAAAATAAAATAAAATAAATTTTTGATGCAATTGAAAAGTTTGATGCAGTTTTAAAAGTGCTTTCCAATATTATATCTTCGATGTTTAAAAAGCAGTATAAAACTAATTTGTTTCTATTGCAACAAATTTAAAAAATATAAAAAAATTTTCGCCCTTTTTTATTTATATCTTATATTCAAATTTCATTTGAAATGTTGCGTATCCCAGCAGCAGACATTCCTGTTTATATTAAAGTTGTATCTCTTTTATTTATTTTTTATTTAAAAACATGTTTATTTATATGTATTTTGTTTGTAACGCTATTTGTATTTAAAATTTATATAGGATTTCTTTTGTTAGTTTTATTAATATCCATACAATATTTCCTTTTGTTCACAATTCAAAGAAACCAATTTTCTAAATAAATTTTTCTATTTAAATAACTTATATTATTAAAAAAAAAAAAATAAAATAAAGAATAAAATGTGCAAGCACATATATACACAGAAAAAACTAAAAACGGGTTTAAATAAAAAAATTTATTGAATCAATTAATATTGTAATTGATTTTGCACATATCACGACTATCAATTTAACCTTTTATTAAAATTAAGAAAAAAAAAAACAGTTATAAATAACTTCTACAAAAAAAAAAAAAAAATATGATACTCACAAAAAAAGTGTGTGATCTATACGTTGGTATGTGTGTTTTTTGCAATGCTGAGTCTGTTTGTGTGTGTGCTTGTTTTGTTTGTTAACCTCAAATGTATTTGGTATTTTATACTGAACATTTTTTATTTAAGCATACAGTATATAATAAAATATGTATTTATATATTTTAAAGTGAATTAAAATATTAATTGATTCAATTAAATATTTGTTTAGAAAAAAATTGAATTCAAATCAAATCTTTAATAAGATATTTTAGATTGATAATTTTTTCTGTGTATGGGGAATATTAGTGAATTGCCCACACTATGTTTTATATTAAAGGAGAACATATTTTTTAACATTTTTTATCTATATATTTCAGCGTTTCCAATCAAAATCTCGGACCAAAAAGGTATTTTTCCATATAAAAAAAAATGCAAAAATAGCGAAACAAACAAAAATTGAATCTTTATTTTAAAAATAAAAAAAAAAATCATTACTAAACTCAGCAAAAAAAAAAAACATCAAAAGAATAGATAAAGAATCAATACATTCCAATGATTTGGATTTGTAGGTTATGAAAATATGGATCGGAACCAACGATTTTTTTATTTCCTAGTCATAGGGTGGAAGTTCTCTTTTATGATTCTTATTCACTGTATCTTAAGCAATGCTTATTATGGTTTAATGAAAGTTCAAGTCTATTGATGTTCACAAGGGAACTCTTCTAGGAGTGAATCCCGATAGCACTGGAATTTACATTATTTTTTTAACTTTCCCGAAAGGGTTTTTTCATTTAATTTGTGGGAACGCTGTCTGTAGAGCAGAGGCAATATGGATATCAAAACTTCTCTTTTCCCGAGTAATTTTATGTTGGGTACAAACAATTTTAATTTCTCAAATTGTATAAGCTTTTATCTAATAATATCGAATTATATCGACTTAGACAATTATATATTATACACAAAAAAGTGTGTATGGTCGCAAACTTCGGATGAAATTGTGTCTAATATACAGAAAATTATACAAAATTGTATTTAATTGTATATAATCAGATATAATTCGATGCAATTTGATATTTTTTAGATACAATTATATATTTTCATTTTTCGGATAACATTTGATCTTACCGCATATCTAATTTATATATAATTTAATATAATTTGATGATACATTTACATACATTTCTTTATTAAGATAGTGTAAGATATATTGCAACATACAATATGATTTAATATAAATATTATTAGAAAATAGTTTTCGAACGTGATATGAAGAAGTGTGGAATTTTGCATTCCCTATTTGCAAAAAATTAAAATTTTATTTTTAATTTAAATTTTGATTGGCCATATAAACTCAGATATAAAATGTTGGTGTCTTAAGGTAACGGCAAATTCATTAAATCTGCTATCAAAAATTACTCAAAATTTTTTAATTTTAATTTAAAAAAAATATAAAAATATAAAAAAACAAACAAAAAAAAAAACAAACTAAAATGAAGTGTTAAATTTAAATTAAATTAATTAATTAAAGTGTTAATTTTAAATACCTTTGATTTTTGCATTAGCATTGGAATTTCATTAGCATTAGCTAACTACGCTGTAAAAAAACGCTGCTTACATGCAAGCAGGTTTGTAAGGGAGTACGCCGAAAATAATCAATTACAAACCTGTTTACATATGCCATGATTTTTATATGGCGAATTCCCACTTGGAAGCATGACTTTTTGTCAAAATAAGCGCGGATTTTAGCGCTTACAAAAAGCTGTGATTTCATGGCTTTCAGTAAAATCATATTTAAATTATTACGATTAAAAGTAATAATATTAATATTATATAATTTATTTTATATAAAATTTTACAGGTATTAATATTCTGTTGGTAAAATTTTAGACATGTAAATATAATAATTTAATTATTCCGCACCACGTGCTAGCTCTTCAGAAACTCAAAAACACAATCGGAAATCACTCGGGAAAACAGGTACAGATCGTTTAAAACCCACGATATGAAACTTTCTGCATTTCAACCTGCATCCTTGTAAGGGAAATCAGAATTCTCAAACATTTTTTTTTGCTTATTTTTATACGAAAATTATTCGTTTCAGTAAGCACTTACATCAGCGCAGGAAAAAATTTTACTGGGTAATGCTAATGCCAAAATATTTTTTTACCATTTAATTGTAATGAAATTTTTTGGCTTTAGCATTGTCCTACTAAAGCTACTGAAATCACACTAATGCCTGATAAACTAATTACAATTAAGCAAAAAAAAGCATTTGTTCACAAAAAAATGGTGTGTAAATTGTAACACTGAATAGGGGAAACGAAATAGAACGAGGAACTTACTTTCTATTATCCGATAACATATGTTTATTAGAGCGACTCAAAAAAAAAGTGATTTTGTTACCCCTCTGAAAATAAAGCTTGATATATTTTATGATGATTCCCAACATATTTTGGTTCTAGCGTTGACCATCCGTGAGCTGGAAAAATATAACATCAATAATATTTCTTCCAAGCTAATGTCACTTCCTTTTGAAAGACAGCTCGTTTTAATACCGATAATACATTCTTTTCAAATGTAATATTATATAAGCTAACTAAATTCGTTTACAGGCAAAACTAAATCTTAGAAACAGAAATCAGATGAAAATTCGAATATCATAATGCAAGCGCAAGCCTCTTTAATGGACTTTAAAAGTAAATACATATGGAACAAATTTTTAAATATAAATTTTGAAATATTATCTAATTTTATATCTATATTTTGTTACAGCCAAAAACAAATCTAAGAAACAACAATCTGATGAAAACTCTAATATTACAATGCAAACCCAGGACTCTATAACTGAACTTAAAAGTAAGTACATGCGGAAGATTTTTTTAATTTATTATATAAATACTTAGGGCGACAAATTTTTTTTAAAATACTTTAACCATAGATATTTCCATATAAATTTGACATGCATAACTATGGTTAAGCCCTAACCATTGATTATTTTGTTAGCAGGTCTTAATGTTTCTTCGATGGTTTCTTTTTAAAGTATTTTATTTTAAATGCAAAAAATTTTAACTATTAATTTTCATTAAAAAATATCTTGAAAAATTTCTGAAAGCCAACACTTCATCTCAAAAGTTTTCTCTTTTACATTTTTTATAGTTTTTTTTGTTTTTCCAATTGTTTTTCAAAAAATCACAAGTAATTTCAACAAATACTTCAAAATATTTTTTGAAAATTAATATTCATTGATAAGTAAAAAATAGCATTTGATATTCATATACGCTAATATAAATTGAATATATACCAAATGCTATTAAAAAAAGAAAACAAATATAGTTCAAAATATATCAATCAATTAAAAAATAATAATTTGCTTTAACTTAAATTTCATTCAGATTTATTAACACAACAAATTGATTTTAATGCAAAAATATATGGTTATTAGAACAACAAAATAATATAAATACAAAAGTTTATGTTGGAATTAAGGAGCTAAAAGGTAAATATTTTCAAATCTAACAAACTTCTTAATTATTTTATAATTATATTCATATTTTTTTATTTCAGAAATCATAATCAATCAAAATAATACTCTGACTAATGTCCTTTCTAATCAAATTGTAGCACTAAATACATCTTTCAAATCTCATTTTGAAGTACCGAAATATACAACTCTCTTTCCACTCATGTCAATAGAAAATCTAAATGATTTTGTAAGTAAAATAATATATATTGATAACAATATAATCCATTTTTTTTTTTATAAATTTGAGGATTGATTATGTGTTGCTAAAAAAAAATCAATATTAATTGTTATCTTTATTGCAGGTTTCATCTTTAAAAAGAGTAATAGGATCCAAAGGTATTCAAAAAGCTATCACTAATATATTTTCACTCGAATTAATCGATTTGATGAATGTTAAAGGTCTTCATGGAAAAGTGCGATTAATGAATTTCAAAAAAGTCTTAAACGTTATATTTCGTAAGTATTAATTTTACTTAAAATTTAGACAAACGCTGTGTCTTTTTAAAATCATAACTTACCTGGCATGTGATGAAAAACGATAGTTTTCAATTCGGTCCTTTTTAATAATTGAATCCCGAATATTTTGTATCGTATAAAATTTAGAACTACACGATGTAATTGATTTTCCTGATTTAATTAAACCAACTAAAAATAATTTCAATTCCTCCTTCCTCCTTAATCTCTTTTAAATTTTCAATTTTTAATTAAATCGATGGAAATCAAAACCGATCGGTTTTCTTGATATGCCAGTATATGCAAAAATAAAATTATTAACTAATTTTTCTTCTGTTATTTTTATTTGCAGTGGCGACAAGTTCAGATGTAAGTACTGAACTTGAATTTATAGGACTAATTAGCAAGGCAATAAAATGTGCCAAAAATAAATTCCATAAATCAAATTGTTTAAAACGAAAAAAAAATATTAGTATACTCGAAGACGAAGATTCCGACTAAAGCAAATTTAAATATATGTATGTACATCTCAAATTTAAAAGTTCAAATAAGCTTACAAATGTTTTTTTATATTAACGAATTGTACTTTTATGTTTTTTTTATTTTATTTAAATTTGTTTTTCTTATATGTACTAAACAAATAAAAAAAAAAACAGTTTAATAACTTTTAATTTAATTATAATGTTTGAAAGAAAATTTAAATTATTTATACTCCTATACCTAAACATTTTCAGTTTAAAAATACAATTGAAAATGCTTTTTTTATGTTGCTGCCACTAAATTGCTAGTTTTTAGTTTACTAATTTTAATTAATTAATTTTTTTTATAATTTATGTTTTATTATTTTTATTATATTTACATCTGATTTGGAGTATTGTATTAAATAAAAATAGTGTTGTAAAAAATATACATGTGTAATTATTTTTTTAACATATGAGGTAGTTAATGTCAATAATATTATTTTTATGAATTAAATATCATTTTGTGTTTTCAAAGTATTTACATTTTTGTGTAGGATATGCTCCTCTGTTTTTTTAAAGGTACATAATTATTATAAAAAATTATTACAAAAAATTAAATGGAAGCACATTCTATGTAAAAAATGTAATCACTTCTGATAAGGTAAAAGGTGTATAATTCCATTAAATAAATATGAACTAGTTCTTTCAAATAAAATGGAAGTGCTTCCGGTTGAAATATTATAACTAGTTACAATGTGTTTAAAAAGAAGTGTTTCTTATTTTTGTAAAGAAACTACTTACAATTTGTATTAGGTAACTCATTCTTTTTTTAACAAACGAAGTAGTCCTAAAAAAAATTAAGTAACTATTTCTGGCAAAATTTCAGTTTATGGGGGACACCCCTGGAAAAAAAAAAAAATGCCACGCCCCCTTAAATGACCCCAGGAGTGCGAAAATCATAATGAATAAGGGGGCTCACGCCCCTTATGGGCGTGGCAGTCGAAAAACGACCCGGCCCACCTACGTAGACAATATGGGTATCAAATGAAAGCTAATGTCTTCACGATTCCAAAACTAGCCGTAGTTGCCAGATCGGGCGATTTTTGTAGCCGATATGGCCATTTTGGCAAAATTTGGGGTGGGAGAAATTTTTTTTTTCCTTTTTTTTTTGCTTATATTTTGTTAAAATCAAACAAAAATGAGCATTTTGTGCGAAAAGATTACTATTGTTAGCGTTAGGATAAGTACAAAATTAAGAAACGAGGAAAACTCTTGAAAGCTTCTGATTAGTTAATGAAAATTTGTTTATACTGGCTTCGCTTAGTAAAGTTTTTCTGCGTGACCGGCCTACGGCCGGGCTTAGGGGTTTTTAACTCCAGTATGTCTTAATTCTAGACGGCGGGGATCTCGAGTGCTCGGCCTCTGGCCGAGCTAAAAAGAAATAAACAAAAAAAAGTCCTTCCCCCATTTTATAAAAATTAACATATCTTCCTCAAATTCTGGACGATCTGGTAACTACGGGTATTTTTGGAATCGTGAAGACATTTCCTTTCATTTGATACCAATATTGCCTAAGTAGGTGGCATGGGTCGTTTTTCACCCCCGCCCCTATTTAACAAAAATGGCCGTATCGGCTGCAAAAACCGCCCGATCTGGCAACTATGGCTATTTTTGGAATCGTGAAGACATTAGCTTTCATTTGATACCCATATTGTCTACGTAGGTGGACCGGGTCGTTTTTCGACTGCCACGCCCATATGGGGCGTGAGCCCCCTTATTCATTATGATTTTCGTACTCCTGGGAACATTCTGAAGGGGATGGCATATTCAGATTTTTTTCTCTAGGGGTGTCCCCCATAAACTGAAATTCAGCCCTATTTCTAATTAAAAAAAAAATAATTAATTCCAAAGAATCGATTCTTTTAGTCTCACGCCTTGTTAAAAGAATCGAGTTGGTAATCAGGTTGGGAAGGCATTCTATTAAAAATACCTGATTCCCAACCCGATTACCTTTTATGAAAATTTTTTGCTGGCACTGAAAAGTCGTAAGTGAAATCAATATAAAATTTTTGTTTAAACAACAATTCAAACTGATGTGAATTTTTGTAAAACAGCTGTCGAAAGTAATTTGGCGTGCTTTTAGTCTTGTGGCGTCATTAATCTTGTTCGCGTGTGGAGCCATTTGTAAAAGATAATAAAATTATGCTAAATGGGTCTTTACAAAAGAACTGTGAATTATTAATTAAACTCGTTGAATTATAGTGGATAGTTAAGTGGGTGTTTTGTGTAGGTAAATTGTAAACTATTATATCATCTATAATAGTGAAGAAAACTATTTATAAAAATACAAAAAAATTAATTAAGTATTAATTTAAATATTAAATAAATTAATGTGTTTTTGGAAATGTAATGTTTCATGTGTTTTTAAAAATTAGGGTTTGGGTACGAATTTCGTTAGTGTGAGGTAAGTTTCTAAAAATAGAACTGTTGTGTTGTTGGAGTTGTACTTCTGAGATTATGTATGCAAGAACAAAACACCGTGTATTGAATAAAACTACACTCAAGGAACTTCTGCTTTAAAAATATGTAGTTGTTTGGGTTGTAATACAGTTTCATTATTTTTAATGTAAATGTAAGTCATTTGTAGAACAAATAAAGTTTTTAACTAACCTTGTAGTTCATTTAAAAAAACAACTCACATCAAATGACTGTTTTATGATTTTACATTCATTTTTTTACAGTTGTTTTTTGTTATTTAAAAAAATAAATGTTTGTTAATTTTTTACTACCATGTGGTTCATTTTTACTACAATTGTTAGTCATTTTTTGAACATTAAAAAACAAATGTCAATGTTAGTTGAATTTAATGAAATGTAAGTCGTCCTTTTTTTAAATGAAATTTCATTTGTTTTTGACTACAATTGCTGTCGTCTTTACCAACATAGTTTCCTAAGTGTAGTTTTAATCACAACAAAACTCGCCCTGACGATATAGTAGTAGTAGTATTCTTTATTTTCATTTTAAATTTAGCAATATATGTACTTTTTTAATTTTAATATAAAATATTTTAAGAATAATTTGTAAATCCAACTTTGACTCTATGTCGTCAGTCGGTATACTATTTGATAATTACTTTACACATGAATAGATTAATTTTTATACATTAAATTCAGCTATTAAATAATTTCGATATATTCCACATGTTTTGATATAATTTGCCAATAACTTCCAAGAGTGTGTTTTACCATCTAATAAATTTATTATTTCCTCTTCACTTAGTACAGTTTTTCCAAAATTTGAAGCCCTAAATTCCCTTAAAGCGTAACAACGACCCATAAATGTTCTATGTCTTCTTTTTCTCTTAAATTACAAAGTGAGCATAAAATTGAAGTATTGTTATTAAAATTATTACCATTTAGCTTTATCATATCACTTCTTGCCTTAAATACCCATGTTATATCTTCAATCTTTGTGTTATCGGTCATATATTTGACCCCTGCAAGTGGATTAAGTTTTCTAAAAATTCTACTTGTTTGGTCTACTTGTGCCAGCTCATTTTGCTTATATTTAGTTCTTAACGCATTCAGTAAATTTACACGATTTGAGTTCCATTGTGTTTTGTTAAGATTCTGTGCCCATGACAGTCCATAATCTGCACTTATACTGTTCAGATCCTTAACCCAAAGTAGTTGCTGCTGTTCTAGGAGTTTAGTGAACTGATTTGGAAGTCTATGTTGGTTGTATTCAAACTTAGTCCTAGAAATATACCTTAAGTGTAGGTCTAGTGTGTACAGATGCCCGTTTTCCATCCCAGTTTCTAGCATAAGTATATAGGTTGGTGTAAAGCTAGGTAGTTTCAAAATTTTCTTTATAAAAAACAGCTGCAGCTTATCAACCTCTTCAAAAAATGAAAATCCCCATACTTGAGCCCCATAACTTTGAACAGCTCTACTGACTTGCCAAAAAGAGTTTCCATTTAGATCTTAGCGATATATTAGATTTATTGAGAAAGTTGTTCCAAGTAATATTTATTCTATTTTTCGCTGTAATGGTTCTATTTTCCACATGTTTTCTAAAAATCATTGTGGGAGACACTGTG
This sequence comes from Delia radicum, assembly GCA_021234595.1. Classification (NCBI taxonomy): domain Eukaryota; kingdom Metazoa; phylum Arthropoda; class Insecta; order Diptera; family Anthomyiidae; genus Delia; species Delia radicum. Next base: position 298,036,322 of record CM037851.1, on the reverse strand, counting down.
ACGCCTAGGTAACAATACTCGGAAACTATCTGTATCTCTTCTCCATTAAAATACCATTTTTCCTTTCGTGACAATTTTCCACCTTTTCTAAATACCATAATTTTTGACTTGCTTAGATTTACTTCAACGTCCCACATTTTACAATATCTTCTAATTTATGAATCATTTTCTGCAAGATACTAACTTCGTCTGATAGAATAACGATGTCATCTGCATATAACAGTAGACGAATATTCAAGTTTTCAATGTTTATCCCTCCTTCTAAGTGGTCATGTAAGTCGTTCAAATATAACGGAAACAGTAACGGGGACAAAAGGCATCCTTGTTTCACACCTGATACCGTTTGAAAAGGGGTCAGATAGCTCTTGGCCTGTCCAAACCGCTGATTTTGTGTTTTTATACATATTTTCAATAAACTTTACTGTTTTGGACGAGATGCCTATTGTGTGTAACTTATATATTAGAGCATTTCGTAAGACTTGTCAAATGCGGCTTTAAAGTCCACAAAGAACGCATACGTTTTCTTCTTCCGTTAGCGATTTAAATGAACTATTGCTGTAAGGTTATATATGTTATCGACCGTTGAGTAATTTTTTCGAAAGCCGGCTTGATATTCATTCAGATATTTGTGGCGTTCAACAAAATCAGACAGTCTGTTAGTTATTAATCCCACCATTATTTTTGGTAAACAGTTCATGAAAGAGATTCCACGATAGTTGCTTGGTATTAAAGAGTCACCTTTTTTATGTATCGGATAAATTATACTTAAAATAAACGCATCATCTATTTTACCACTATCATACATAACGTTACATGTTGTTGCAATTTCTTCGATTAATTCATCTGGAGCATTTTTAAAAATTCATATGGTATACGATCGTCCCCTGGTGCTTTATTATTTTTGGCTTTTAGCAACACGTCCTTTATTTCGGCTGTTGTTATCACTCTATCTAAGAGACCATCTTCTTGATGCAAATAAGCGTATTGTATGTCTATTGGGTTTTGTATAGGATTCAAAAGCTGTTGAAAATACGTTTTGAGATTTTCGGCCGGAGCCAATATACTTTGTAAATTATCACCGTAACTGATTTCTTTTGCGATTTTCCACCAATCTTTACTATCACTGACTCTTTCTAACTTTTCATCTAAACTCTTTAAGTACTTTAATTTTTCTTCTTGACACACTTCTTTAAGTTTTTTGTTGGCCTTTAAATATTTTTCTTTATTTTCATAACTCTCTTTTTTTCTATATTTTCGTAGCCATTTGAAAGATGTTTTTCTAGCATTGTAACATTTAGCATTGAACCATTTTTGTTTTTGTTTAAAATGTTGACCTTCTTTAAACACTGTCTGATATGTATCATTAACTACTTGAGCAATATCTTTAAATTCCAACATCTCCTTTTCTTGTTTCACTCTTTCTAGGACTTGTCGTATCTTAGTCTGGTATTGAAGTAAGTAAACGTTTTTCCATTTTAACTTTGGTAGTAAATTGGGATTGCTGCTACATTTATTGTTAACTTTGATATGTAAAGATAAGACTATTGGAAGATGGTCCGAAAAAATCTGATTTTCTACTGTAAAATTCGTAACTTGACTAAGAAACCCTTGCGATACTGCACATACATCATTAACAGAAGAACCAACTCCACTCATAAAGGTGAAATCTCCATTCTCATCACCAACCGTCATACCATTTGTTATCACCAATCCATAATCGCAACAGAATTTTATAAAAGTTCGGCCTCTACTGTCTACAAAAGTGTCTTTTGATCTTCTTTCCTCATTAAGTCCACTGTTATTTGGTTGAAGAATATCACTAACATTATTTTGCAATGTACCTATTCTTACGTTCAGGTCAAAAATTAAGATGGGGTTGTTTAAATTGCATTCTTTAAAGAGAAAATCCAATTTTTCAAACTCCTGTTTCCATATTGCACCTCTTAGATAAATTGGTATGATTTCAAAATTGAGTGACCTTACTTTTACATTAATAATTACAACTGACGATATATCAGTGGGCTAAAGCGCTCTGTCTAACGTGTAGTGCGAGTGCATGTGACATTAGATTTCAGTTTATCTATACCACGGTCAGTGATTGCACAGAAAATTTCATATAGACGCAATCGAACAAATAAAAACATAACAAATATTACATTATTCAAAAAAAAAAAAAAACAGGGTCACTGACGAAGGTTCAATACCAGAAACTGCGCAGTCTGATTCAGAAAACTAAAAATTTACAATGTAGTTATGACTTTTAGAAAATACACTCATTCTTCTCTACCACGCCTTTTCACAATTAATTTTATTATTTTTTATATTTTTATAAAATTCTTATTCCTTTAATATACTATCTAAATACGCATATTATTAAAAATTCAAATTTATAAAATATAAAATATAAAGAAATATAAAATTAAAAATTAATAATAAATCGACAAAATGCGAATAGATTAAATAAAGCGCATTGTTAAATTGAATACAACGCATTGTTAAAAAATCAAAATAATTGTTTAATTTGATTAAATAAATTTGTTAAAATAACTAATTTCTGTTAACATATTTAAATTATAATTTGATAATTTGTTTTATTTGGATAGTGTAAGATATTTTGCAACAAACAATATGATTTAATATAAATTTTTTGTTTATAAAATATTTTTCAAGCCTGATCCCGGAAATTTAAAAAAAAATATCTCTTTCCCAGAGAAATAATAAAGTACGGGATTTTGCATTGCCTAGTTGCAAAAAATTAAAATTTTTTGAATTTTGAATGGCCGTATATACTCAGATATAAACTGTTGCTGTCTTAAGGTAACGCTAACATCATTAAATCTGCTAGCATAAATTACGTCAAAATAACAATAAAAAAATAGTTAAACGTCAAAAAATACATCTACTACACATTTTGTTAAAATGACGGACAGGTTTTGTTGGTTGTATAGTGATCACCTCTTAATCAATTTAACATGGGATTTAGTTGATGTCACCGCTGTTTTCGGTTCAGTGTATACCTTAAATTTATTTGAAGGCAAATTACAGTACATTTTGCTAAAATCGACAAAAATATTAGCTAAAACATTGTAGACTACGGATTTCGGAAGTTCAGATTTTTGTTTGCTTAAAAAATTCTAAAAAAAATTAAAATTCTACATTATTTAAGCCATTTTTTTTGCTGACTTTAGCAGATTAATTTGCAACTTTCAATTAACTAAAATGAAGCTCAAATATAAAAAAAACTTTTGCAGATTAAGCAGTTTTTATATTATCTTTCTTATTATCTTTCGAATATTTATAAGTTTTTTTTTTGAAAAGTAGTTTTGGACTAGGTTTTAGTAATTTTATCAAAAGTTTTTACTTATTTATTTTTATTAGTGCAGACGGATTTAAAGGACTTTTTCAAAACATATTTTTAAAGTTTAACCCAGCTTTTTAGTATAAAAAGTTCTCATTGATAACAATTGCCTTTGATTTTTTTTGTAAAAATTGTAATAAAGATATTATTAAAAAACAACCTCGTTCTAAAAACTCTCACCTCTTCCATCATTTTTATTTTTGGTAAAATAATGACTTTATATACAAGTAATACTAAATATGAAACATGACAAACATTTTGTCTTGATACTTTATTATAGCATACAAAATATAGAAAAATTTTGACAAAAAAAAATAAAAATTACAAAAAACTAATAACAATTTAAGATAAATCACGTCTTTTATAATAAAGAAAAATAAAACAAAAACAAACGTATTGTTGGCAACTTTATAGAATGCAGTGATGGTTGAGATTTTTTATTTTTTTTTTAGCATTTTTGGTAATATGATTTAGTTTTTACTCTTCTAGAGACTGCAACATCTACAGAGACAGACATTACAAATACACTTTCTCCTTAAATACGTTCATATATGTTTAAAAGTAAATGAGTATGTACATTAGGGTTATAACTTTTTAAATTTTTTCATATTCATACACACAGAGAAATAAAGTGCCAACCGAATTAAAAAATGCATTTTAATGGCAACAACTTATAAATTCAGTTAGTACAACGATATTTACATTAGATTTCTGGATATTTTTGGTGGTGCAACTAAAATTTAGTTGAATTAACCCAACTTTGAGGATATAACTAATGACAAGTTGTGCCAACTGACTGAAAATCGTAATAACCGAATGTGAGTCGTAGTAACCGTATTTCAGTTGGCAAATAGCCACATTTTCTCTGTGTGTATAAATTTGGTAGTCAATCAATTTAAACCAAATTGAATAGTTTTAAATTGAAGCGATTTTTTCTTTGCTTAATATCTGAAATTTAAAAATTTTCTAAACATTTAAAAATTTATAGGGTTCAGTTTGGATGTTCCATAAACAATTTTTTTAAAAAGATGGCCTTTCAAAAGATCGCTTTATATTTTTTTAAGTAATTGAAATAATATTAGATTAACTTTATATAAAGCCATTCAGTTATTTTTTTACTTTTTATACAAATTTTGCACAAAAAAATATGGTTGCAATATGATTGCGGCCACAAATACAATAATAGTTGTTTCAATTAAACTATTATTGTATCAATCATATTTCACCAATAATATGGTTGCTTTTATCTTGTTCTAGAGAACATTTATCTTTTTTTCAGTTATGATATTATTGTATTGTCTACAATTATACTATAGTATTTATTATCATATTCCTCTATCTAACTGCAGTCATATAAGAGTTGCGCCCACTATAAGATGATCAGTTGGTGTTTTAATGAGCGTTTTCGCTCTTTAAGTTTCATTCTTGTTTGAGATTTTGTGAAAAGAAGTTGTCACCCAAACCAAATTAAATAATATTAAATAAAAAGACATTAAAAATGGGCAAACAACGTAGTGGTGTAAATTGTAATGGTGATCTGTTTTGCGGAAGAAGGAATAAGTTTGCAGTCTCAAGCCGGTCTACCCTGGAAGTCTACGCAAAAGTTTAATTGTCGCGCACAAACAACGTAGTGGTGGTAATTGTAATGGTGATTGGTTTTGTGGAAGAAGGAATAAATTGTAGTCTCAACTCGGTCTGCCCTGGAACACTAGGTAAAGTTTAATTGTCGCGCACCCGTTAAATAAATTTATTGTTTATTATAAAAAAAGTGATAAAAAAGTGCCATATAATTTAATTGTTAGTAATTACGCAAAAAAATATTGTTAAAGAAAAAAAAATGTGAAAGAAAAATTTAAACAAAATGCACGTACTTTTAAGTATGTAGTACGAAATAATCATAATATGTTTGCAATAATCATATCATGGTAATAAATGATGATGAAATTCGTGTACATGATCATAATATAATAACTACGATCATAATATGGTTATAATGCAATTATTATGATTGCTGCACACATTGTTTGATCATTACAAATGCATTGTGAAATTGTATTCTTAATAAAATTTTTATGCGTGCTTGTATAGCTGACACAATATTTCACAAAGCTTATTCTTTAGCGAAAAGACAATTTGATTACTTAAATTATTTTAAACCAAATTTTATTTAAATATCTGAATTATTAAATAAATATACTATTAAAAAACACGCATATCTTTTTAATCCAGCTTCAACAGAATGCTGGGAGAATACTGTAGGACTCATATTATGATAATCCATACAAATTTCCAGAACCATAATATGATAATATTAGGATATATTTGTAACCATAAAATGGCAATCTAATTATCATATTATGGCACAGAAGCATATAAGAGTATGGTTGCCACAACCACAGTAACATGGTTGTCGCAATCATAAATCCATGCTCTTCGAATATGGTTCCCTCAACCATGTTTTTTCTCTGCTTGAAGTTTGAAAGAAAATTCTCATAATCATTAGAAAATTATAAGCATTCATGTACTTTAAATTTATGCTTTAAGAATTTACACAGTATCATAAAAACAGGGCACACTGCAATGAGTGGCGTCGGCATAAAGATAACGAATTGGAGAAAAATCGGTATATATTTTAAGTCTTTATTTTCAATATGTGTTATTTCAAAATATAGGTAGCAAAGTTTCCTGCCTCATAGAGTTCAGAAAATATAATCGTTACATAAATATTTGGCGCCCAACGTGGGGCCACACAAGTTTCAGTTTAACTAACTATAGCACTTCATTTGTATATTATGAGTGATTGTGCAATTACATACATTTTTTTTCATCTTGCTGTTGCTTCAAAATTTTATTTTTTTTACCGTGTATTGAATTCAATTACTATATAATCTTTTGTTTTTTTTATTTTTATTTTACTTCCTGTATAGCTGATTGGATTTTCAGGATTTCGAAATATATGATTCTGGACCAATTGTGATATATAATAACTTCCGTTAGTGTAAAGCCATTCGCTTGAGATTTTAAATTTTGGAAAACCTTCGAAATATTACTCGCGAAACTTTCACTATTAATTGTTTAGATAATTCTCTCAAAATTTAAATTCGGTCTTAAGTATAATAGAGATTTGTGTATCTGGGTAAAATTCTGGTTACATACTTTTATATGATAGCTGAATATAGTGTTGTTGTCTCCGAGTTTTGAATCTTGATTTGAGATTTTTACTATTATTATTGAATTTTAATAGTTTGCTCAAATAAGGATTCTTGACTATATTTTTTTTTATCAATTTTGATTTTTTTTTGTTTTGTCGATGTAATGTTTAGTTTTTACATAATTTATAATCTTTTCTAATTCTGTATTACCTAAATGGAGTAGTGGAGCTTATATCATATTATTTGAATTTGAATTGCATAATATTATTTTGCTGTATATTTTTATTAGTAAAATTAATTTTGAGAGATAATTAAAATGGTTTTAACTAGAAGTTGTGAGAATTTGTTTAAACCTAGAAGAGGCAACAAATGTGAGCTTTACAATTGATGGTACTGGCAATGTAACGGAAGCGAGAACACCTGGCAGACCGCAGACATCAGGGTTACAGGTTGCCCGACCTAAAGGGAGACCACAGTCGAGAAATCCATCTCGTCGTGGGAAATCTCAAGCACAAACGACACGTGTGTTTGATGCTGGTCATACTGTTAGTTCTCAGGAAAACGAACAGAGTGATAATGAAAGATTGAGACAGACTGTTTCTGATACACTTGGGACTTTTCGTGGTGAAATGATGGACTTGATAACAAATGGAATGCGATCAATGGTTCAAAATTTGAACGCGCAATCGAATATTAATATTCCAAATGATACTAACTCAATTGACAATATACGAGATTCTAATCGGATTTTAACAAGTTCTGCGGATGCTAATGTACGGGACACATATTCAAGACCGGACAATCGTTCTTTGCAGGATCCTGCATATGCGGAAAAAAGTACTTAACATCATACGCAATTGGCGGATGAAGTTTAAGGGACATAATGATGATATGACAATTGACGAATTTATTTATCGTGTAAACATTTTGACCACTAATAATTTGAATAGTGATTTCGAGTTGCTGTGCAAACATGCTCATAGCTTGTTTGAAGGAAAGGCGTTGGTTTGGTTTTGGCGATATCACCGACAGCATGATGACATTGAATGGGTACCACTAACTGGTGCTTTGCGCAGACAATACAAAGTTGACTGCAGTGACTATGACATACTAGATGATATACGAAGACGAAAACAGAAATCAAACGATCATTTTGATGAGTACTTTGAATTAATTTCGGCAATGACAGACAAATTGAAGATTCCTTTATCGGATTTGGATTTATGTGAAATAATAATGAGAAATTTGAAGAGTGAGATACGACACGAACTTCTACATCTGGAAATTTCTACGGTTGCCCAACTACGAAGGGAGGTCAAGAAACACGAGAAGTTTATGAACGATGTTCATGCAGTGGATTTACGCAGGTCAACAAGAGGTCGTATTTCGGAATTGAGGATACCTGATACAAAGGAGGACGAATTGACTTTGATGGAAACGGACGTAGAGGTTTGTGCTGTACAAACTAAGCGGGGCTGCTGGAATTGTGACAAACTGGGACATTCGTACGTTGACTGTTTGGAGAAAAGACGTGTTTTCTGTTATGGATGTGGTGCTAAGGATATCTATAAGCCAACATGTTCAAAATGCAGTAAAACGATTTCGGGAGAAACGGATCAAAGGATGTCCGTCGCAAGTAGTACGGACATCCATGAATGACATACTAAAAGTTACTGAAACAACGGACTGGACAAGAAAAGACGGACAAGAAAGAAAGTACTGTGCATCCTTTGATGAGACCGTATCATGTTCGGCTAAAGGCGTATGAGGAAGCTCGTGCTAGAATTTTTGGTGATTCGGAAAAAGTAAAAAGATCTTCGAAAAGAATTCGTGAGTTTTATCAAAAACTCAAATCATACAGATTGTGTGTAATATCGGCAATTGTGGATAAGGCATGGATAATAGACCGTATATAAATTTGAATGTGGGGGATACAAAATATTTGGCTCTTTTGGATAGCGGTGCTAACAAGAGTGTAATAGGCGGTGACCTTGCAACACAGGTTCAGGTTGATCGTAGATTTTACAAATGTAAGGGAAATGTACGAACAGCGGATGGTAAAGACAAAACGTATTAGGCACAATTACATTAGACATAGCATATCAGGGAAAAAACCAAATTAGTTGAGTTTTTAGTAGTACCAACGATACAACAGGATGTCATTTGCGGTTATGATTTTTGGAAAATTTTTGGAATAAGAATATACGTACCTAATATTGGAGAGATTGACTGTAATGAAATGGACCCGGATAAACTTAAACTGACTTACGAACAGAGACAAAGACTAGAGTCGATAATTGCAGTTTTTCCAGATTCTGAAGTAGAGGGACTAGGATGTACCAGTCTAGTAGAGCATTGTATAGATACGGGTGATGCGAAGCCCATTAAGCAGAGATACTATCCTATTTCACCTGCTGTAGAGAAACAGTTGAGTGGTGAAATAGAGAGAATGCTTGCTCTTGGCGTTATTGAGGAGGCACCGAATTCATCATGGTCTTCTCCAACTGTGGTCGTAGTCAAACCAGGAAAAGTTAGAATGTGTGTGGACAGCCGAAAATTAAATTCCGTGACAGTTAAGGATGCATACCCAATACCGAACATTGATGGACTTATTGCAAGACTTCCTCCAGTTTATTGTATTTCAAAGATTGACTTGAAAGATGCCTTTTGGCAAATTAAATTGGAGGAAGTTCAAGACCAAAGACTGCTTTTACAGTTCCAAATCGGCCTCTATATCAATTTACGAGAATGCCATTTGGACTGTGCAATGCACCGCAAACGTTGTGCAGACTTATGGACAAGGTCATACCGTACAATATGAAATCTCATGTTTTTGTTTATTTAGATGACTTATTAATAGTTTCTCAGACATTTGACGAACATCTGACTCATTTAATGGAGGTTGCAACGCAACTTCGGAAAGACGGTTTGACTATAAACGTCAAGAAGAGTAGTTTTGCGATAAGTCGTGTTGGATATCTTGGTTATGTTGTGGGAAATGGAACGCTGCAAATTGACAAGGACAAGGTTGGAGCTATACAGGACTTTCCTATACCGAAATCAATTAAACATTTAAGAAGGTTTTTAGGAATGACAGGATGGTACAGACGTTTTATACAGGACTATTCGACATTAACATACCCACTGACAGAATTATTGACCAGGAAAAAGACTTTTGTGTGGACAGAACAGGCACAGGACGCATTTGACAAACTAAAGACTAGGCTCACTACTGCACCACTACTCATACACCCGGATTATAGTAAACCTTTCATTTTACAGTGCGATGCTAGTACTTGTGGGGTGGGTGCAGTATTGGCGCAGGAGGATGAAGACGGAACAGAAAGACCAATTGCCTTTATGTCGCGAAAATTGAATAAAGCACAGAGAAATTATACCATTACTGAACTTGAGTGTCTAGCAGTGGTTTTGGCGATCAAAAAGTTTAGATCGTATATTGAAGGTCAGGAGTTTCGAGTTGTTACAGATCATGCAAGTCTTAAGTGGCTCATGGATCAGAGGGATCTTTCTGGCAGACTTGCAAGGTGGTCTTTAAAACTTCAAGGTTTTAATTTCACTATTGAACACCGAAGTGGAAAGGAGAATATAGTCCCGGATACGTTATCGCGGGCTCACGAGGGTGAGAATTTTGTTGAAAGTATAGATATTGAAAATCTTCCACTAATTGACTTGGAATCGGATGCATTTGACAGCGACGAGTACGTTAAGTTACGAGACGTTTTTAGGATTCAAGACTACCGGACTTTAGAGTTATAGACAAATATATTTATAAACGGACAGGATTTTCTTCTGGAGCGACGGACGAGTCAAATTTATGGAAATTATATGTACCAAAGGAACTGAGGAGGGACGTAGTTTATTCCTCTCATGACATACCTAAATCATCCCATGGTGGAATGGCAAAGACTTTGGAAAGGATAAGACGACACTTTTATTGGCCAGGACTAGTGACTGACATAAAGAACTACATTCGAAATTGCGAGTTGTGTAAGACCTCTAAGACCCCGACTACAACTTTACGACCACCTTTGGGACAGATGGTGGAAACTGATCGACCATTTCAGAGACTATACGTGGATTTGATTGGACCATTCCCAAGGACGAGAAAAGGCCATATAGGACTTTTAATTGTACTAGACCACTTTTCTAAATTACCTTTCTCAAACCACTGAGAAAGTTTGTATCAAAGGATATAATAGACTTTTTAGGGACTGAAATTTTCACTTGCTATGGAGTGCCGGAAATTCTTGTTTCGGACAATGGACCACAATTTCGAAGTAAGGAATTCGAGATATTTTTGGAAAAGAATGGTGTTTGCCATATGCTTACCGCTGTATACAGTCCTCAAGCTAATGCGAGTGAGAGAGTAAATAGGTCCATTAATGAAGCTTTGCGGACGTATGTGAGAACGGATCAGCGTGAATGGGATTTGTATATTGACAGTGTAAATTGCTCTTTGAGGAGCAGCGTTCATCAGTCTATTGGCACGACACCATATCAGGTGGTTTTCGGACAGACGATGATTACACATGGAAAGGACTACAAACTTTTGGCAAATTTGGATCTTCTGAGGGAAACAGACCTTAGAGTGGAAAGACAGGACGAATTTGCGTTATTACGGACCAGGATAAAGGAATATATGAGGAAAGCGTATGACAAAAACGAGCGGATTTACAACTTACGTTCACGGAATAAGGAATACAGCGTTGGACAGAATGTTATACGTAGAAACTTTGCACAAAGCTCGAAGATAGGAAATTTTAATTCAAAGTTGGCACCAGTTGGGATACGGGCCAAAGTATTGCGAAAAGTTGGACAGGTTAACTACGAATTGCAGGACGTGAACAGTAACATTAGAGGTGTATATCATGCTAAGGACATTTGGACTTAAAGTAATTTTGGGACTTACAGACAGACTACAGAAAAGGGAGTATGATATCTTAATAGCAATCGCTCTTTTACAGATCCAGTTCCTGGGTTTAAGAAACCGGATGCTGTATCTGTTTTGTGAGTGCTGATCTTAATATTTTTGTATAGACTGTTTATACTTTAGAATTTTGGGATTTATTGAAAATAATTTCAAATAATAGTAACATAAGGAAAATTGTTGTCAAAAAAAAATAATTGAAAAAGAATATTTAAATATTGAGTATCAGACGAAAATTAAAATAACATTGGAAATTACCAATTTTCTATACACGGATTGATTAGTAAAGATTTAATCGGCTGTTTAAGGGAAGAAAGTCTGAGAGAAAAAACGATCGTGTAGTCTAATTTCATCTATTGTACAAAGAAATTGTGGATTAATTTGTAGTTGGGAAAAAGATTAATTTCTGATACGGAAATTAAATTACGGATGTCAAGATTTTCAACAGCAACAATAATTTTCATCTTTAATAATAATAAAATTATATTTTGAAGACCGCATAACATTTCTATTGGTCAACGCAGGAGTTGACAGTTAACTAAATTATTAATATTCCCTTGAAGATGGAAAAGTTATCAACAGGATTCTAATAAATTTGCAAATAATATTTATCGATATATGGACTTAGACAACGGATATTAATCAGTAAAAAATATACAGAACACACTTTAAATTAGAGTTAAATTCTTAAAAATTTTATTTATTATTGTTCATTCTCATTTAAAACTACTCTCATTTTTCATCATAAATTTTTCAAAATCTAAACTCTCAATTTATTAATCATTAACACAAATACATTCATACACTATCAAATACACATTGTAATAATATTATACTTCACTCTTTTTAAAACTATAACAAAATCATAATTTGAGCTATAATTTATACGTTAAAACCACCATCTCAGCTGACAACAGGCCTGGCGTCAACGAAGGATTTTATCTGGTGAGTTTGTTTTATTTTTGTTTTGTTAATTTAATTTTTTTTGGTTACACTCAAATTTTGAACAAGATATATTTTTTTTTGAATAGAGTGAAACATTGTGGAATAACTTTAATTTAAATTTTTTTTTATTAAACATACATATATAATTTTATTTTAAGAAATTATTATCATTTTGTGTTAATAACGATTAGTTTGCAAAATAATTTTTATTTAAATTTTGTTTCAATTCCAAAACGTTTACTAATATTTTTTTTAAAGAAAAGAAGAAATAATTAAATGAAATTTATAAATATTAATAACAAATAATCATACGATATCACTGAACTATAAAATACTCTTTCAAACCAAATAATTAATTAACTAATACATTTTTTTTATTACTAATTGAATATATAATTTAACTTTGTTTATAAAAGATCATGAATTTAAATTTTAATAATAAAAACACTGAATTTTAATAAATATCATACCCAATATGGGGTTTTAAATTTCTTTGTTTAAAAATTCCACGAAACATTTAGGAGGTTAGAATTAGAAAAGTAATGGGCTATTTAATATGAATTTTAAAGGATAGCAATGGTCGGGTGGGTAGAGACTGAAGAGGTATGAAACATCTAACTCCTCTTCTCAACTTTACTTTACATCGATTTCTGGATTTTTTGTTTATTCTATCTAGACATAAAATTTATTTGGGTAATTGAATTCAATATAGAAGCTACCTAATATCAATATTTTTTTGTGAAATGATTTTTATCTATAGGCAGGTAACAAGATCTCCATCCCAAATCTCCTTGAGCACGGCCGGAAATATAGGTAGCAAAGTTTCCTGCCTCATAGAGTTCAGAAAATATAATCGTTACAAAAAGTATTTGAGTTCCGACAAGACCGGGTACAAACAGCTAGTTTAAAATATAAAGTAATGCTCTAAACATTTTTTGAAAAACAATTTTTTTTCTTCAATGTTTCCACTTACGTATTTTGAGCAAAACATGTGTTTTGGTAAGAAAACTGTTTTGGAAAACATGCACAAATTATTATTTTATTTCAAAACACGTCCCAAATATGTTCAGTGTAAAGGTAGTATTAGATTAATTTTTTATTTAACACTAGTAAGTACATATATAACTTCTTATTTTATATTTTTTGTAAACGGGAAAGTAATGACAATTTTTTTTAACATAAATCAGGTTTTCATTAAATTCAAATAATTTTTACTTACAGAATTTAAAAAAAATCAAATAATGATTCAATTAATAAAATAAAAGATTTAAACATTTTTAATATTTGCTACAAGTAATGTGAATCAATAAAAAAAACGCCCGGGAAATTACACACAAAATTACCTCGCTTTCAGGATTGAAAAATGTGCGGGATTACCGGGAAACCCTTCCCGACAAACCCCTACGTACTGCCATGTTATTTTTTCGCCTAGAAAAGTTATACCCCTAATGTACATGTGTTGGTATGTATTTACAAACTAAAGTAAACCAAAAGTTAAGACAAAAACATGAAATTAAAATTAAATTTTATTTACGTTGTATGTTGCTATCTTAACTTTTTTTTTGTATGTTTTTGTCTACTTCTCTGATATAAAAGCGGTTTTAAGAAAATTTGGATGGCGACCTTTGTACAATAATTTTGTTATGTGGATTTAACTCACTAATGTGGGCGTTGTGGTGTAATGGTTAGCGCTGTGATTGTTACGCTTGGACTGTTACACAGACTGTGATTGTTACGCTTGGACTGTTACACAGATGGTCCCGGGTTCGATTCCCGGTGACGACATCATCAATTTAGAAAAATAATATGTATGAGTTTTCTGCGCCCACCTTCGGTGTTCCCGTAGCACCTAACCCCACCGAAGTAAAATAAAGAATCAGGGCTATGATACAAAAAGCTTCAATAAATTAGCCAACTCAACATCAGGTGGCGAGCAATTATAGTGTTGCCATGTTTGAAGCCCTTCATCTTTCACCACCTTTCCAAAGAACGCAACACATTAATTAATAGGAAGAATTTCCTGAGTGTTGCTTCTCTTTAAAAAAAAAAAATAAATAAAAAATCATAGATTCCCTGAAGTTTGAAAATTTTAAAGGAAATAAATCCGAGCCAATTTAATATATAATCTAAAAATTTTAAAATTTTGTATAGGGAGTTATCAAAAACTTTCGACACATATTTCAGATAAACTTAGCTTTTTTCCAAAATTTGATATAGTTTGCGTTTTTTCGCTGATCAAATTTACTGGTTTTTAGCAAATGTTCAGATATATATAAGTTTAAATAATCATAACTTTTAAAAGTAAACATATAATAAAAAATTTGGTGTAATTTTATGGTGTATGAAGATATCAGCGAATTAATATCGAATATCCTTTTCGAGAAAAATTAGTGTTTGTGTAACTATATTTAAAGAAGAGGTTTTGTTTTCTAAAATAACACCAAATAAAAAAAAAAATTGTTTTAGAATTTATATTAAAAGTGTTTTTTCGAACTTTCTATATTATTTTTTTTTATTTTATTAATTAATGGTTAGCGCGTTGGACTTTTACACATAAGGTCCCGGGTTCGATTTCCGGTGCCGCCAACATCAAAATAATATGTATGAGTTTTTTCTATCCCTCATACGTATCGCAATGTCCACCTTTGGTGTTCCTATAGCAATTAACCCCACCGAAGTAAAATAATGAGTCAGGGCTATGAACCAAAAAGCTTCAATAAGTTCGCCAACTCTCCATCAGGTGGCGAGCAACAACTGTTCTAAGACTTATCATCTCGCGCAATTACAGTTTTGCCATGTCTGAAGCCCTTCATCTTTCCCCACCTTTCATCTCTATGTTATCCCTTTCCAAAGAAAGCAACACACTAAATATAGTAAGTATTTCCTGAGTGTTGCCTCTCTTTAAAAAAAAAAAATTATATAATTACAAATTATATACTATTACCCTAACCGAGCACTAGCTACTATGGCCTTCGGCGCGTTGTAGCGAAAACAGACCGGTGCCTCTGGTGGGAATCGAGCCCACGACCCCCGCACCGATAAGCCAGCACGCTACCAACTAGCCTACCGGGGCGCACGGAACTTGCTATATATTTTCATATATTTATTGTAGTTAGAATATTGTACAAAATCTAGTATGGTATTGTCATTTTAGATTTTATTTGTGGGTTTTCAAAAATTTTGATAATTTTCGTGATAGACAATACAATTGTTTCATTGACATCATCCAAACCTGCAGTTGACCGCAATAGAAAATGATAAACGGCTTAACTCAAAAAGAGACATTACATACAACAGACAAAATCAACTCTATGAGAATTTGGCTGCCTTAGTGTATAAACTAGCTGATTTAGTAAACCTAGTTACAAAATCAAAACTATTTAAAAAACAAATATTTGAAAAAAAACAATAGATATACTTTGTATAACATCACAAGTAGTCCGTGTGTTCTTTGTATAATATTAAAATTGCAAAAGTGAGCCAATGACCTTCTCCTATACAATTTTAGATTTTAGAAAATATATAGTGGTGCCACAAAGTTGGCGCTCTATGATTATGAAGAGGACGCATTATAATACCTTTGTATCTAATTAGATTAATATTTTAAAAAGTATTAGGAGAATTAATACATATTGCGTTTTAATTTTGAAACATGGGTCACTTTTCCACCACGGTATATATGGTAATGATTTTCGACACTGGGTCTCTAAACAAAATAGTGTGTTCCTCTTAAAAACTTTAAAACTTATAAGCGATCAAAGTTATTTTCCAACAAAAAGTAATGAGTTACCGACAATGGGTTACATAATGCATTCCTTTGTGATGGACAATCCTTACCTTCAGAATTATTATAAGTAATGAGTTGCCAATAATTTTGCACTCATGTATGATATATCATTACATTATGATATACCATTACATTTAGCATTATTTCGAAACATAAAATAAAGACTTGCCGATCATCAATTACATAATGCATGAAATATAAACGTAAAGTAATATTTAAAATATTTTTTTTTAAATGTATATTTAGACACATTACTTTGTGATTTTTTGTAATCATGAGGGTAAGGTATATATTTTTAATAACACAAACAAAAACTTGAAGTAAAAACAATTTATTTACATTTTAAGAAACACATTATTATATCTCAGTGGGTAGAGTTCGCGCCTAACAACCAAAGGATCACAGGTTCGAGTCCCAGCGCAACACGTTATTTTTTAATTGAAACAAAATTTGTAATAATTTATTTTTCATAATTTTTTTTTTATGAAAATCTATTTATAGACTCATTACTTTTTCCAACCCGGTACCCATATAAGTAATAAGTTGCTTTACCCGCTGCTAGGTAATGATTCTACACATTACGTTTATGCGTTGGCAGAGAATGGAATTAATAATCTTGACCGTATTCTCCTGTTACCCGATTGATAACAGTGGCTAACCGTTGGTTTGAACGAACTTGCCACCGTTGGCATAACGTTAAAAAAGTTTTGTGCTTTTAAAATAGCTCAAATTAAATTAATTTTGAGAAATATGTATAATAAAACACATTTAAAAAGCAGAAAGACAGCTCGGTCTTACGAAAGGGTCCGCCATCTAATGTTTTTTTTCAACTAGTGCTTATTTCGTGAATCGTAATACTTAGCTCATGTCTGATTTGACAGATAATTAGTTTTATCCTTCCGCTGAACGAATATGGTCCATATGTTCGTTATCTTGTGAAAAAAGTGAAAGAAACTGGCATCCTCATCGATAAACCAAAGCGTGAAAAGCCAAAAACAGTGCGTACACCCAAGAATATTGCTGCTGTGGCAGAAAGTGTGCGTGAATCGCCATCAACATCAATTCACCGTCGTTCTCAACAATTAAACATTTCGGAGACATCATTGAGACGAATTTTGCATAAAGACCTTGGTATGACGCCAATTGGTTCAATAGTTCAAAAAAAAAAAAGTTATTTGGCGGACCCTTTATTATATTTAAATGTATTAAATATAACAAAATACTTAAAAAAAATGCTTTTAATTGGTTGTTATATTGGTAAAAGCAAAGCATTTTGAGGGTGGCACTGGCAAGGCACATCCCAGCAAAATAAGAGCTGAGGAAGAAGTAGTAAAAACACCACATCTACTGAGTCGGATGTGGTGCATATTTAGGTGAATCATTAATGATTTTAACATTGTCGTGTCATTGGGCGGATGGAGTGAATATATAACTTCTGTAATAGCATTTTAAACAGTGCATGGATGCTATTTTTCAATAGTTCATGGAAGGTCTTTTTCAAATATATATTAACATTTTTATTTAATAAAATGTGCAGCATACTTTAGGGATGTATCTTTAAATATTAAAAAAAAAAAATCTTTTGGTGCAAGCGAGTATTGAAGTAGACCGCGCTACCATTTGCACCAAAGTTACTTATGCAGTACAACAAACTTAAAACGAACTTAAGTTGAAAATATTGATATATTTTTATGAAAACAAGAAAAATATGCTACACAAATATATAATCAAAAAGATAAAATAATGATTTTTAAAATATTTTTATTATTTGATTTCGTATCACTGAGATATAAATTATTTTTAAAATATTTTTAAGTTTGACGAGGTTAAAAAAATATTAAGAAATAACAAAAATGCTCATTTAACAATTTTGAATTCATTGCAAATTTTAAAATATTTTTTTTATAATTAATTTGACGAGAAGTGTCTTTAATAAGATAATGACAATGAGAAAAAAAATATTGGAGAAGTAGTTTAACTACAGATCGGAAAAAGTGGCCTGCAATGAAACGATTGTGCCTTGGAACGTAAGATCTTTTAATGTTTCCCGTATTTTTTTCTAAAGATTTGAAGAAAGAGGTCGGTAAAAACTCTATAGGTAAATTAAAGTGATATATTTAAATTAAGTAAAATGTTTTAATTCATTAATTTACTAATTAATTATTATTATTATTAATAAACTAGCTTTCAAAATTTGGCTTCGATAGTTTTTGGTTTTGCTAATTTTTTGCGATCCGAAACAATAGAATTAAAAAAATCAAATAGATTTTTGAAGACAAAATCAAATTTTTTTACCTAATATTTTTTTTGAATATTGCATACGTTTCAATTGAGGCACACCTGAAAAGTATATCTTGAAACAAATATGAAAAATTCGATAAACTAATTTTTAGCAGTGAAATACATCTTTGCATTTTCTTATCAACATAACAATAAAAAATATTAAACCTTAGGTTTTTTTATATTTTTAAATAAGTTTTACAAAAGGTTCCATCGCAAAGACAAAAAATAGATTTTTATCAAATAATTATTTGTCCACTCTGGATAACAATTTTCTAATTTAATTTAATTCTTTATGATTAAAGTCAAGATGTTAATTATTTGGTAGTTTTTAAATAACTTAATTCTCTTAAAATACTCAGAAAAACCAAATTAAATAAAAATACTAAAAAAATTAATTAGAATTAAAAAAAATAAATAAAAAAAAAAATTATCTCCTCGGCACGGAATTGAACTCGCAACCTTCTGATTGCAAATCCAACCACTTACCACCTCAACCTCAATACAAAAAAAAAATATATATGAACTTATAAAAAAGTACTTCTTATGATGTTATTAATTTAGATACCAATTAATTTATATGGTGATGCAAATGCTGTTGAAAATAACTTTAATTTACCATTTTTGGCAGTTGTTAACAATAACTTCTATTAAAGTGAAAAATGTGCGTATGCTAATGCTTTGGAAGTCAAGTTAAAGAGGTTCTTAAAGCACTACTTCCACTTTATTTTGCTGGGATGCTTTGCAAACAAAATAGTGTTTTCCTGGTACATTATTAGTTGTAACTTTAATAATTATTAACACGGTGGGTTTTACGAAAATAGCTGCGGTTTGCCAGTGCTATTTTGCTACGGTTGGCAATTTCTACCTGCGTAGTTTTTAACATTGTTTTTAAAAATTTTATTATATCTTTCTTTTTATTTAAAAATTAAAAAGGCAATTTTGAGTTTAGCAGGTAAAGCAAAGTTTAATTATCTTGGTATCATTATTATTTGATGTTTTGTTTTTCCATTAACTCGTTAATGGCACGTCATAGATCAGCTGGATATTATTCAACCAAACTTTCCAGTTAATTAAGACACTTTTGTAATTTTTTTGCCTTACACCGTCTAGTGGAAAAAAAGTTGATACTTTGACAGCATATAAGTCCTAGACGGTTGAAAATATTTAAAAAATTAAAATATTGTATAATTTTGTGAACAAATCTATATTCTAAAGTATATGAAAATTATTTTTTTTAATTAACCGATTTTTAAATTTTTTTTAGAAAAATATCGAGTTTTTGACCATTTCTGAAATTGCCATGTGGCAACCCTGACTACATAATTTTCATAAGTTTAGTAGTATTTTAATTAAAGCCATCCATTATTTATGTTTTGAGTGAAAACGGAATACATTTTGGATTATTTGAGACATTTTGTATTTTAAAAGTTCATCGTTTGATCGGTCAGATTTTCAACAATTATATAAAATCGATGTATTAATTGTTGGCAAACACATATTATCATACTTCATCAACATAGCAAACAAAAATATGAAAGGGGAGCATTTTATATTTTAAAATAATTTTTGAAACAAGTTCCATCAAAAAAGGTAAAAATTTACTTTTTTCAATAATTATTTGCCAACTCTGAGTATCAATTTTTTACACACTATTGAAGTCAAGAGGTTGAGTAATTTTAGGATTTTTAAATCCCTTCACTATCTTCTTCCAGTAAAAAAAATTTAGCCGTTTTAAATATACTGGGTCGAAAAAGGAACTCTGTGCCAAAAATTCTATAAATCCAAATTTTGTTTGAACTATACTTATATTATTATAGTGTAGTATAGTATTATGTTTGCAGTATGTATACTTTTCATTTTAAAGTTGTTGGTTTTTTGCCACATGTCGACTTGGTTCATAGTTTTTTCACTCATTCTTCATTCAGTTCTTTCTCATGGTTCTTTAGATTTTTCAGTTTTTTATTTCAACATTTTTTTTATTATTGTTTTATTTCTGAGTCGCAGCTGTAGCTTTTTAAAATGTTGTGACAAGTTTTTTATTTGGTTGTTTAATGGTATACCAGCAAACATTATTATTTTTTTTAATTGCCTTGTAAAACTCTTTCTCTCCATGATTGCAAAACCATCTCTTCAATTTACTCAAAAAAAGACACTGGTGCGTATGATGATTATTTCATTTAATTAATATTACTTATACGCATGGAGTACTTATTTTGTATTATTAAGAGAAATTTGATTTTTATCATTTAACTGCGCACAGTGGAGGGAATCAAAAAAAAAGTGTTAATAAATATAGAACTTCTTAACTACTGGACCTATTAAGACCAAATGTATATGTAATCGTTAAGGAGGAGTATAGCTTTGTTTTATTGAAAGAATGATTGAAGATATGCAAATTTAGCCTGTAGCCATAAATTATTGCCGTCAATTGGTAAACATTAGGACCCGTGGATAAACCCATAAAATTCTGAAAAAATACATTTATACATAAATGAATGAAAAATAGGAAGTTTACCTGATTTTGCTGTTGTAGGTTTATTGGTACCATGATTTTCATACAAACGAATTTTCATATAAATAAAATTTTTGGTCGAGTTGATACATTTTAAAAAAGTTTTTAGACGTTTGTAAACGTATTCACCAGACATGTTATACATCGTTGAACAGGTAAAAACCTCTTCTTTAAAAAAAAAAAAAAATTTATTGTAAATTTAAAAAAATTTCTAGTAAAAACACAAAAAAATATATATAATAGTGTTTTTTGTATTATAACAACTTAACTTTGATAAATAATATCTAAATAGGTATTTTAATATGTATTAAAGATTATATTGTCGTTAATTAATAAAAAATAAATGAAAGTAAAAAAATTGGATGTAAATATGATTTTTTTAAAAGCGCAAAAAAATAATATCAAAATTTGACTTTTTTTACAAAAACACCTCCCAGGACCCCACTTTTCATTTCCCGGCGGCAAACTTGATGAAGAATAATTAACATTTTATTAGTCTATACTATAACGTTAAGAAATGGGCGTGCCATTTTTTTGCCCACATTAATGATTAAAGTGGCAATACAAAAAAAATTTCTCTAATGTCTTACCACTTATTATAAAGGAGTTATTGCCTTAAAACCTAAAAAAAACTTGTCAAAAAATTTAAATTTTAATGTTCAACATCACACAACTTTTAAACTTTAATAGGTAATATATTACCGTAAGCATGTTTAATTAATCTCATCAAGCGGATACAAAAAGTCTAAAATCATCGAAATCGGTTATTAATTGTAGAAGTTACAGCATTTTAAAAGTTTTTTGTACTCGAGGTGTTCTACTTGGCACCTTAGTTTTCACCCTGTGTTAACACAGGGTGACTTCAAAATTAATTTTCTGAAAGCTATACTCCTCCTTAAGGATCCAGTAGTAAAGTAGTTATGTATTTATTACCACTTTTATTTGATTCACTCCACTGTGCTGCGTTAGATTTTAAGATAAACAAGAATCACACAATGATCATTATGATCATTAGGATCATATTTATTATCATAACGATGATACTATAATAAATCGAATTTCCAGACATTACATTATGCTCTTAAACCATATTTTATTTCTATAAGTCTAAGATGATATTAATTTTGCTGGGTTTCTTAAAATATATGAAATATATAATGTTCATTTTCTTTATTTGTTTGTTTGTATGTATTCATAATTTTTATTGGACTTGTTCAAAGTTAAACCTACATTATTAGTATGAAAGGAACAACAATTTAAAACAATTTGCAAATAATGCAGAAAACCATTTGCTGCAGTCAAGTGATATAATATAAAATATGTTTTTCTTAACAAAAAATTTATTATTCTGAAATCTAGCTTAAGACAAAAACTATTTACTTAACTAAGACTGCGACAAGATGTAACTGATAAAAGAAAGTAATCAAATTTGAAGATTTTATGGCGTAAAAGTATATTGCAGTATTTCAAAACTAACAAATGGACTCACTATAACGCACAAAGTAAAACATTTAAAATTTTTTGATACACATTTTAATTTTTTGAGTAAATTTTTGGTTAACGACGCAAAATAAGTATTGCAGTAAATATTGAACACAGATGAAAATTGATTTTCTTTACTTTAGATACAGTTGTACAATATTTTAAGTTAACTTTTTGACACCCAGTCGAACACCTATTTCCCCCTATGGGGAATGACCTTAAAGTGACTGGTTAAAAAAGGACTTATCACAGGACTGGTATAATTTAATACTGAAGTGGGTTAAGCAGTGTCAATTGTCCTAAAATTACCAATCCTGTGACTGGTAAAGGGAGGACATGCCACTTAACCAGAATGCTTTTTAACAAGAAAAAGCCAGTTGGCCAGAATTTTACCCATGGGAAGCAGTTTAGTTTTCGTTTATTTTATACGACATGGCCCTTTTGCGACAGTCTTGTGGTATGCCCATATTTGGTTAGTCCTGTGGCATGCCACTATGTGGTTTAAAGCAGGACAAATGACCCCC
The DNA here is from genome assembly GCA_021234595.1 of Delia radicum. Taxonomy (NCBI): domain Eukaryota; kingdom Metazoa; phylum Arthropoda; class Insecta; order Diptera; family Anthomyiidae; genus Delia; species Delia radicum. The sequence goes on along the minus strand of CM037851.1, from coordinate 298,013,331 downwards.
CTCATATGACAAGCCAATGTTAAAGTTGTCAGTTGTTTACATAGGGTAGGGTTTAGCAGAGGACCGGTCTCTGGCACGAAGGGACCGATAATGTGGCACACGCAGGACCGGTCTCATTCTCCATAGGGCCTATACTAAAAAGAAAAAGACAAGACATGCTTTAGGATGCTTTTAGATAAAGAACTAAAATGATTAAAAATTAGTGGATTTTCTATTTGTGGATTATAACTGTGTCGTTTTTTTTTATAATCGCTTAAGTGGACTTAAGAAAAAACTTTATAAATGAGAATATTCGATTGATTAAACACAACTAAAAAAAACTTTATTGTTTATTATTGATGTCGTTATCAAGACGCATTAATGCGTTCAACACTCATTTAAACATTCAATTTATTTCAACTCTCCACTTAAAAAATGGAACTTCGTCGATAAATTTTCCAAAAAAATATGATACATTTTCCAAAATTGGGGTGTCTAAATGTTCACTAGTTCAGCATTTCTTTTCACTATATTATTTATTATCATTTAATGGATATTTGAAAATGCTAGTACAATGAGAAAATTCTCTGCTTGATATTATTGAATTTTTGTGCCGAAGCAATGAAGTTGCACTGGAACTCGTCATTGAAAAAATTTTTTTGAACTAATTCAAGTTTTCATATAGTTTTGTGAAAATATCTTTTATTTAATTAAAGTTCTTTCTGTCAATGAAGAAGTTTCATTAAAAAAATTGTTTCATTGAAAGTATGAAGGTATTTGTTACTTCTAAGAAATTTTTAGTTTAATTTGTGGAGAAAGGTTTCATAAACTTAGTTAAAATATTCATAATTTTCCGTCCACTAAATTCTCTCTGTGAATGTAAATAATATCAATAAGGATTTTTATAGAAAAAAATTAAAATAATTCAGAACTTGTATTGAGTATTTAGTATAATAAATAACTTAACTGATCTAAAATTCGACGATTTCTTTATTTTTTCAAAAGCTAAGATGTTTTCCTATCGATTTAAAATGTTTCTTTTTTATACCGTACCTTGTCGGGAGTTTTCTCAAGACATCAAAATAAAATCCAGAATAAATACTTCCGTTGCTCCAAGCAAACGAAAAGTATTTTTCATCATCCAAAATTGTTTGAACATTTTTTTCATCATGAAGTTTTTTCTCCGTTGTCGGTATTTTGTTGATATTTCTTACATTTCCATGACTATTTGGAGTAAGATTTTGCGAAGTGTTTCGAAATTTTCTTGCTGACTTTCGATTTGGCGCCCCAATTTTACTAACCGCCGCTTTTTTCAATTTAACATTTTTCAATTTAACATTTTTGTGGCCGTCCTTAAAGTACCATCATTACCCTAATGCGGATTTTCCAGATAAAGTTAAAACTTTCATACAAAACATCTAGTTTATCTTAATTGTTAATAAAATCATGGTCGCGGGTTCGATACCCAGCGGCGACAACATCAATTTAGAAAAATAATATGTATGAGTTTTCTATCCCTCATACATATCGCAGAATAAGGGCTATGAACCAAATACCTTCTATAAGCTCGCCAACTCTCCATCAGGTGGCTAGCAACAACTGTTCTAAGACTTATCATCTCGCGCAATTACAGTGTTGCCATGTTTGAAGCCCTTCATCTTTCCCCCACAATTAATCTCTCCTCTAACCCATTTATAAAGAAAACAATACATTAATAAATAGAAAGAATTTCCAGAGTGTTGCTTCTCATCCAAAAAAAAATTATGTAATATTCTTTTCAATAAATATAATTTTTATTTTAATATCGTGTTTAGTTCAATAAAAAATTTACGAAGCGGCATTCTTAGAGTTTTCTATTCTATTTACTTCATAAAATTAATTTTACAATATTTACCAACAATAAATATGTCAATATTTGTTAATTAGGCGAAAACAGTAGTTTAATAGTTCACACTTCAAATATAGTGCGTTGCATAACTATAATTACAAATTATTTTTTGCTATTTTTTCTAATATTACAAATATTTTCTTAAAACTTGTAATTGTTTTTAAAGTGTGCTAACTGGTCTCTTACTGTTTAAAATTTAAGAGATTACTTATTTGGTTTAAGAGAAAAATTGTATAATAATATTTTGTTGGTGTTTCTTAACTAACTATAATTACATATAACGTTAACCCAAGAAATATATCAAATAAAGACAAATTAAAGAACTATTTTTTACAGTTATATTAGTTTTTTGTTTTTATATACATCGAGATTATTTTTATGTTATTTTCAATTTATAACGAGCTTTCAACCTCCGTATATTTACAAAAATAAAGCAAATCAAACATATTAGCTAGGTTGATACTAGTATTTCGATCTGGCTAAAGATCTCATCAGAACCCGAAGTTTTAGAAAAGCTAGAGCCTATATAATATTTTTTTGTTTATGATGCAATTTTAATCAATTTGCAATAAAATGACGAGTGGTTCATATCTAAGTGATTTTGAAAAAGGGGATATTTCAGCATATGTAAAAAGTTTTTTAAGTTTTGGGAAAATTTCTAGAAAAAGAAACCGTTCACATGTGGTTATCACAAATTTTGCAAATAATCCGAGTGTTTATGGTAAAAATAAAACAGGCGGCCCGAAAAAAAGCTTTCTGATAGCGACTGGCGTAAAGCAATCAACTGTGCCAGCAACATAATGAAGAGTATTAATCAGATAATCGATTACTGTAGGGTACATGTATCCAAATCAACCATAAGTAGACTCAGGGAACTTATGTTTTAAAAATATCTAGTTGTTTATGTTGTAATACAGGTTCTTTATTTTGTAAATGTCAGTCATTTTTAGAACAAATTAAATTTTTTACTAACCTTGTAGTTCATTTAAAAAAACAAACCACATCAAATGATTATTTTATGTTTTAACTTCCATTTTTACAGTAGTTTTTGCTATTTAAAAAAATAAATGTTTGTTTATTTTTAACTTACATATTTGGTTCATTTTTACTACTCTTGTGGTTCATTTTTTGAACATTAAAAATTACAATGTTAGTTGAATTTACTGAAATGTAAGTCGTTGCTTTTTTAAGTGAAATTTCATTTGTTTTTAACTAAATTTGCAGTAGTCGATAGCTGCATAGTATTCAAAATGTAGGCTCTTAAAGGATACTGGCCAAAAGCTGATGTCTGTGCCAAGGTTATTACCCAACCACAAAACTGCTCGACTTGCATTCGCTTAAAGGAATTTACGAACCAACTGGAGAAAGGCAAGTCAATAATCGCTGTTGTTGGTAGTTCTGTTTAAACATAAATTTAAAGTTGATTTTTTCTAATGAGAAAAAGTGAAATCTTAATGGTCCAGATGGTTTTAATAGCTTTTGGAGGAACATACGTAAGGCATTACAATAATTCCCAAAAGAAATTTCGGAGGCGAATTCTTAACGGTTTGGGGCGATTTCGGATTTCCAAGTACCGGAATGAGTTCTTCTGAGTACATTACAGCGTTAGAAGATAAATTGGGGACATTTATTGAAAATAGCAACGAAAAAGAATTCATTTTCCAACATGACAATGCCTCAGTACATGCAAGTCGTCAGACGATGGAATGACTAATATCAATAAATATAATCAATAAATACCCATTGAGAATATTTGGGGAGTATTAACACATCGAGTTTGTGCAGAAAATAGTCAATATAAAAGAGTTTTTCATCTAAAGGAAGCAGTTATTGATGCCTTGAGATCTATAACGGAATAACTTCGAATAAAACACAATATGTCTGAATGAATCTTCGAGCTGATTTAATAAAAAGGAGGCCTCACGCATTATTAAAGCTGCTGCTTTAAAATATATTTCTTAAATTTTTGGAAATTTTGATATATTAAGTTAAGTATATTTATAGTTATGAAACACCAATTGATTTATGTTATTACTTTTAAAAAGTAAAATAAAATATACATGAATTGGTTTTTTTTTTTTTGTTAAATATTATTAATTTTTCAGTGGTTTCACATTTATGCGGGTTAACCTCTTCTACTTTTTTTTAACTTACTAAATTTTGTGATATTAATGTGCAATTATAGTTTTGCAACGCAGTGTAGTATGTTTTTGTTAATAAAATCAATCAAAATTAGACAGTTAATTAAAATACCTTCACAGTGTGAACTTCACACCATAAATTTAAATTTTATAATGACAATTGCAATCAGCTATTACAAAGTGTTGAATGAATTTTGCAATAAAAACACTTGTACTATTTATAAACATTTAGATATTCAATCATTGCAATGTCATGTCATGTTATTTAACCCTTTCACAACCGACTTTTTGTTTGTGAATATAGTTCTATTATGACTTCTGATTATTGTTTGGGGTCTTTAAATTAGAAAGAAAAAGGTTTGCGCCCTCCACCTTCTACCCATCAAAAAATGGGTCCGAAAATCGATTTGTTGGAACTACTCTGCCAATTTGACCACATCAAGTAACCAAAAATTATTTGCTTGGTTTTGTTCTGGTCATTAAATGAAGATGTGGTTAAAAACAAATGAAACTTTACTTGGTATAAGGGCTACACTCAGGGAACTTCTGCTTTAAAAATATGTAGTTGTTTGGGTTGTAATACAGTTTCTCTATGTTTAATGTAAATGTCAGTCAGAACAAATTTAGTTTTTTACTAACCTTATAGTTCATTTAAAAAAACAAACCACATCAAATGACTGTTGAAGGATTTTACAATCATTTTTTACAGTTGTTTTTTGTTATTTAAAAAAAGAAAAAAGTAAATATTTATTTAACTTTTACTAACATATGTGTTTAATGTTTACTACAATTGTTAGTAATTTTTTGAACAGTAACAACAAATGGCAAATGTTAGTTGAATTTCATGAAATTGTTTCTTCAAGTGAAATTTCATTTGTTTTTGACTAAAATTGCTGTCGTCTTTACCTACATAATATCCTAAGTGTACTTATATTACAGTAATTTCAGCTAACATTGCCATTTGGTTTTTTACTGCTCAAAAAATTAAACCCAATTGTAATACAAAATAAACAAACATTACTTTCTCTTATTTTTTAATATAAAAAAATACTACTTGTATAAAATGAATGTAAAATCATAATACAGTAACTAGAAGTGGTTTGTTTTTTTTAAATGAACTACATATCGCTTATTTAATAAAAAACTGACATAAGTCAAAAAATCGATTTAGCAGAAAACGCATTTAAAGTTTTAAATCCATATCTTCCTCGCTCGACCCCCACTCTGTTTATGTTGTCACATTTCTTATAAATAGCGTTTTTAATGCTGGGTGCGAGTTTTCTAATTACTGAGAGACCCGTGAGTAGCATAGTTTAACTTTAAAGTATATACTAAATGTGCCCACTTTCCAGAAAAAAGAAAACATATTCTCTTCCAACTCAAAAAGTATACAAGATATTATATGAAATTTGTATACAATAGGAAGCACGACATAACTAATAAGTCTGCATCACTAACTCAAAAATCGGGTTTTTTTGAATTTGACTGTCTTTTAGTAAAGGGTGTTTTTTGTACAGGTATAGAACTTTAATTTGGCAACACTTTTTAACTGGCGGCCATTTCGTCAGCTGACAAGTGATTATGTTTAGTTTGGTTTGGCATTTCAACATGAGTAGACTGACTGAACAATGTTTCCAAATTTTGTAAATTTATTTTGAAAATCATGGTTCCGTTCGAAATACGTATCGCTCACTTGGTCCATTTTACGGTCAACATAATCGTCCCATCAGAGCAATTATTTCGATTCACTATGGAAAGTTTTCGCAGCACGTTTACCCTAAATGATAATATGCATCCTACAGTGCGTACAGAAGAAGTTATTGCTGCGTAGCGTAGAGGAAGATCCCAATCAGTCGATCCGTCAATGGTGACCGCTATAGAGCCACTATTACTGACTTTTTCGTTCATCAATTGAACAACCACGATATGAAGGAGCTGTGGTTTCAACAAGACGTCGCAACATGTCGCACAGCTCGCTGCCACAATTGATTTATTGAAGGAAACGTTTGGTAATTGCATAGTTTAACGTTTTGAACAAGTGAATTGGCCTCCAAGATCGTGCGATTTTAACGCCGCTGAACTATTTTCTGTGGGGATATCTGAAGTCGATAGTCTACGCCGATAAGCCCGAAACACTTGACCACTTGGAGGACAACATTCGCCGCGTTATTGCCAATATACGGCCACAAATGTTGGAAAAATTAATCGAAAATTGGACCTTCAGATTAGACTTCGTCCGAGGCAGCCGTGGCGGTCATATTCCAGAAGTCATATTTAAATTCTAACGCATCTTTCGAATAAAGTAAATTTCATGTAAATTTAAAAAATTCATCTTTGTTTTATTCCATTTCAAAGTTCTATACCTCTATAAAGAACACCCTTGATATGAGCGATATGTTGACAAAAATTAAATTTATTCTACAAATTACTGTTTTTTCACTTAAAAATAATAATACTGTATTACAACTTAAACAACTACAAATATTTACAACAGAAGTTCCCTCAGTTTACAAGCCAAATTTTGAGAATTCCGCCCTTTTTCCGGAGGTAAAGATTGGTCAAAAAAATTTGACTTTGTTAACCAATATCTCCACTATTTAGCCCTGATAAACAGTTTATGCATATAATGATTTTGTTTTTTTTCAATGACCAACATTCTAATGAATATATTTAAGCAAAAATATCAAGTTTTATTTCATTATCAAATTTTTAAATCTTTTTTTTTTTAATGTGTACACTGTAGTGTACAAGGGTAGTGAAATGGTTAAATGATTTTTAATTAATAAACCGAAAAACAGAAAACTCATCATGAAAACGGTTTAAAGGTTGGTTGCAATCATTTGTGCTGTTAACTAAATGAATACAACATTTAAAGGTTTGTTTCTGTAATGCAACAAATAAATAAATAAACAAAAAATAAAATATACATCATTTAATAATTGTCATTATAAATCAATGAAATTATAACTTTAAAAAAGAACGTGCAGTGAAACTTGCAAAGTACTAAAAAACAATGGATTTCAACGACAATGCAGTTAAATTGAATCATTGGACGTGGGAAAATGGAAAATGGAGAAAACACAAAAAATGAAATCAGCAAGTGATAAACTGCATATTATGCCTGATTATCATGGTGTGTTAACTGCCTGTGGTATTTTAAATTAATTGCTGTTGATAATAATGATGCTGTTGCAAACATGATGATGACCTAAAAATAGCTTTCAATGATATTAAATGAGGGTAGAAAAAAAAGACTAACAAACCCCAATGCAACCACACGAACCACATATATTGTGACAGTCAAATGACTGACGGCCAACTGACTATTTGTAAATGTGAGACTTGTGTGTTGCCACCATAATAATACACACACTCTTGCACATATACCAACTTTAATTTACAAAAAAAGGTATTTACTTTTTAAAATAATTAAATAAATTAATAACAATGTAATGAGACAGTGTCATTATAATTAAAAATACTCACTCACTAACACACTTTAACATGAAAACATAATACATATCTTAGGCTGCTTCTTAAAAACAAAAAAAAATCACAAATTGTGGACTGGACAACGCTGCATTAGATTAAGATTCATAAAATAAAAATTCTCTATTTTTTTTTTTAAATTTTCGAAAATAAATTTAATGGTTGCTACCAGACTTTGAAAATACATATTTTCATAAAAACAGTTTATAAAAAAAAAAATAATAGTAAATTTTTTTGTCTATTATATTTAACCTCAAATACTCAGAAAAAAATATATTATTTAAATTTATTTTCATCGGGATAAACATTAATTGCATTTATAGTAATTAAATGTGCTAAAGTCCCAAAACTTATTTAACAAATTGTGAAAAGCAATCTAATGTAGGCGTGTCCCTATCCGGATTTCATTCCTGCCCAAGGAAATCTTCAGGGGACTTGTTATTAGAATTTCTAGAGATATTTGTTATGTTAAATCACAAACTCAATGAGAATTTCTTGTCCTCGTCTAGGAGCGAGATTCAAAATTTAAAATATCAAAGAAAAAACAAAAACAACAACAAAATATTGTCACAATTGGCTTTGTCATCTTCCAAATACTACTCTGTTTTTTTGACAGACCTAGCAATGTAGTGACGTTTATTCAAGTAAATCAACAATAGAAAATCATATGTTTTATATTAGTGTCAGTTACATTTAAATTTGCACAAGCACCTGCATATTTGTTATTTAAATTTATTTTCATCGGGATAAACATTAATTGCATTTATAGTAATTAAATGTGCCAAAGTCCCAAAACTTATTTAACAATATTTAGTTTTTATAAGATCATAATAATCATAATATGACGAAAAAAGTGCTGTTTTATTTGATACAGGAGTTTAAAGTCACATCTTGTAATAGACTTAAAAAAATCCAAATGATTTTTGCTGTAGCACAAAAGTGAGGTTGGGGCAGACTGGTTGCACTCTGGAACAGAGGGGAATCTTGAAAAATCCAAAAAAAAAGAAATAAAAACACACGGTTGGTTGTTGTATGGTTGGGTATGGTGAAGTATAAAATACTCTCCTTTTATTTACCAAGGTACTTCAATTAAAGTTGACATTTCAAAAAGGGGAAAAAGTTACACTTTTAACTTGTTCAAGGCTTTAACAAAGAGTGAGTATAGAACAAAAAAAAAAGGAAAAAATATTCGTTAAATTTAGGATGAACGAAACAAAAAGAAGGCATCTAATGGCACCAGCGCCATCTGGATGCCAATATTCAGCATGAAGATATGGCAGCACCGTCAGAAAATATCTCCGCAATAGAGTTGCCATCAGAACGTGTTCAGACATGAACAAGACTTTTGAGAAATAAAATATATTTTTGAGCACCATCCCAACTTCAAACACTTATAACTTTTTTGTTGTTGGAGTTATAAGTCCAATTTTTTTTTAAATACAGCATTTTTAATCTAGTTTTAAATCCGTGATCATTTTTCAATTTATTCGAAAACTTATTGTTGTAATTTATTAAAAACAAAAATTAAAAATTTAAAAAAAAAAAAACGGAAACTTCGTTGGAATAAAACTATAGTTTCCTCACGCTCCCTCACACGACCTATACATGTGGCAGGTGTTGGAATGTCTCTAGTAAGAGATTAAACCATGTTTGCTGGCAATTTTTTGCGATTTATTGAGAATTTTAAAGTTTAGTGAACGTCTAAAATGGACTTTTTGCTTGATTTTTTTTTAATTCCAGAGACTTTTAGTTTTAAACTATATGAAAAATACACTTATATTGCACATAAAATTTAATGATTATGTAAGAATACATTATAATATAAAATGTAATGTGTTATTACACCAAAACCTTGTTTAACGGCATTACATTTTTTTAACGATGTTTAGTTTTTGTATAAAATATGGGAAAATTGGATAATTGTTAAATTCGTAGAATTCGCAATGGCATTAAAATAATGAAAACTAAATAACTTTTGTTACAGTATAGAGTTAATTTTACCATGTACATAAGTCAAAAAATGAAATCTAGCCCAAGGTTGTCCAACACAGCTTAAATATCTGTTATAAAAAAGTGGGCGTACACCGCCCATCAATAATTATCTTCGAGGTTATTGTGTAGAATTTTTTTTTACAAAATGGTACACAAATAATAATTTTTTTTTACAAAATTTCATAAAAATTCTTGAAATTATTTAAGCAATTTCTTAAATAATAGTTAATTTCCCAAAAATGGGTGTGGCAATTGTTCGATTGTTCCAAATTTTGTTGTCAATATTAGTTATGTCCTACATTATTATCAAACCAAATTTCTAGCCAGGATCTTTTAAATTAGATTTTTGTCCACCTAGATTTTTGTCCACTGTGCGACGGTTGTACCATCAAAAATTCGAAGTTTTAAAAAATAAGAAGCAGCCTAACGTATATACTAGCGTTGTCATTTATTCGCGTTTTTATTTTGTTCGAATAAACGATCAAATAACTTTTGATTGAACAATCAAACGATTAATTTTTAAAAATTATTCGATTAAGGTGAACGAATAACGAATAAAAATAATTTTAAAAATACATAAATAATTAAAATATTTTACACTAATAGAGTTTTCATTCCTGCTATTAATGAATGCCTTTCATTAAGTTAGATTCGTTGATTTAATGAATATTTTTCATTATATTAATGAAAAATGTATTAAGTAAAGGAAATTTTCATAAACGTTTTTGTTTGATCCGTAAAATATGCAATAGTTTTATATACATAATTTTTTGTACACCAAACTTTTAGTTCCATCAGATTTCAACAGGAGGCGCTTTAACTATTGGAAAAAGCTATTTTAATACAAAAGTCTAAATAGGCACATCATTTTGTTTCTGTTATTTAGGTCAATCGGTAACGCGGTACTGCTAACATGTTGGTGCACCAACTAGGCTTGCGGGTTCAAGTCGCGTTCAGGAAGATGTCAAAAAAAAAACAAAAGAGTAAAATAAATAAACAATATATAAAAATCTAAATAAAAATGGAATCGGGAAAAGATATTTTTCCATTATAATTTATTTAATGAAAATATTTCATTAATTCAAAGAAATTTTCTTTGGGTACTTTTAAATGAAAAAATTCATTGCATAAAATTCTATCAGTGTACCATCTCAATATTACCAATTATCAAATGCAAATTTAAGACTATAGTAACTCCAAAATATTTCGGCAGATTACTCCATTTGCCCTTATCTCGAGATGAAAAAAAATTTTTAAAATCGTTAAAAAAGTGAAATATATCTCGCCGATAGTTTTAGTAAATCGAGCTGTTAAGATCTTATTTTAGTTACCGCATAATTTCCATAAATGAAATTGACAGTATAAAAGCTAACGTTCTATCTTTGTAATAAAGCAATATTTTTGATAGTATTGTAAAGTTTAAACTTCAAAAAGCATGCTATATATCAGGTGGAGAGAAAATGGAACATTTACCCCCCAAACCCCTCCCCTACAACAAATAAAATGTGACAATACAAAAATGCTAAAAAGATTAGAAACGTTTATCAAAAATACTCTAACTTCCCTACCCAAAATCGTTTTCCTCGACCCGCGCCTGTTTTAACGATATCAATTATATGTGAATTCCGTAATATTGTTTGCTTCAAAGTCAAATCATCTTTACCCATTATTAAAGAGTCCATTTCTTGAAGAACGATTAATAAAAGTTTTAAAGTTTCAGTTATTTCCCTAATAGAGTGTTGATTTTATTTTGTCTACCCAAAGTTGGTAAATTTTAGAATAAGTTTTATTAAAAGAAGTAAATTTCTAAATTATTCGATTAATCGTCAAAATTTATTCGAATTATTCGTTATTCTAAATGTTTATTTAGATTGTTCGTTCGAGTTTTCTTTTTGTTCGTTCGAATAATTTTTATTCGAGTGACACCCTAATATATACTCAAAATACAATTGACTTGATTAACAACAATATAGAGGTTTAATATCCTGTTTAACACACACACATATGAAACACATGCATTATAATATGGTTGTGAGTATATAAAATAAAACCTTTAAGCACTTAAGTTTTATACAACAAACGTTTATCAGCACACTCATACATACTCACTCACCACATTTACACTCATACATGCATACATACATGCAAACAGATCTCATTATCAGTTGCAATTAAACGGATGCAGTAACAGTAACGACAACGTTATCTATGAGTTGAATTGTTTTACTGAAAAACAAATACTTTCTATATTTAATAAAAAAAAAAAGTATAGAAATGATGAAAAGAAATAGAAAGTTTATATGAAATATTAAATTTTATGTAAATTTATGCAGATACACTCAGAGATACAAAAAGCTTCATCATAATTATGAAAAACTTCATATATATGATGAAACACTTCATGGACTTTCGTCCAATGTAACACTTAACAAATATGATGAAGCTGTTCATAAATGGGCAAATTTGTGGCAGGCTTCTTCATATTTATCAAAAGTTTCATAAATATGTTAAAGAATTTTCATAACTTTTTATAAAATGCTTCATTAATATTTAAATATTTCAAAATATTTCAGTTTCAGAAATTGTTATGAAAGTTTTACAATTTTTATGTAGTGTTTCATAAATGTTATGAAAGGTTTCCTTAACGTATCATATCTTCTATAAAACATTCGATTTAAAATTAAGAACACATCAAATAATATTTAATTGATATTCAGAATTTCAAATAACTTTTGGTACACTCAGGTAAAAAAGTCTGTACAAGTTACAGAAAAATCTGTATTTGTTATAGAATATTTTGCTAATATTAGGACCTAGCTAAATGTTTGGATTGCTTTATTTTTGTAAATATACGGGAAGCACAAAAAAATATTGAAAAAAGGAAAAAGTAAAAACATAGAAAGACTAGACTTAACAAAAGCTCTTAGTGAATAGAATAAATATTTTATTAGTAAACAAAGCATAGGTCAGAAAGTCTTACAAAATACCATTAAAAGACAAATAACATGCGACATTTGTCGAGTTTAGTTAACTATTTTCTATCAATATTATTTGTCTTCAATCTAATAAATAAGATTGTTAACAAAAAAATAAATTCTCGACTTTAAATTGGTTGAACTAATGAAAAAGTTTCTATAAATACAGGGTTTGGACTGAAATCACAAACAATCCATCTTTTTTTTATACAAAGTCAAATGAAAGAAACACCAAGTTTCTTAAACATAGATTTATTTTTAATTTTGTTTGTTAATTTTCTCAATATGACGTTTTAGTTATGAAACACTAGACAGCAACATATTTAAAAATACAACAACATGCTACAAACAACTTTCTTTGTAGCATCAATCGAAAGTTAAGAAGAAGCGATCGGTTCAGATGTTTAGGAAAGAAATGGAAAACAATATTGACATTATAGCTACACTCAGGGAACTTCTGCATTAAAAATATGTAGTTGTTTGGGTTGTAATACAGTTTCTTTATTTTGAATGTAAATGTCAGTCATTTGTAGAATAAATTAAATTTTAAAAGACAAACCACATCAAATGGCTGGTTTATGATTTTACATTAATTTTTTACAGTTGTTTTTTGTTACTTAAAAAAATAAAAAGTTGTTAGTCATTTTTTAACATTAAAAAACAAATGAAAATGTGAGTTGAATTTACTGAAATGTAAGTCGTCCTCTCTTTAAGTGAAATTTCATTTGTTTTTAACTACAATTGCAGTGGTCTTTACCTACAAAGTATTCTAAGAGTATGAAACACTGTGTATAAATCAAATTGAAACATCTTATACTTCTGCAATCCATATATATAAATATTTAAATATTTATTATTTTTTGGAATATGCAATATAGTGCGAATTTCTAAAGAATTTTACGAGGCTATATCAAATTATATATATAACTTGATCAAATTAGATTAACACATTTTTGGTATCATATTATGTCAAATGAGATCCCATCCCATTTTTCGGATCAGCAGAGATATGATCTAATATAGAATTATATAAGTAACCGGCGATATATATGATTGTATAGACCTCAAATCTTGATAACTTTGCTTTCATTTGATACCTCAACTCTATCCGCTTCTAGTTTTTCTATAATTCGGATTTAAATTTGTAAAAAAATTTAGTTACATGCTTTATTTTCTAAAAATAATAATTTTCTAAAAATAAAAAATAAAAATATAAAGTTTATCTTCACAAAGCTTATCAAACTTTTTTATGAAATGATGAAGGTCTATGAAACATTTGTCACAAATTTGATGCATAACACTGGTGAAAAAAAATTTTTTTTTTTGGTTTTCTGTTTTACAGCAGAAACTCTGATTCTAGACATCGAAAAACCCAAAAATTTCCATTCCTGCACAGTATATTAATTTCTTGCATGAGTATTAATAAAATTTTTTGACAAAACTGATGAAATTTTTTTTCGCAATGTGTATGATAAAATTCTCAAACTTTATGAAAAAGCTTCATAGTTTTAATGAAACTTTTTTATTAGTTGTATGAAATTTTTAATAAATAAAATGAAATTTTTCATAAAATTTTATGAGAATTTGCATTATTAGAATGAAAAGTTTCAATGGACGAGTTCCAGTGACATTTTATAGATCTTGTGTAAATTTTACAATCAGCAGCAGAAAGCACTTACAGCTAGATGAAAAAAAATATTTTCCCTTTATTACACACAAAAAAATCTTTGTCAAGTAATTGGGAGAATTTCATCTAATAAAGTATATTTACAAAAGTCATGCGAAAACTAGTAACATTTTACCAAGTTTTTACTTAATTATTGAATAATTTATGCGAAAAAAACTTTATTAGTTTGAAATGCGCCAAGTTACTTGGGGACAATGTTTTGTGTGTAGTAACATAAAGAAACCAAAATTTGATATTTAGAAGTCAGACCCAAATTGATGACAGACGATTTAAGGAACAATGTCATCAATGTAACGAAAATTTTTACACAAATTTTCTTCGAAACTATTGTCGACAGTGAAAACAATACATTGGATCATAATTATTGCAGAGGAAAAATACAATTCATATGGCGTACCTTAAATATGCACTGCATAATTGTACTCATGGAAAAAAGTTAGTAGAAACTTTTTAAGACCGTTATTAACAAAGTTTCAAAGTTTTTAGCTACTGGTATTGTCTGCATGATATTAATGAATTTTTGCATTAGATCTATGAAATCTTCCTGATAATCGTCCTTTGAAACTTTTCATTAAATTGATGCAGGTTTTCATAAAAGTCCACGAAAAATTAAACTTTACTTAGGAATAATTTCATACGACTAATGAAAAAGTTTTATTAAAACTATGAAGCTTATTCATAAAGGTTAAAAAAATTTTCATTCACGTTGTAAAGAAAACTTCATCAGTTTAGTGGAAAAAAAATTTTTCTCTGTGTAGTTTTGATTTTAAATTGAGATTTAAGTTAAAAATTACGATATTAACATCACAAAGTACTAATTTTGTATTATTTTTTTGTTTGTTTATTTTACTGAACTCTAAAGTAATGATAACCAAAACCAACAGAGGGAGTTGTAATGCTACCCAGAAAGAAATTGCCGATGATCCAGCACTGGCGAAGCACTTTATTTTCAGTACCATTGCACAGTGGGATATATCACAAAGTTTTAGGAAATAATTCGGCAATTTCTTACTTAGTGGTCCGATTGCAATTAAATTTAGATTAGTCATAAGCGATGTAATATCGAGCTTAAGTTTTGATTTTGACCTTCTAAACACTCCGGGGCGGCGGTATGACTACACAAAATAAGAAACTTTTTGCATATACAATTTTGAGTGCTCGTCCTTTTTTGTTTTTAATCTGATTTTCAAAAAATTAACATATTTGTAATTTGCTAGTAGTGCCTACAACGGGTTATCTCTTATAGTTCTCGAGATATTCCCATTTGATAATGAGAAATTCCAAATTTGGTCCGACTCAGGTCCAGTTTCGGGGCACATTTATTTTTTAAATATTGGTTATTTAACTAAATAAGTTCTTGATTAAATAAAAAAAGAAATTATGCAATATCTTGCTCCATTCAGAAACTACATTCGTTTACAATAGAAATTAAAAAAAATAAAATGCTGCGATTTTTCCAAAAAAAAAGCTCCAGATAAATATTTTCTTTCTGAACATATAAAGTGTACATAATAGTCTGATAGGTCTTTTTATATAAAGTCCCCCAAGCCGCTTCTAAGATTGACGCATTTTTAAGGAAAATACATATGTAGTTTAACTCACTGTTAAAAAGTGTGCACGCCTCCAATTAGATAGCGGAAGCGTTTGTAGATACTCTAACATATACCTAATTTATTGGGTAATTCTTTTCCAATCCCAACTTTAAAGGCATTCATGACAGCAAAAAATGTAAAAAATCCCTTATTGGGATTTTTTTTTTTTGTTGGGAATTGTGGGATTACTTACAATAAATCATAAATTCTGACATTATAAACAAAAAAGTGATGAGTACTCAAAATTTTATATGCAAAAAGTTCACTACTTTGGGTGGTCCTATTGCCGCTCCCGACGTGTCTGGAAGGTTCAAGATCAAAACTTACACTCGATATTACGTCACTTATGCCTGTTCCAAATCATTGCAATCGGACAACTAAGTAAGAAACATCCGAATTATTTTCGAAAATTTTGTTATATATCCCACTGTGCGCTTTTCCAAAGTTGTCTAAATGGGCTTTGCTAGTACTTGATTTATACAATTTCCAACCGTACAAAAAATTAAAGCACTGACATAGCCCTGATTTAGAACGCTTTGCCAACGTTAGTAAAAAGTGTTATTGAAGCTTTATGCCAAATAAATAAATGAAAAATTACATTTTTCAATATTTGGAATTTTGGGAATTTATTATTTTTATTAAAAAATAAATGCGACTTTTTACGGCCGACATTTGGCACGTTTTAACGTTTTACAAAAAAAAGAACAAACCAACCGATCTCTTCCATTTGGAACATTTTCCAATAAAACTGGGGGGTAGTAATGACAAATCTATTTTTAAGGGACACCCTAATATATACGTTTTGCTAAAATTAGTTAAACGGTTTGCTGGCCTGCAAATAGTTAATTTTTTGTAAAATTACCGAATTTTTATTTGAGCGTACTGAATTATATTTAATGTTTTCAATATTTTTATGGCCCTACTTTATGTTTTCAACGTCCCGTTATAATTATGTCTCATTGTAAAAATAAAAAAACAAAACGTTAACGTTAACGTCACGGTAACGTTTTCTGTATATAGTTTTGAGTACTTATAAATACGAGTAAGTGTATATGGATAGATACTATCATTTTGTCATGCTCATTTTTCATCATATTTAAGTTGAAATATAATATCTACAGTTTATATCTGAAACATCCATATCCTATAAATCCTTTTTATAAATCTTTGGATTTTTATTTATTAATTTTTATATATATTTGTATTTTATTTTTTATTACCCATACCATGTAACATTATATACCTACATGCCTGTGTTAAGTGTTCTACCAACAAAATGTTTTGTATGTACTACGAAAATTTAATTGAAAAAATAAAATTGTAACAGTATCTTTTTTCCCGAGTAAAAAAGTTCTGATCTGACCAGATTTAGTTAAATCTTTAACAGTGTTATTAGTTTTTTGTTTTTATATACACCGAGATTGATTTTACGTTATTTTTTATTTATAAGGAGCTTTCAATCTAGTGTTTCGATCTGGCTAAATATCTCATCAGAAACCGAAGTTTTAGAAAATCTAGTGCCTCCTGAATATCTGTTTTACCAGATGTAAATAAATCTCATAGCATATATGACGAGATCTAATTAGAACTTAAAAGTGGGAACAAATTCGAGATATAATCAGATCTGATAAAATCTTCGCAGATCTCTTATTTTAAGATTTGGAGAGGTGGAGTAATTTTTAAAATTTTCTAATTAAATGATTTTTAAAAAGCTTGGGCAAATAAATGGATAACGAAACCATGATGAAACAAACCCACATTTGTTTATGTTTCACTTTTTGGAATTCGGCTTTGACTGCCGGGTTTATCTCAAAACTTTCCGTAGGCATTTGTTAAAGTGTTTATAAATCCTGATTAATCCGTCAAGCAACGGAATATTAATTTTTTTTCTGCATTTGAATATGTACAAAATATTGGTGTTTATCAACCCAACATTTCTAACCAAAAGTGTCGTCAAAAATATGTTTTTGCATATCCTTCTTTGAAATAATCCATGGACAATATATCTCTTTGGTTGTCAATGGGCAAAATTAGTAAACCAATTTCGTACCAAATCAAATCGATCAAAAATTTAATTAAATCGAACAAAAATTAAATTAAATTTCTATATTAACAACAATAAAAAAAAAAAAAACTGAACAAAACCTTCCTCTTTTTTAACTCTGACGACCAATGGGGTATATATGTCCCATATTAAATTTAGAATGAATCAATGCCATGGATTGATAAGTACCAAAAATTCCGAAAAATTTTCATATTTTTAAATGTTGTAGTCAGCCTATTCGGCTCTAGACCATATTGGTCCAAGTGTTTGCAATGATCTGAAAGCTACATCTATCCTTTGTCGTCAGAATTCAACACTCGAAAAAATCGGTTAGAAAGTGTAGCTAATGCAACAAAAACAAAAAATCAACTATTCTTTTATTGCACCTTCTTTCCATTTGGCAAAAAACGGCATACTTTTGTATGCCAAGAACAATGGACATACAAAAAATTAATGAAAATTTTTGAGGTTTTCTTAACTTTTTCAAAATTTTAAAAATAAACAAATTAACAAACTCAATAAAAATTAAAGACTATAAAAAAAATATATGTACATTTCTATTTTGGTGCATTTGTAAGGGCTTAAATCTGGTATCAGATTCGGACAAAGGTGTTATAGATATGAACAAATTTGGTACCAGATACGAATTCTCGAATCTGGATACGAAAATTATTCAATTTTCCAGATCTCTTCAGATATGAACAGATATGTTACTAGATCTGATCAAATCTGGCATCATATCAAATCATATATAAATAGATTCAAACGCATCTAGCTAAATCTCAGCAGATTAAATAATTTTTACTCGGGTCTATTTAATTTTGTTATAAAACTTTTTAAAACCTTAGAGAAAGAGGAGCTACGAGGGCGGTCCAAAAATCAGCTGACCTAACAAAGAAAACATAACAAATTTGGGAACAGTTTTCTTTATATCTCAACATAAACACCTGTTAGCTAGATACACTTTTCCCAGCGATATCAATAGCTTCTATACTCAGTTTATAGTAAGAACTGTCTAGCTACTTAAAATAGCCATCAACCACAGACTCCACCTCTACATTGTTGGCAAGTCTTTTTTCATCTAGCCATTTTTATAAGTTTGGAAATAGAAAATAATCCGCAGGAGCTAAATCTGGAGAATAAGGTGCGTGATAAAGCAGTTCGAACTTTAATTCATTGATTTTGGCCATCGGAGTAGTGGATGTTGCATTGTCTTGCTAGAACAGCGCTTCCTTTTTCGCCAAACGCTGCATTTTTTCCTTAATTTGATAACTTAAATGCTTCTATAATTAGCATAGTACTCGCCGTTGATAGTTTTTGATGATAATCAATAAAAATTAGCCCACGCGAATCCGAAAAGCAGACGCCAGGCCTTGCCTGCCGATGGAACTGTCTTCTCCTCCTTTGGACACAATTCTCCCATACAAGTCCACTGCTTTGACTGTCACTTTGTCTCAGGTGTGAAGTGGTGGAACCAGCTCTGATCCATGGTTACGAATAAACGCAAAAACTCGGCTTTATTGCGGTGTGATATATCGCAAAATACTTTATTAAAACATCTTCACGACGCTGTTTTTGTTCAATTGTGAGCAAAAACGCGGCACCCACCTTGCGCTCAGCTTTTTCATCTACAAATTTTCTATCAATATGGGATGTATATCACTTTTTGAAATGGCTTTCATTTCAGGCTGTTCACGCACCTTTAGCCGACGATCATCCACTACCATTTTGTGGACTGTATTAACCGTTTCTGGCGTGAACACCTCAATTTTTCGACCACTACTGGCTGCCTCGTTTAAACTCTGCCACGCATATTCCCTCAGAGTAGAATGTAGGTCGGCTTTAATATTGGTTGGTCTGAGACCTTTTAAATGAAGGTAATAACTTACATAAAGTTGACCAATTTTTTCCATGTTTACAGATTTTCTGAGATTGTTTAGTTTGATGGCCCAAAATACTAAACAACGAAGCGCCTTAAAACTTAAAACATATGTTTTATAAGGTTGCCACTTTTCACAAAAGGGATTTCTTGCAAACTACTGCCGCCATCTATACGTCAGGTTGAATAATTTTGGGACCGCCCTCGTATAAAGGAATATATTTTAATTACATACATACATGTTAAAATACCCATATCCCTGCAAATGTCAACATGTTGATGTGGAGTATGCCACTAACAAAACATAAGAAAAAATGTGAGTGCATCATGTTTTAAAGACCTTCAAAAAACAAAACCTAATTTGAATAACAATAAAATAGTCAGGGGTAGAGATTTTAAAGGGGAATTATAAAATGGAAAATATAACAATTCTCAGCATAAACACTCATTACCAAATAATGGGTAAAGTAATCTATCGCCGCAGAGCTCCACTCATTACAATACACATTACTTCACTGAAGAACAGGCGATGAGTCTAAAAGGAATGGGTGGACTAATTAGCTTATAGAGCGTAAAGTAACTGGTTACTTATATGGTTACCGGTTGGGGAAAAATAATGCGTATTAATCTTTAAGAAATGTATTAACAAAATACAACAAATATTTTTTTTATTAAAAAATAACGTGGAGGCATACACCTTACTTTACTAATGAATTTTACAGGCATTGTGGGGTAAAGTAAAGTACCTTGTAGGGGGTAAAGTAACTGGTTACTTATGTGGTTAGATGGTAGGAAAAAGTAATTTCCTACCATCTAATAAAATTATATTTTAATTGTGATTTCACTTTTACAATTCATGCATTATGTAATTGATGATCTGTAAGTCATTATTTTATGTTTCGAAATAATGTAGACGGTAAAGAGGTATGATTAACTTATTACTTTATGTAACTTATTACTTTATGTTTCAAAACGATGTTGTAGGTAAGAAGTATACAATACAACGTAATGCATTATGTAACCAACTATTGGTAACTCATTACTATATTTCAAAATAATGCTGAAGGTAAGAAGGATTCATTACAAAGTTATACATAATGTAGCCCATTGTCGGTAACTCATTATTTTTTGTTGGAAAATAATTATACAGGTAAGGCGCACACAGTACAAGGTAATGCATTACTTAATCGCACACATTATCAAAGTTTTCCTGTGTTCTATACTTGAAGCCCTTATTTTGAAAAAGGTATGAGTGCATTTTTAAAAAATAACGATGAGGTTCCATGGTATTCATTGTATAAACATTTTGTCCAAAATTTTAAAGATCTCTGAAATTTAAACGGAATTCTTGTTTGTTATTGTTGTTACTATTAAAGTTATACTCAAATTCGTATTGGCAATTTGTTTTGATCCGCAAACATCAATGACTGAGAGAGAAATCATTGAATGGTTATGCATAATTATAGTAATATAAACCAAAAATACAAATAAGTATGGCCCCTTAATTCTGAATTAGTTTGTACGTTGCGTTCCGTGACAAAACAGGTGATTTGATTTAGATGTATGAAAATTAGTGTGTGTGGTTAGGTTGGCTGTAATGTAACGTTGCGTGGCAGATGAATTTGTTCTGTACTACGTTAAGTGACGGCTTTAAACAGCTGATTGCTCCCAAATAAAAAAAAAAAAAAATAAACAAATAACACAAGAACTTTTTATTTTATTTTATAAGCTAAATTGTACAAAATAATATACAAAAAGGTTTTGTGACACATTATGATAATAAAATTACTACTATTTTGCAACTAGTTAGCCTCTAGCCGCTGCAGCTGCTGTTGTTACGGAACAGACTACCCACACAAAACAGCCATCCGGAACGGCACATTACAGAAACGGCGCGGAACGCAACGACTAATGGAGCCTTTAATTCAAACAATATATGTAAAAAATTCCGTTCCTAAAAAACCGGATTTTTTTTTTGATATGTACACACAAAAAAATTCTAGGGGAATGTTTATTAGAAAAAGGGTATAATATAACCAAATATAGCGGGAGCATTTCAACTAATAACTAAACGTTGAAATTACCAAAATCGAACCATTTTTAATCGATGTTTTCTGCAAAACTACTTAATTAATTAAAATAAAACTTATGATTTAAGTAATGATGATTTAAGATTTCAAGTAATAAAAAAGATTTTTGAAATTCAATATAAAGGGTCCGCCAAATAACTTTTTTTTTTTGAACTCTTGAACCAATTGGACTTTGTATGGCGTCATACCAACGACTTTATGCAAAATTCGTCTCAATGATGTCTCCGAAATGTTCAATTGTTGAGAACGACGGTGAATTGATGTTGATGGCGCTTCACGCACAGTTTCTGCCACAGCAGCAATATTCTCGGTGTACGCACTGTTTTTGGCTTTTCACGCTTTGGTTTATCGATGAGGATGCCAGTTTCTTTCACTTTTTTCACAAGATAACGAACATACGGACCATATTCATTCAGCGGAAGGATAAAACTAATTATCTGTCAAATCAGACATGAGCTAAGTGTCACCATTCACGAAATAAGCACTAGTTGAAAAAAAACGTTAGATCGCGGACCCTTTAGTTTTGTAAATTTGGCTTCAGAGCTTATTCGAAAAAAAATTAATCTGCACGAATATAATAAAAATAAAAGCGTTTCCATACGTTTGATAGCAAAAAATGTTAAATAAAAATATTCCACAGTAAGAAACGTCATTAAAAACTTTGATGAATGCTTGTCAATTGATAGAAACCGGGAAAGTAGTGGTGAGCATGGTCAAAGGGATCTAAAGCAGCGAAAAATGTAATAGAAGGATCCTACAGTCGCGAGTAAAATCAAGAAATCGCTAAATTTTGTTCAGAATGTCAATAAGCGCAATAGATTCAAGTGTTATAAAGCTCAGGTATGTCCAGACAGGAATGCAAAACAAACTTTATCAGCAAAAACACAACATTTAAATAGTAACGAATATGAAAATTTCATAAGAAAACAAAAATCCGGATATAATAACATTTTATTAATGGATAAAAAGACACATTCGTCCAAGATACAAAACCTTAGACAAAAACAAATGGAAAAATATGGACTTCGTTATAATACAGAATGGTTGGTAAATAAAACTAACATAGTTTTTTTGGATAACACTAAATTGATGATTTCCTTGGGATCTAAATTTGCCCGTAAATGAGAAAAACTTTTCAACCATAAACTTAATAGCAGATCTGGAACAACGGGATCAAACTCTACCAGACGACAGAGAGAAGACGTAATAAGGTGTAAGTTAGCAAAAAAGATACTAACACATAAAAGAACCCTGAACCTCTAGCGCTGATCCACACAAGATTTTTTCATCTTCTCTTACATTTATTAACAATTAGTGTTTTCTGTTTGTAATAGTAACATTTTAAATATGATCTCAAACCGGACAATTTAAAATGAAATATAAAAAAAATTTCAAACAGAAAAATTATTCTTAACATGTACAAAATGTTTTTAATATTTATATATTAAATAAACTTAGAAAATATCAAAAAAGTTATGGAAGCATTTAGAAAAAAAGTTCACTTATATGAATTCCGTTACAAATGATAATAATTTATTTTCTAGTTACACTTAGAATACTATGTAGGTAAAAACCACTGCAAATGTAGTTATAAACAAATGAAATTTCACTTAAAGAAAGGACGACTTACATTTCATTTGATTCAACTAACATTGTCATTTGTTTTTTAATGTTCAAAAAATTTAAGTAAAAATGAACCACATTGTACTAAAAAATAAACAAACAATTATTTTTTTATATTTTTAAATAACATAAAATGACTGTAAAAAATTAATTTAAAATAATAAACAGTCATTTGTTTTTTAAATGAACTACAAGGTTAGTAAAATATTTAATTTGTTCTACAAATGACTGACATTTACATTAAAAATAAATAACTGTATTACAACCCAAACTACTACATATTTTCAAAGCAGAAGTTCCCTAAGTGTATGTTAGAAAAATTTTGCATTTCATTGAAAAAAATTAGGTTGTGATTGAAAGCATAAAACGCGTTTAAAAGTGACAACCCAGGTGAAAAACATCGTATATAATCATATATTGTATATATATATATATATATATATATATATATATATATGTATGCACAGCGCATAGTTTAGGGACACGCCCAAAATTGTCGCCGGAATATGCGGTGTATGGAAAAAATTGTCCTCATCTAATACGCTAGATTTATGAAAAGGCGCGAAAACTTTGGGGACAGTCCCCAAAGTAAGCAAATGTCCCTAAACTATGCGGGGGAACGAATAAATGTCCCTAGACTATGCGCTGTGCATACATATGTATATATATGTATGCACAGCGCATACTTTAGGGTCATGGCCAAAATTGTACCCGAAATATGTGGTGTATCGAAAAAACTGTCCTCATCTAATACGCTAGATGTATGAAAAGGCGCGAAAACTTTGGGGACAGTCCCCAAAGTAAGCAAATGTCCCTAAACTATGCGGGGGAACGAATAAATGTCTCTAGAGTATGCGCTGTGCATACATATATATATAAATATATATATATATATATATGTACATTAGAGCGACTCAAGTTGTATGGAAGCGAAATTCGTGCAAGGTGTACCCCCCTCAAAATGAACATTGGTATTTTTTTTATATATATATATATATGTATGCACAGCGCATACTCTAGAGACATTTATTCATTCCCCCGCATAGTTTAGGGACATTTGCTTACTTTGGGGACTGTCCCCAAAATTTTCGCTCCTTTTCATACATCTAGCGTTTAAGATGAGGACAATTTTTTCTATAGACCGCATATTTCGGCGACAATTTTGGCGACAATTTTGGCCATGTCCCTAAAGTATGCGCTACGCATACATATATATATATATATATATATGTATGCACAGCGCATAGTCTAGAGACATTTATTCGTTCCCCTGCATAGTTTAGGGACATTTGCTTACTTTGGGGACTGTCCCCAAAGTTTTCGCGCCTTTTCATACATCCAGCGTATAAGATGAGGACAATTTTGTCTATACACCGCATATTTCGGCGACAATTTTGGGCGTGTCCATATAGTATGCGCTACGCATACATATATATATATAGTATGTATGCACAGCGCATACTCTGGAGACATTTATTCGTTCCCCCGCATAGTTTAGGGACATTTGCTTACTTTGGGGACTGTCCCTAAAGTATGCGCTGTGCATATATATATATATGTATGCGTAGCGCATACTTTAGGGACATGGCCAAAATTGTACCCGAAATATGCGGTGTATCGAAAAAATTGTCCTCATCTTAAACGCTAGATGTATGAAAAGGCGCGGAAACTTTGGGGGACAGTCCCCAAAGTAAGCAAATGTCCCTAAACTATGCGTGGGAACGAATAAATGTCTCTAGAGTATGCGCTGTGCATACATATGTATATATATGTATGCACAGCGCATACTTTAGGGTCATGGCCAAAATTGTACCCGAAATATGTGGTGTATCGAAAAAACTGTCCTCATCTAATACGCTAGATGTATGAAAAGGCGCGAAAACTTTGGGGACAGTCCCCAAAGTAAGCAAATGTCCCTAAACTATGCGGGGGAACGAATAAATGTCTCTAGAGTATGCGCTGTGCATACATATATATATAAATATATATATATATATATATGTACATTAGAGCGACTCAAGTTGTATGGAAGCGAAATTCGTGCAAGGTGTACCCCCCTCAAAATGAACATTGGTATTTTTTATGATGACATCTAAAATATTTCGGCGCTAGCTTTGACCTCTCGTGAGCTGGACCATTTTGAAAGAGGGTCCATTTTTGCATGTTTTGTTAATTTAAGAATCTGTTTCCTTACCAACATATACTATATGGGTATCGTAAGAAAGGTTTTTTTAAGGCGCGTCCAACTGTATATACAATTTGTCCAAGGACGATCATCCATGTCCTTTTTTTAAGGATATTCTATAAAAAAAAAAACGGTTTTTGAATTTTTTGTTCGGGTTTGTTTGTAATAAAAATGCCAAATTAACGTATTTTAATCTTTGGTCGATTTAATTAAATACGGGTCTCAGCTTTTTTTGAAATTCGTGCTAGTTCGCGTTTTGACAAAAATGCAATGGCGTGGTAACTCTTCGTTTTAAATAGGGCAATATGGGTATCAAATTTTTTCTTTTGCCAAGTACATCATCTTGTATGTAAATAATTTAGATTTTTGCAAATTAGATGCATTTTACACGGTGCTCTGGAATATATATAAATGCAATTTTGTGATTACTCTAATATGATAGCGGATTTAGTTTCTAGATCATGTATGGATAAAAATAGGACTAAAAAAAGAAAAAAAAAAAAATGATCCACGACTTTTTGGCAGCATATTCTTTTTTTTAATTTGCGAAAAAAATATGCCGCTAAAAAGTCGTGGATCATTTTTTTTTTCTTTTCATATTGTATATGTTGGTAAGGAAACAGATTCTCAAATTAACAAAACATGCAAAAATAGACCCATTTTCAAAATGGTCCAGCTCACGAGAGGTTAAAGCTGGAACCGAAATATTTTAAATGTCATCTTAAAATGTCCAAGGTTCATTTTTAGGAGGGTACATCGAGCACTTTTTTTTGGTGAGTCGCTCTAATGTACATATATGTAGTGTATGGAATCATATATGGGTAAAAACATGCAAAGGAAAAGTTCATATATGGATTTGTATGACGCCATATATGATAATATATTATATAAATATTATATACATTAAAATATTTATTAATATATATATTTACATATATATTATATATATTAAATAATATAATTAAAAATTTATTGAAAATGGAAAACTTTTAAATTTTCTAGTTTGTGAAGTCTTCAAAATTAGTTTCTAAATAATCACTTCAGATTTTGGGGGTGTATTAAAATATTCAGAGATTGAAACTGGATATACTCAACCAGATCTACAAGCATCACAAGGTCGCCCTATAAGTATCCCAGGAAAAAATTACACATTGCAAAAGAAGGTGATGCCCACACTTGCTTACATATCTCATTGCCAAATTTAGTAACTGCAATACCAAACTCATTCCAACGATAGAGTCAAAAAAGCAAGTAGTATTGTAATCCATTCTTTAAATTTAAGCCAGAAAGCATGAAATCAATAACAAAGTGATTATTTACTTAAAAGAAAAATAACAATGTTATTAACTTATATGTATAACTTTTTGTACTCAAGAAGTAATCATATACTTTTTCTTAATAAAAGGACGTTATTGGAAGTAGTTCCTAATTTTGAAAAAAGAAGTCATACAATTTTAAAGAATTTATCTCATATATGTTTTCAAACAAATTTTAATTTGCAGAAAAATAATACTAAAAACAGAAATTGCATGTTGCCTAAATTTTGTTAAACTGTGGTTAGGTATAAATTAGGGAAGCTCACGTGAGCAGAAAATTGTGAGTGGAAGTTGAAATTACTGACGTTATCGTGAGTGTGTGTAAAAAAAAATTTCGAGGGTGATTGTGCGTGAGTCATTTTTTTGGTTTTTAATTTTGAATGGTTCTTTTTTTGAAAATTTATATTTTCGTGGTTTATAGCTCCAAAATTATGACAATCCCATGTTATCATAACAATTCGATGTTTCACTTTTTATGATTTTATTTGCGTATGAGTTTTGATCGTTATATTTAAGTGACCTAGGAGAATCACGTGTGAGTAAAAGTTGAATTTACTTATGGAACTACTTCTTTTTTTTTAATTTAAGTACTTCTTATTTTTTCTAGGGAACTATTTATTTATTTTTTTTTTTTGTGTAAGTACTTTGTAGTTTTACAATGGAACTATTTCTTTATTAAAAAATGTATGTAGTTCTTAAAAATATAAAGTAAATGGTTCTTCGGTAAAAAAATAATCAATTCTAAAGAATCAATTATTTAGTCTCACGCCCTGTTAAAAGAATCGAGTAGGTAATCTAGTAAGGAATGCGTTCTGCCCAAAATACTTGATTACAAACCCGCTTACCTTTTTGGAATTTTTTTGCTGGGATATTATCACCATAGCACAGTGATATTATTAATTTTAAATTAATGCGGAGTATGAGCTAGAATTTTCTTTGTTAATATTGCAATTTTTGTTTTCTGTTTTTCGTCTACAAATATTTAGTAAAAGTTGTTGCTAATTTTAGCAGATTAAATTGCTATTTTCAATTAACTTCTATTCAACTGTTATATAACTAAGATATTGTAAAGTCAACAGATTTTGTCCTTATTTTATAAGTATTAAGCAAAATAATCCCCTAATTTTAGCAGTATTTTCTGCAACTAATTTTTGGTATCTTTTCCTGCTATTTTTACAGGTTTATTTCTATGAGAGTAAGATTCCATTAAACACAAAAAAAAATTGACAATAGTCTTATCGTTTCCTAAAATATTTCAACTCAATGTCTGCAAGTTCAATCCCCAAATCTTCTTACGAAACCTTTTTCATTTACAAACAACGCCCTTGTCTTCTTCAACCTGCATCTGGGTATGTTTACACTGTGACCACTCAATATCTACAAAAACATTAACAAAGTTAAATGTTTTGTTGTTGCATATACTCCAAAAGTATACAGAAGCGTCTAACCACAGGATGTCCTCTTCTAGTTTTAGAGGTTTTGTTCTTTTTATTTTGTTTTATATTTTAACTAAACTAATCCCCCCGAGTAAATGAATGACTCTTAAATGGGAATTAAAGTGGAGGGAAACCAGAAGAGGGAAAAGATAACGAATTCTTTAAATTAAACCAAGCAATATGTTAAATGCAGTAAAATACATAAACAACAAAAACAAACCTAAACATTTGTTTTTATAACAAGGATCTAAACAACAATTTCACACACACATACTCGTACATATATAACATATATTATACTAATACATATATGAATTTGTTTGTTTTGTTATGGGTCATATGTGAATGTAAGTAAAATTGTAATTTTTTGTTTTTTTTTAAAGTATTTTTCTTTTTCCTTTAAGTATGTTAGTGTATGTGACAATTTGTATTTGTGTGTTGTAAGCATGAAAACCCTCTAAAGTGCCTTTGTTTATTACACTCTAGTTAATTTCTATAGAAATTTACCCAAACTTATAGTAGGAAACTGTACTCCTACCATAAGTTGCGAAAATTTACTCTGTGTGTGTAATTCGATAAAAACTACACACATTGTGTGTAAGTAGTACACACAAAAAGCGTAAATTTACATTAAAGGTGATTTTTTAGCAACTTTCTTTTCGGCAACACTGTTTTTGGCAGCTCAGCTGTTTTCGTGTAACATGTTACTGTTAAACATGTTCAGTTTGGTCTATAATTTAACCATGAATCGACTTACAAACGAACAATGCTTGAAGATTATTGAATTATATTATCAAAATTCATGCTCGGTTAAGAAAGTGCATCGTGCACTTCTTCCAATTTATGGTCAGTTTGGGTGACCTTCTGAGGCGGCTATTCGAAATATTGTGACTAAATTTCGCACCAAATTTACATTATTTTACATTAAACCACCAACACGCATACGCAGATTGAAGACAGAGGAAGGAAAATGGAAAAGTGTTGTTGATGACCGTGAATTATCGATTCGTCGCCGTTCGCAGCAATTGGGCCTCTGTTACTTCACTACGTGGAAAATTTTCCGGAAGGATTTGGATGTAAAACCTTTTAAAATACAGCTGGTGAAAGAATTGAAGCCACACAGACTTCCACAATGGCTTACTTTTGGTGAATGGGGGCTGGCAAAGTTGGATGAAGATCTACTTTTTCATCGGTAAATTGTGTTCAGCGACGAAGCTTATTTCTGGTTGAATGGATACGTTAAGAACTGCCAATGCAGGAGCGTTACTGTGAATGGCGAGCGCTACCGAGCGATGATTACAAATTTTTTTTGCCCAAAATGGAAAAGCTGGACTTGGGTGACATGTGGTTTCAACAAGACGTTGAAACATGCCACACAACACTCGAAACAATGGCCCAATTGAGAGGCGAGTTCGTGAACAGTTTATTTCACGTTTGGGGCAGGTAAAGTGGCCGCCTAGATCGTGCGATTAAACGAATTTAGTCTATTTTTTGTGGGGCTATGTTAAGGCTCATGTCTATAGGAACAAGTCCGTTTTTTTCAAATCAAATCCGAAATCTCTTAAAAAATCACCCCGCGTTACCGTGGGTTAAAAAATTAAATAAAAATTTTAAATTTTCGTGTAAATTTACCGAAATTATTCGAAAAAATTAATGTTTTACATGTAAATATATGTATAAAATGCCTAAAAATGCATTTTGAATGCGTAAATTAGTAAGACCGCAATGTTTATTATTTTATTTTTAAAAAATACAACAATTAATTTAAAATTGAATAATAATACACATGTTATGCAGATTAAATCCACATCTCCTAAGGTTTTTTATATTTACTTTTTCTTAACACTTTTTTCCATAGAAGTAGCCTCAACTATTTCTTAAAGAAACAGCTTCCACTTCTTAGAACAACTATAAACAACTATCACATTCTTTCGTTTTTTCTTACGGAAAAATCTTTGAGCTTTGAGTGCTTTTATGAATACTTTTCATTATAGAGAAAGCAACAAATTCTGACTTCGATTAGGCACTAACTCACTGCCGATACTCCAGTTAATTAGCATTAAATTGTATATATTTTTATCGGAAGAAAAACTAATATGGTTAAAAAAGATAGTTAAAAAATAAATATCTTTTTAACCATATATTATTAAAGTTAATTCTTAGGCAATTAGTTTTTTGAATCTATTTAATTTTGTTAAGTTATTTTTGGTTTGATTTTGATAAATACTTTTTTGTACATTTTACTTACTTTATGCCTTACATTAGGCACAATCTAGTAATTGTACAAACAATGTGTGTAATTGTAAATAAAAAGTACCTGTAAATACATTTTGTGTGTAATTTTGTAGACAAAATGGTCACACATAAATTTTCCACATTTTATGTCTATATTTATGCATTTTTAGTGATATGACACAAAAATGTACATACTTGATAGTAGTGAATTTACAACCATTTTTTCAGAGTGTACACTCTAATTAATATCTGTTGAAATTTACATAACTTATAGTACGAAACTGTACTAATACTATAAGTTGGGTGAATTTACTCTTTGTGAGTAAATTAAAAAAAATGCACACATTATGTGTAAGGAAGTGCACACAAAATGCGTAATATTATTACATTTCAAATGCGTAACAGTTTCAATGAAATTTTAAAATTTATATGTAGTATTGCCAAATTCTTGCGTAAAAAACATGTTTAATGTCTGAATATGCATTTTTAAATACGTAAAAATCCACAAAAATTCGTTATTATACCACCGATACGTTAAAAATAATGTTTCTTTTTTATTTGAAAAAAAAAAAATAAACTTATAAGCGTTTTGTTTATAATGATTTCTTATATAATAATGGATTTGGGAATTTTTATACCTAAATGAAAATCGTAATGAAAAAAAATCAAGGTTTTAAGAAATTTTTCCTAAAGAAATAACCGTAGTTTCTTTGGTATTTGGCAAATAGCAACGAGTCTAGCGAAGCCTTCGATTCTTATCACTTCTCCCTATATAAAATCCTAAGATATTAAGGCTTTTTTACTTGGAAAACGCAATGCATGCAAATGTATGATTCCATACAAAAAGCCTCTGATTCTAAGGACGTCTTTAAAAATGAAGGCTTCAGGCTCGTAAAGCTGATTTTTTTTAACGAGGAAGCCATTATTACCACTGCTTACGTTAGCCTAAGTGGCAGATAAAAGCAATATTGTCACTAATACAAATAACACTGTACAACAAAATCAAAATTTTTGTAAAATTACAAGGTCCGACCGATAAATTTTGATAGAAGAGACAAAAAAAAAAAAAGACACGTGTATCGGCGTTTTGAAAGTTTACATCTGGGTTTCATTTTAGGGGGAGGTAAAGTTTCCCCTAAATGCAAATTTTGTATTGTCAATCGGCATAGAAAATCGAGTAAAGCTTACGTTTAAAGTATATGGTGTGTTTAGCAAACTTATGTAAAATGTTGCGGAGAACATTATTAAAGAATATGCTAACCCTCTAACTCCTCCAGGTAAGGGTCTTTTTTGTCCTTCTTTTAAAAAAAGAGCAAAAAACACCATTAAAACAGGCATTTAAGGGGTTAAAATGTTCCGCAAAAATATTCCCCGTGAAATTTTACTATAAGTCTCTGAATACATCAAAACGGAAAATTCAACCAGAAAGTCAGAAGTAAGACACAACAAAAGATTCCCCTCAAAAATATTCCCCGTGAAATTTTACGATAAGTCTCTGAATACATCAAAATGGAAAATTCAACCAGAAAGTCAGAAGTAAGACACAACAAAAGAGAGCTTAGAGTTAATTTTGCATTTATTAAGAATTTGATTCATTTGATTTAAATTTAACTATTATTTTACCTTCCATAGCAAATTTGGATAGGAAGTATTCATTAATAACATTTTTTTTTAGCTCTAGGCAATTCCACTTCATTACACTGTACAACATAAAAAAATTACAAGGTCCTACTTATAAATTTATAGATATATACATATATAGATTGCCAGCTGTTCTTTGGCAGATTAGATCCGTTACATTACAACAAAAACAAAAAAAAATCAAAACAAAACAAAAATCAACTGCTATATTTCTTAATGTACTGAAAACGTGTCAATTTGCGGTGCATATATGTGTAGATAATTTGTTTTGCATATCAAACTTGGGGTGGTGAAAAACTTTGTTAAATGTCTGGATACAAATGGATCACCATTGAATTTTCTGAAAACAATGTT
Source organism: Delia radicum (assembly GCA_021234595.1). Lineage (NCBI taxonomy): Eukaryota > Metazoa > Arthropoda > Insecta > Diptera > Anthomyiidae > Delia > Delia radicum. Next base: position 297,980,785 of record CM037851.1, on the reverse strand, counting down.
TCCAAAATTAAGCGAAGCAAAGATTAAAGAAGATATGTATGTGTTCTTCAAGTCGTTGTTCTTGTTAAAAGCTTTAAAATTGGTTTCATACAAACAGGTGTTTTAATGGTCCAGATATAAGAAAGCTAATGCAAAACGCTGACTTCGACGAAATATTGAATTAATCAAAAAAATACGAATTTCAGACACAAAATGCTTAATTATAAACACATTATGGCCATTATTACATTGTATGTGTACTTATGTATATAAAAGTGTGTATTAAATATATTCAAGCATTTTGTGTTTGAATTTACTCACTAAGAGTTATATTACACAATATTTACCCGTTTTATAATAGTAAAATTACTAACATTTTTTAGAGTGTAGACTTGTTAAAAACCATAAAAAATTTTCTTAAAAAAATATTCAAAAGACATTTTATATATTAGGTACATACATATTTACATATATATGCAGTTACATGTGTGTTAGTTTATATTATCTGTAAGTAACTAGTCTATATGTGTATGTATGCTAGGATGTCCCTTAAAAAAGGATTTGTCGATTTTCGTTCAATGCACACTCCAGTTTTATTGCAAATGATTCCAAATGAAAGAAGTCGAGTTTTTTTTTTTTTTTTTTGAAATCGATATCACTTGCCGAATTTAAGTTGAAAGTGGAGCATGTTAAAAATTCCCAAACATTTGAAATTTAAAACATTTAATTTTTCATGTCATCTATTCATTTAGTATACTAAAATGATTAAGATATGAAATTTTGACTTCATCGGATATCATAACGACACTATAGTGTGGAATCAAAAATGACACGCAAATTTGATAATATTAAGGTTGTAACTAAAGAAAAAATTAGAATTCGTGTTGGTGTGTTTAGAAGGGTTATAACTTTTGATTTTTTCCTGCAATTATCAAATTTTACCTTTCCTCGCAGTATAAGTCATAAAAAAAAATGTTAAGAAACGCAAGTGTATTTTTTTCGCGGTTTTTTAAAAAAATAGTCCCGCATAAATCTCTTTAAAATTCGACACAATTTTATTTGTTTATTTAAATAAAAACGATTAAATACAAACGATTTCAAATTTGACGTTTTCGCGGATTTTGATAAAAAAAAAAATAGAAAACGTTGTTAAGCGATATGGGCATCAAATTTGCAATAAAACGGGCATATTACAAAAAAAAAGTAATTTAAATATATTGTGCAATAATTTTAGTCCACTAACGCAATTTTAATTTCAAAAACGTGCAAAAATGCTCTTAGAAAATGCATTTATTCTCGAGGTTTTTTTCCAATGCTTGATTGTGGACAGAAAATGATCATATTTGGATCCTAATTATGATATACATGATTCTGCCTGATTATATTATGATTACCGAGGAAGATCTTATCGTCATTTATAATTATAATATGATTGCTACACTCAGGAAACTTCTAGTGGATCTTTTTTTGTCAAAAAGTATAAAAACTCACCCTATATAGATCAAGTTATATTTATCAAGTGGATCTTGTAGTCATAATTCAAAGTAAGTCTCTTGGGACTTTTTTGGCCACAAGCCACTAAGGGTTAACATATTTTTGAATAAAAATAAAATTTAAGTGACATTTTCCCGAAAATATGCAAACTTTGAAGGTAACATTAAAATTTTTTACGACTTTCGACAAAATAATAATTTTCATAGAATGTCCTTGAAAGGACTCGCTCCACGTACAAAAACGAATTATCTTTAAAATATTTAAAAATGATCAAATTCGTGGGTCATTCTTGATTCCAGGTTAAAGTTGGTTTATGATATTCCAAGAAAACAAAATTTCATATCTGAATAGTTTTAAATATTCTAAATGAATAAAGTAAATAGAAAATTAAACTTTTTAAAGTTTAAAATTTTGGGAATCTGTAATAAAAACACACTTTTTTCAAAAATCGCCGAAATTTGGCACGGCTTTACGTTTTTCAAAAGAAAAAAATTATCGAATTTGTCCATTTGGAATCATTTCCAATAAAACTGGGACATGCAGTGAATAAAAATCGACAAACCATTCATTAAGGGATACCCCAATGTATACATCTATTGTCTATTATTTAGTTCTAGTTTATTTTTATTTTTGGGCTTATTGCCAACAAGTTACATAGAAATTTTCTTAAGTATTGTTTTCTATATATTTTTTTTTTCTACAATATATAATTTTTTTTTCTTTTTTTTTTTCTTTTATAACAATTTAAAACAATTTTGTTTACAACTTTATGTTACAAAGTACTTGACAACAACATACATTTTCAACTCCACTTGGGGGCACTCTACTTGTGTAGTTATTGCTGCAAATTTAACCAAAATAGTTGTAATAGACAATAGTGGCAGATAGAAATGGAGTCGTAAAGAGAAATAGGGAGACTAACACAGCTACTATTAATAAAGTGGTAACTGTTTTACCATTAGGGGGTTCTATCCTGTTGATATTTGTACTATTGCAAAATGTCACATTGTTAGAAATTATGTATAAGAATAAAGTGACAAAAAAAAGATTTGCTAAAGATTTTTATATAAAATTGTTTAATCTTGAAAAAGTTTTAGTTGTTGCTGAATTTTATTATTAAAATGTTAACCTTGACAGAGAGAAATATAAAATAATATAAATTGAATACAAAGTTAAATTAAAAAAATGTTAAAGTAAAACACTACGTATGAGTAATACTAAATAAGTTATCACTCATACGTTGAATAATACATGAGAAGCATCTTTTCAAAACATGACTATTCCACTTTTTCTGTTTTCGCACAAATTGAGAAAATAGTTTTTTAGGTATTTAACCCGAAATTTGATTGCATTATTATAGACTACAAGATTAGTCATTGCTTTGTATGGGATTCAAAAATTTAGCAGTAATATGTTTGGAATAAATGCAAGATTTGAAATGGAATAATCTTGTTTTGACGCGGCTGATTGGAATAATCATACTTTGATTCAAACCACTGTGAATTAGTCTTGTTTTTGCTGAAACTAATTAGGTATCAGATATCTTATATTGAATTAAAGTAACCTTAGGTTCATCTTTAAATAAATAAAACAAAAAAAATTACACATTATTTTCTATTTATTTTTAATAAACTTCTGGATTAATCATATTTTGCTCCAAAAATGTATAGTTGAAATGGGTAATGTCATTTTGAAGTGAAATAATCTACTTTTGATGAAATCATGCATTTTAATTTTTTTTTTCCTGGTGTAATTATAGAGATTCGCAAACTTTATTTTCGCTGAGTATTCAATTCAATGCTACCAGACAAACAAAAAAATCACTTTTATCAAAAGTGGAATAATCATGTTTTGAAAAGATGCACCTCATATATCGCACACCGAGTTCAAAAGTAACTTAACTCAACATTTTTCATTTTTCAGGAATCGAAAAAAAATATTTGCAACTTTATACCAATTGAAACATAAAGAAAGACATAACTGTTATTAAGCAGCAGTTAACAACATCAAAATACACTTATATTTTTTTTATAAAAGATAAACAAGTGTATTGTGCATAGTTTAAGCATATAACCCCGAAAAATTAAAATTTGAGTTAAGTCACTTTTGAACTAGGTGTGCGATATGTTGAATATTCTATTGCATATATCTCTTCATAAATTTGGAATTTTTCCATAGATTTTCGGAAAATATGAATAATTGGGTTATTACATTTGTTAATCATCAGCAGGTTAATAAAAAAAAAACTATGACCCATATAAGTTTGGTTGCAACATTAAAAATTTATTGACATTTATTTTATTTTTTGACAAAATACAAATTTACATACAATTTTATATATATATATATATATATATATATATATATATATATATATATATTACACAGTTGAACAATAAAAATGCATGTGACTTATCAATTCTAAAAGCTTTTAGGACACACAGAGAAATAAATTGCCAACCGAATTGAAAAGTGCATTTTAATGGTAACAACCTATAAATTAAGGTAGTACAACGATATTTACATTACATTTCTGAATATTTTATGTGTTGCAACTAAAATTCTGTTGAATTAACCGAACTTTGTTGTGTAAACTAATGTTTAGTTGTACCAACCGACTGAAATTCGCAATAACGGAACTTGAGTCGAAGTAACCGAATGTTAGTTCGCAAAGAGCTCAATTTTTCTCTGTGTGCATAGATCACGAATACGAAAACCAAATTAGCTCTGTTTATTGAAATATTCCCGAATTAAGCTTTTCCAAAATCAAGTCTAATCTTTAAAATATCAGAATTGGGCAATTTCAATTATATTTTAATTACAATTAAATTACATGTAATTAGTAATTGCGTTTCTTTCCCATTACAATTACATGTAGTTGTAATTGAAATGAAGGACTACAAAAATACAATTACTTGTAATTGTTATATAAAAAATTCAATTGCAATTACATGTAATTATAATTGCAATTACTAATTACATGTAATTGTAATTGTAATTGAAATTTTTGAATTGCAATTACATGTAATTTGTAATTGTAATTAAAGAAAAATAATTGAAAAAAATATATATTATTTACATTTTTAAGCATTTAGTTAAATTAAATTACTAATGTGTTTAGAGATTAGATAAATTTAGATAGGATCGAAAAAAAACGGCATATATACTCTAAGGATGTTCTTTGAAACCAAAATGAAACCAAAGGACGGCTCGCATTTGTTTTCTTTCTATATACAAATTATATATATGAACTTTAGTGTCAATTGAATAAAAAAAGTCGTGACGAAAATCGATTGAAAATTCAAACTGTGTTTATATGGGGGAAAATTACTTTTTTTCAGTTTTTTGCAAAATGTTTTAAATATTGTTATAGTTTTTATTCTAGATGATAAATTAATTGTTATAATGATAAAATTATGTATTTAAAAAGGTATAAAAATCCAAAATCGGTGAAAAACTAGACCAGTAATAAATACTTCCCCAGACCACTAATGTGCCAATTAATAATTGACCGAGAAATTCGGTTTTGAAATTTATTACTGCAATATAATTTTTTTATGCAAAGGACTCAAAATTTTGAGATATGAAAGAAATTTTTATTTTTCATATCATTAAGCTGCCGTAAGATGATGTCAAAAAACGGCACAAAGTGTTGGGGGTGTTTTTTAAATATCAATTTAAAGATTTAAAAAATGTCTTCAACAAAATCGAAAAAATTGAGATTTACACTCCACGGACTTGTTTTAAAACATCTTGTAGAATTAAAATAAAAAATTTTGAAAATATCGGTACACTTGTGTAGGGTAATGATTTGATTTACAGATTTTGAGGAAATTGTGTTTTTGGTAAAAACAAGGCTAATTTGTTGTTTTTAACGTCATTAATACATGTAGACCTGCGGCCCCAAATGACCCCAGACTTATTTCAATTTACAAAAAAGTCAAAGCTTTGCTTACAACTATTGAATTTTAGGAAACAAATTGAACAACGTTAAGGTCGAAGGAGCTAATGTGGGAATTTATATACATATACCTTGGCAGAAATTTCCACCCGTACAACAAAAAAAAAAAAAAATAGTACTGGCAAGCCACTGCTAATTTTGTACAACTCACAGTGTTTAAAATTACCGAAGATACAACTGTTCCAGAAAAGCATTATTTTTATTGCAAAGCATGTGTTTTGCCAGTACCACCCGCAGAATTCTTTGATAATATTATTTTTACCAATATTACAACCAATTAGCAGCATTTTTTTTTTAATATTTGAATATATTTAACACATTTAAATATGATCTTAAAGACTAAGACCGAACTGAATTGCCTGCTTTTTAAATGCTTTTATTAAACACATTTCTCAAAATTAACTAAATTTACGGTATTTTGAAAGCACACAATTTTTTGAATTTCTAATGTCATGCCAACGGTTGCAAGTTCGCTCAAACCAACTCTTGACCACTGTTATAAATCGGGGTAATAGGACAATAATGTAGAAATTTCACTGTTAATTTCACGCTCTGCCAACGCATAACTGACCGTCGCCGACACTTTACCAACACTGTGCCGATTGTATTTTCTGCCTGGGTAGTTATTTAAACAACACATATTTACATTCTTTTTTGTTACAAATCTTGCTAATGCTATTCTTTAAATTAATGAAAACAAATATTCTCAGCAAAATTAACCCTTAGATGCTCTTGGTGTCAAAATAACCTTTTGTTGAAAAAAAAAAATAGTATTAAATACTTCGGAAATATTGATTTTTAAACCTCACAATTTTTAAACAAAATTGTTAGTTTATAATAGTGCGAAATTTTAAAAAGAAACAAGTCTTAAATATTTTATTGAAAACAAAAATCAAATTTTTATTATTTTCAGTTAATATATTATCAAAACTAAACTCGACTTTGTGTATGTCAATTACTCTATGATTCCATAATCTGGAGCAAAAATTGCTTAATCCATAATCTGGAGCAAAAATTGCTTTTCGTCTTCATTATTCGTAAGACCATTACTAAAACCTTTAATAAATGTTACACTTATCTTCGCAATATCATTCACGACAGGAAAATTCTGCTAGATTTTAAAGCCGCTTTAAAATCTTCCGTTGCTGTTGGCTGCAATTGTAGAAAATTTTGCGGAAACATTAAAACGGTGTGAAAAAAATAGTTTTCTCCAACACAAATCGCTTTAAATCATTGTTTACCAACATTTCTGGGTTAAAAAATGTTCTATCTTCGTTTAGTCTTATAACTGGCTGTTCTGAATTGAGCCAAATAATATTTTTTTTTTCACTTCTGTGAAAAGTTTTGAGTCAAAAAAAGCTAACGCTATGTTTTATTTTCGCAAATACCATAAATGGAGGTGCATTTTTTTTAACAGTTATTTTAAAACATAAGAATCCTTTTCTGAATAGAAAACAGCTGCTTTTATTTAATTAAAATCTTGTAGTGGATCTTCAATGGCATTAGAACATTTAAACCAACTTACAAAAGAAAGAAAATAATAATAATAATTAAATAATAACTACGAGTATAATAACAAATTATATACGTTATAAATTGTTTCTTCAAAATAACTTTTCTCCTAAAATAACACGTCAAGTACTCTCAAAATACCGCTAGTAATATTTGTCTGCTTTTTATAAAAATTTGGTACAACTTTGTTTTGGGTTAAAAAAAATATTTATATGCTGCATATTTTTTTCTCTTTTTTCAACTAAGGGTCATTTTGATACCAAAAGCATTTAAGGGTTTAATTTAGCTCAGAATATTTTATATTTAACGTTCTTCAATATGTTTAACATTTTTGCAAATCCTTGCATTTTTTTTGTAAATTGAAATAAATAAGCCTGCGGTCATTTAAAGCAGCAGGTCCACATGGGTTAATGTTGTTCGGAAAATTTTCTTTTCAACCTTGAGTTTTGGTAATAATATAAAACAACAACAGTTACAAAAGTAACTAATTTTCGATTTTAAATATTTTATGACATCAAAAAAGCCATATTTAAGGTTTGTGTCTTAAGTCTTTTGATTTCCCCGTTTAAAATGCTGGGGAAAATATGATTCATTTGAATATTCAGTTGATGTTGATTATATTCGATTTGAAAGTTCTGTGGTATGTTTAAAATTAGGGACAGGAACTTCATGTACTGACAAAATGTGTTTTAGGCGCCCATAATATGCATGGAAAATCTTTAAATATTCACTAAAAACTATAAAAATATGCACTCATAATTTTTTTAATGTTAATTTTCTTCGAAATTTTCTTCTAAAAGTCTTAACTGCACTCAAACGAAAATTCAGTAAATTGCTATATTTAAATTCAAAATTTAAATATAGCAACATTTTTGCTGATATTAAGAATTTTTCTGCAACGATCCTCCCAGCAAAAATATTGCTGACTTTATTAACTTTTTTTTTACTGGGTGTGGAAGTTTAATAGTTTCGAAGAAAATTAACGAAACCCCGTGAAAGGAAAATATACCTAAAAACTGTAAAAATAGAAACTGGTATACTGTTTGCTTTATACTTCTGCAATTATGCATACAAAAACAGATTACAACGTGTGTTGAAAACTAGTTTTAAGTCACAGCAAAAATCGACCTGACTTTAGGTCAGAACACTGAACGATCTGTCTAAAGTGTAGTACGTGGTGCATGTGACATAAGAAAGCAGTTTTTATATATCACGATTAGTCGATTGCACAAAAATTTCATATTACAGTATTGTAAATATTACAGTATTGTTAGAATAACTGATGAAGGTTAATTGCCATAAACTGCAGTGTAATTCAATTGAAAATTTACAATGTGGTTATGATTTTTAGAAATATGCTTATTCTTCTCTACCACGCCTCTCACCAAATCGATGATAATAATAGTATTAATTGTATTTGTCTAAAAACTTATATTTCTCGTTTTAAATTTAATTTGTATTGTTTAATATATTATCTTCATATGTGTTAAATCACATTTAAAATATAAAATGAAATTAAGAGTGACTTTTTTACGAAAATCTAAGACAAAATAAAATAAAAATATTCTTTAAAATCTTATTAACATTCGTTAAAAGTAATGCAAAAGTATAAAATTTCATTAAAATTTAAAAGTAATTCTTTAATTAAGTCTTGGTATCATTGGTAAAGAAACTGCCAGTACACAGTGGGATATATCACAACTTTTAGGAAATAATTAGGTCATTCATTACTAGTGGTCCGATTGCAATGAAGAGCTTAAATTTTGAACCTTCCAAACGCCCTGGGTGCGGCAATATCTCCACCAATTAGGTGAACATTTTGCATATATTATTTTGAGTGCCCGCCATTTTTGGGTTTCTTATCCGAATTTGAAGAAATTAACATATTTGCAATTTGCTAGTAGATACTAACAAAAAACATGCTTACTTGTGTAGGTAATCTATAACAATTCGCGAGATATTTCCATTTGAAAATGTGAAATTCCAAATTTGGTCCGACTCAGGTCCAACTTTTTCGAATTGTCAGACGAAATCGGGACAAATTAATTTTTTAATATATTGGTTATTTAACTAAATTAATGTTTGATTCGTTCCACTTAGAAATTATTTATTTAATTTGCTGTATGATGGCACGTAAAAAATTATGTGTTGCATTTATCTCTCACGTGTTAGGAGACAGATGTAATACCAAACGAAATCAAAAAGTTGAAAGCCACAAACAAAAAATAAAAAGAACAAAAAAAGGGACATTGGTTAAAAAGTTTTTTTTTTCAAGTTTGATATAATTTTTATTAAAATAAAAATATGTTTGTTTCGACCTTTAATTGTGCAATGAAAATGAAAATTATTCAAGTTCGAGGCCATACTCTATATTACCTTATTAGCATATGGTCCTAACAAATAATCCATAGAGTTTTTGTTTTCAAATTTATTCTTTGACCTTTCAGGAATGTGTTGATAGATCTATTTCGGGAATTTCTAGTTTCCCATCATCAGAACACGTTTTTTTT
>CM037851.1:297936351-297971229 GCA_021234595.1 Delia radicum | reverse complement strand
TGTTTGGGTTGTAATACAGTTTCTTTATTTTGAATGTAAATGTCAGTCATTTGTAGAATAAATTAAATTTTTTCTTAACCTTGTAGTTCATTTTAAAAGACAAACCACATCAAATAGCTGGTTTATGATTTTTACATTCCATTTTTTACAGTTGTTTTTTGTTACTTAAGAAAATAAAAAGTTGTTAGTCATTTTTTGACATTAAAAAACAAATGAAAATGTGAGTTGAATTTACTGAAATGTAAGTCGTCCTCTCTTTAAGTGAAATTTCATTTGTTTTTAACTACAATTACAGTGGTCTTTACCTACAAAGTATTCTAAGAGTATGTAACACGGTGTATAAATCAAATTGAAACATCTTATACTTCTGCAATCCATATATATAAATATTTAAATATTATTATTTTTTGGAATATGCAATATAGTGCGAATTTCTAAAGAATTTTACAAAGCTATATCAAATTATATATATAACTTGATCAAATTAGATTAACACATTTTTGGGATCATATTATGTCAAATGAGATCCCATCCCATTTTTCGGATCAACAGAGATATGATCTAAGACAGCATTATATAAGTATACGGCGATATATATGATTGTATAGACCTCAAAACTTGATAAAATTTGCTTTCATTTGATACCTCAGCTCTATTTATACCGCTTCTAGTTTTTCTATAACTCGGATTTAAATTTGTAAAAAAATTTAGTTTACATGCTTTATTTTCTAAAATAAAAAATAAAAATTTCAATAAAAATATAAAATTTATCTTCACAAAGCTTATCAAACTTTTTTATGAAATGATGAAGGTCTATGAAACATTTGTGTTCACTTTGGTGAACAATGAAGTAATCCCAACCCTGACTTTAACAGCGCCCTCTAGTGTGCAAACCCCACGCAAATGCAACTCAGCATAAAGTTTAGCTGTCAGCATTTGCGCCTTGATCATACACTTGTTCTCTAACACCCATAGAAACAACATCACTCGTCTTGTGCGTTAACTACACAACAAATAGAACAAACAACCCTAGTGAAGAACAGCGGAACATAAAAACATATAATAAAAGAATATTAAAACATACAACAGTGAAGTTTAAAATTAATAAAAATTAAAACTTATCCTAAATATTTATTAAAAGCTTAAATATAAAATAAATTAAAATATGCCAAAATCTAAACCCTAACCTAAAATCAATTTAATATTATATATATAAAATTGTTATATATAAAATATATAAATAAAAAACCCCTATTTTATAACGTTTACTTGAACACATTAAGAAGTTATTATTTCAAAAGATTCCCCTACACGGTAAGGTACATTAACCTTTGCGCCCTATACCCTAACCCCTCTAACCCGTTTATTCATGGTCCAATCGAACCTTCAAGTGAGATGAAACAGTGGCAGTGTAAAGAGTAACCTTCTTAAAATTTCTCCTTAAAAATAAATAAAAACTTACGAGTTAAAAACTAAAATCTAAAATAAATATGTACAATACTACAAAAAAAAAATATTCCCCTTATGTGCTAAAAATCAAACAAAAAAAAACAAGACAATTTAAAATTCAAACAGAAAGTGCAACAATAAATAAAAGTTAAAAAAAGGAGAAAAACTAAAAATTTAAAATAAAAAACCCACCCTTAAAACAACATTAAATTGATTTGTGTTAAAATCATAAAAACAACAAAAGAGAAAACAATACAGTCCACTATACAAAGAAACAAATTACAAGAGAACGAAAAACTTAAAATAAAATGCTTAATAAAATCAACAATAAAAATTAAAATATTGTTTAAAATAAATTTTGAAATTAAAATCGAAAAAATACACACAATTTTTAAAAATAATTTGTAAAAAAAAGTGTTTACATTAAAAACAAAACAAAAAATAAAAACAAAACCCTAATAAACGATACAAAAATATTAAAATTGTGTTAAAAAGTGCAAACAAGAAAAGAAATAAAAACAGAAAATATAAAAACGAATTTGCATTTTTATTTTGGATAAAAACACAGTGACACAAAAAATACTTCAAACACCTAAAAAGTTGTAACCCATAAAAAAAAAAAAATTTATATATATTTAATTTGGAAATCACTTAAAAGAAATTACCCACTCTAAAATTTATTGTGATACTAATAAAATAGTATTAGAACAACACAAGACAAAAATTAAAAAAAAAATGTTTTTTTATGAATTGGAAATTATAAAAAGTTAAAAATAAAACCTTACCCTGTTTTTATTTTAAAGTGGTTTTTTTTAATTTAAAAAACTACAATACCTTAATTAATTAATTGAATTTTTTAAACAAAAAATTAAATTAAAAAAAAAAAAAAAAAAAAAAAAAAAAGAAAAACGTACACAAAATTTTAAAACATCACTGTTACTAAAAGTTCTAAAAAAAAAAAAAAAACTTACAAACATTCAAACATAATAGTTAATAATTTACAAATTTAACAAAAAACAAAAATGAACAATAACAAGTGTTAACTATGTCACAAACAAGTTCTAACAACAACATGCATTGAGCTGCATCATTACCTTAAGCGGGAACAAAGACCAAAAGGGAATGAACAAAACCAAACCAAGGCACATACTCACAGTCATACATGACAAATAAAATACCCTATACCCTTTCAGAGTTGGTAAGTTAAATTGTTTTCAATTTATGATAAATTCCAAAGTGGGAATTTTTACACAATCAACCCTTTTTACACAGCGGTCAATTCGAATTTTACTTAAAACCTGTATTCAACCACCCACCCACCCTTTATGTAGTTTGTTGACAGGTTTTTTAAAATTTTCGTTTGATTAACTGATATGGACGACTACAGTGTGTAGCGCATATCAGCTGTGTAAAATAATACCCAGTGAGAAATTGGTCACCCAGACAATTTTTCAAATTTTGTTTTATTTTAGCCAATTAAGGTTGTGAAAGATTTATTAACCCTTTTTACCCAGATTTAACCCGTGTTGTTCCACAATCGGCCTAAATAACCCATTTAACCCTTTTAACGCCGAACTCTAGGTTTTGGTTATAAAATTAACCCATTCGTTGCCGCAGTGATAAAATTACCCTTTTTAACCCTGTTTTTTTCCGCTTAGCAAAATTGTACCCCAATTTAACACATTTTGTCCCGCAGTTGGATTTTTTTTTATACAATTAACCCTTTTTGTACCGGTAATTTACTTTTAACCCACATTTTAACAGCCTTTTAAGAAAACACCCAATTATTACTCAAAGTTAACCCTTTTTATGCCGCAACACAGCGTTTAACCCAATATTACCCACAAACCTGTTATTAAAACTTCTTCACCCGCACCTTAAAAATGTGTCCTGAAAAGATGGCAGCCGATTTTATGCGATGCATTAACCAGGACTTAGCTTCATTTGATGATGAATGGCGAAGATCGGTACATGGACCGAAAAAAGTGTACAAGCTCAGATCCCAACAGTGCCGACTGCAGAAATTGTGGGATAAAATACGTAATGACTACCAGAACCTGTTTGAAAATGTTGATATTGATGACCCAAGTGAATCTATATTGATAAATGGGGAAAATATTACACGGATGTATAGAGAAGCTAATAGGTATTGTAGACGTACAATGGTCTCAATCCTTGAGGAAATAGATGAACTTCGATTATGCAGTTCACAACCCACCCAAATTAAAGGAAGTTCACAACATTTTGAGTTTGAGCAAATACCCACCCTAATATCGAGCGAAGAAGAACGCTCGCAACCAACCCTAATATCGAGCGAAGAAGAAAGCTCGCAACCCACCCTAATACCCACAGATACTTTAACCCAACTACCCGCAATACAACAAAATCAAAATGCTTACCCTAATACTTCAGAAATTGTATTAGGTGCAAAAAGAATGTTGGACAATTTAAATGCGTCCACACAACTCAATGAGGCCGAATCTCACGGGTCCATTACCCCAACCCTAACCTCACCCACCCCACATATCAAGTTTGAGGTAGTCCAAGATTTGGACAATATTCAGATTTTAAAATCTGATGTTCAAAATGAAAATTTGAACAATATTTTAAGTCAAGATACCCAGTTTAGTACGATCTTGACTGGACCTTGTGAAAACCCTAACCCAACCTCCGTACAGATCACATACCCGATCACTACCCAAACTTTAAGAAATATTAAGTACGTTGAGGATATTTCGGCTAGCTCGCCCACCCATAGCGAAGCTAAATGTACCAAATTACCCGATGATCTTGTATTAATTACTGATCAGATTGCCCATCCAGAAGATATTTCTGGAATTCGCCAACCGGCGAGTAAAAAATTTTTAATTTTAAAAATTCCCAAATTGTACCAATACACTCCTTTCATGGTGCCTCAATTTTTTTCGGGGCGGGGATGTCCTGCCGTTAGATTTTCTAAAGAAATTAGAAAACCGCGGCAGAAACCCCTCAGATGCTATGAAGATTTGTTTATGCCTACACGGAATTTATTGAATGGAAAATGGAAGTTCACTCCACATGTGGAACTATTCTGGAGAGGACCATTCAGATGTGTAAGGAGAAACCACAAACAATTTATAGAAAAAGTAATTGGCTCACGAACTCTGAGCAAGTTTGTCGGTTTACTGTTACACTTTCGCATAAATAAATTCTCTCATATAAGCAACACTTTTACCCAAGGTCAATTTGGTTTCGGTACATTCTCATACCCAAGACGCAAGTGGAAGTATAAATTCCATTGGTTCAAATGGAGGAAAAAATGGCGTTGGATATTTGCCAACGACTATGAATTTAACGCGACTTACAACGCAAGGTTGTGGTCCTACCCACCCACCAGTCAAAAATTTAGACGTAACGCCACTTGCGCATTACCAGTTTTGCACTTACCCAAGAAAAATAACCCGAACTCTGCAGATGGATTCCAAAATGGAAAGTTTTCGCAGATTTCTTTAACCGATGTCGAACTATACACAAACTTACCCGGAGCAACAGAACACGCTGGTCATCATCACATCACCATTCTTCAACTCAATGAGATCCTAGTTAATCGAAGAACACTGATAGCCCAATATTACACTCTTCGCTGATTGGTTATGGAATCCATTTCCAACAAAATACCCCATTGACATAAGTATTTATAATACAGTCTCAACACCCTACTCTACCCTTTATTTCATATTTCGACATATAAAAATAATCGTCTTTTTGTTCACAGGTTGCCTGGCCCGGGAGGATGTTCACTTTGGTGAACAATGAAGTAATCCCAACCCTGACTTTAACAGCGCCCTCTAGTGTGCAAACCCCACGCAAATGCAACTCAGCATAAAGTTTAGCTGTCAGCATTTGCGCCTTGATCATACACTTGTTCTCTAACACCCATAGAAACAACATCACTCGTCTTGTGCGTTAACTACACAACAAATAGAACAAACAACCCTAGTGAAGAACAGCGGAACATAAAAACATATAATAAAAGAATATTAAAACATACAACAGTGAAGTTTAAAATTAATAAAAATTAAAACTTATCCTAAATATTTATTAAAAGCTTAAATATAAAATAAATTAAAATATGCCAAAATCTAAACCCTAACCTAAAATCAATTTAATATTATATATATAAAATTGTTATATATAAAATATATAAATAAAAAACCCCTATTTTATAACGTTTACTTGAACACATTAAGAAGTTATTATTTCAAAAGATTCCCCTACACGGTAAGGTACATTAACCTTTGCGCCCTATACCCTAACCCCTCTAACCCGTTTATTCAATTTGTCACAAATTTGATGCATAACAGAAACTCTGATTCTAGACATCGAAAAACCCAAAAATTTCCATTCCTGCACAGTATATAAATTTCTTGCATGAGTATTAATAAAATTTTTTCACAAAACTGATGAAATTTTTTTTCACAATGTGTATGATAAATTTCTCAAACTTTATGAAAAAGCTTCATAGTTTTAATGAAACTGTTTTTAATGAAACTTTTTTATTAGTTGTATGAAATTTTTAATAAATAAAATAAAATTTTTCATAAAATTTCATGAAAATTTGCATTATTATAATGAAAAGTTTCAATGGACGAGTTCCAGTGACATTTTATAGATCTTGTGTTAATTTTACAATCAGCAGCAGAAAGCACTTACAGTTAAATGAAAAAAAATATTTTCCCTTTATTACACACAAAAAAATCTTTGTCAAGTAATTGGGAGAATTTCATCGAATAAAGTATATTTACAAAAGTTATGCGAAAACTAGTAACATTTTACCAAGTTTTTACATAATTATTGAATAATTTATGAAATGTGCCAAGTTACTTGCCAACAATTGTTTTGTGTGTAGTAACATAAAAGAAACCAAAATTTGATATTTAGAAGTCAGACCCAAATTGATGACAAACGATTTAAGAAACAATGCCATCAATGTAATTAAACTTTTTTATACAAATTTTCATCGTAACTATTGTCGACAGGAAAAACAATCATAATTATCATCATAATCATGATCATAATTATTGTAGAGAAAAAATACAAATCATATGGCGTACCTTATTGTCTGCATGATATCAATGAATTTTTGATATCAATTGAAACTTTTCATTAAACGCAGGTTTTCATAAAATTCAATGAAAAATTTTATTTTACTTATTAATAATTTCTAGTGTCCTACCGAATAGTTCGGCCAAAAACTATATTTTGTCGGTTTTTTGATATCTAGAGGCAATGATGACAAAATTTTGGTATTGGAAACATGTTTGTTGAGCCGACTTAATTCGATTTTGTGTATAAAATTTAAGAGAAAAGCCAAAGTTTAGCTATAAAGTTAAAAGTTCGGCCGCCGAACTATTTTCAATTTGGCCGAACTTTCTGAGGCCGAACAGTGAATTCATTGCTAAACTACAGACTTTTCTTCAAATTTGACACTCAAAATAACATCTAATCAGCCTAATGAATATTTTTCCATCCGCCAAATTTGTCCATAATTCTTTAAAATACCGAATACAGACCAAATGCATTTTCTGGCCGAACTGTTCGGTCGGACACTAATAATTTCATATGACTAATGAAAAAGTTTCATTAAAAATAGTTTCAGTAAAACTATGAAGCTTATTCATAAAGGTTTAGAAATTTTTCATATACATTGTTAAGAAAACTTCATCAGTTTAGTGAAAACATTTCATTACAACTTATCCATGCAATTCTCTCTGTGTAGTTTTGATTTTAAATTGAGATTTTAGTTAAAAAGTAAGTAATAATTTTGTATTATTTTTTTGTTTGTTTATTTTATTGAACTCTAAAGTTATGATTATCAAAACCATCAGAGAGGAGTTGTAATGCTACCCAGAAAGAAATTGCCGATGAGCCAGCACTGGCGAAGCACTTTATTTTCAGTACCATTGCACAGTGGGATATATCACAAAGTTTTAGGAAATAATTCGGCAATTTCTTACTTAGTGGTCCGATTGCAATTAAATTTAGATTAGTCATAAGCGATGTAATATCGAGCTTAAGTTTTGATTTTGACCTTCTAAACACTCCGGGGCGGCGGTATGACTACACAAAATAAAAAACTTTTTGCATATACAATTTTGAGTGCTCGTCCTTTAACATATTTGTAATTTGCTAGTAGTGCCTACAACGGGTTATCTCTTATAGTTCTCGAGATATTCCCATTTGATAATGAGAAATTCCAAATTTGGTCCGACTCAGGTCCAATTTCGGGGCACATTTATTTTTTAAATACTGGTTATTTAACTAAATAAGTTCTTGATTAAATAAAAAAAAAAATTATGCAATATCTTGCTCCATTCAGAAACTACATTCGTTTACAATAGAAATTAAAAAAAAATAAAATGCTGCAATTTTTCCAAAAAAAGCTCCAGATAAATATTTCTTTCTGAACATATAAAGTGTACATAATATTCTGATAGGTCTTTTTATATAAAATCCCCCAAGCCGCTTCTAAGAATGACGCATTTTTAAGGAAAATACATATGTAGTTTAACTCACTGTTAAAAATTGTGTACACCTCCAATTAGATAGCGGAAGCGTTTGTAGATACTCTAACATATACCTAATTTATTGGGTAATTCTTTTCCAATCCCAACTTTAAAGGCAGTCATGACAGCAAAAAATGTAAAAAATCCCTTATTGGGATTTTTTTTTTGTTGGGAATTGTGGGATTACTTACAACAAATCATAAATTCTGACATTATAAAAAAAAAAATGACGAGTACTTAAAATTTTATATGCAAAAAGTTCACTACTTTGGGTGGTCATATTGCCGCCCCCGACGTGTCTGGAAGGTTCAGTATCAAAACTTACACTCGATATTATGTCACTTATGCCTGTTCCAAATTTCAGTGCCATCGGACTACTAAGTAAGAAATATCCGAATTATTTCCAAAAATTTTATTATATGTCCCATTGTGCGCTTTTCCAAAGTTGTCTAAATGGGCTTTGCTAGTACTTGATTTACTAGTATAAATTAAAGCACTGACATAGCCCTGATTTAGAACGCTTTGCCAACGTTAGTAAAAAGTGTTATTGAAGCTTTATACCATATAAATAAATGAAAAATTACATTTTTCAATATTTGGAATTTTGGGAATTTATTATTTTTATTAAAAAATAAATGCGACTTTTTACGGCCGACATTTGGCACGTTTTAACGTTTTACAAAAAAAAAAAGAAAAAACCAACCGATCTCTTCCATTTGAAACTTTTTCCAATAAAACTGGGGGTAGTAATGACAAATCTATTTTTAAGGGACACCCTAATATATACGTTTTGCTAAAATTAGTTAAACGGTTTGCTGTCCTGCAAATAGTTATTTTTTTGTAAAAGTACCGAATTTTTATTTGAGCGTAGTGAATTATATTTAATGTTTTCAATATTTTTATGGCCCTACTTTATGTTTTCAACTTCCCGTTATCCTCCTCAGTCCCGAGGAAAAATCTAGCGTCAGAAGTCTTCAAAAATTTTTGTTTTATGCTTCTGAGAGAAACAATAGAAAAACAAAATTGTCAAAGGACGAAGCGATTCTAAGATACTGCAGGTGCAGCCGGCTGGACATTTGTAACTAAGTGAAGCGATTCTAAGATACTGCAGGTGCAGCCGGCTGGACATTTGTAACTAAGTGAAATAAAAAACGTGCCATTATTTTTATAATAGGTAACAAATATGCAGCGGGCTGGACATGTAAAAAAATGCTAAAATAAGGGTCTAACAATAAAGTTATTGAAAATTTATGTACTTTAACTTGTTTATTGAACTGTTAACAATAAAATTATATATTTTTTTTTAATTTTTATATATCACAATTGCAAAATTTAATTAAAATGGTTAAGTGCTTTAAAAAACGTGTTATACGATCAGCTGATCACAAATATAAAGCAAAATTTTTTAGAGTGACCAGCTTGCAAAAAAAAATACTGGTTTTTAGTACAAAAAACATGTTCAGTTAGCTGTACAAATGGTCATAAAATTAAAAATAATTTTTGAAAACACGTCTGCAAACGTTTGAAAAATGTCCAGTAGGCTGCACATGAGGAACGAGGAGGTTATAATTATGTCTCATTATAAAAATAAAAAAAAAAACAAAACGTTAACGTCAACGTCAACGTCAACGTCAACGTTACGGTAACGTTTTCTGTATATAGTTTTGAGTATTTATAAATACGAGTAAGTGTATATGGATAGATACTATCATTTTGTCATGCTCATTTTTCATCATATTTAAGTTGAAACATAATATCTACAGTTTATATCTGAAACATCCATATCCTATAAATCCTTTTTATAAATCTTGGGTTTTTATTTATTTATTTTTATATATATTTTTATTTTATTTTTTATTACCCATACCATGTAACATTGTATACCTATATGCCTGTGTTAAGTATTCTACCAACAAAATGTTTTGTATGTACTACGAAAATTTAATTTAAAAAAATAAAATTGTAACAGTATCTTTTTTCCCGAGTAAAAAAGTTCTGATATGACCAGATTTAGTTAAATCTTTAACAGTGTTATTAGTTTTTTGTTTTTATATACACCGAGATTGATTTTACGTTATTTTTTATAAGGAGCTTTCAATCTAGTGTTTCGATCTGGCTAAAGATCTCATCAGAACCCGAAGTTTTAGAAAATCTAGTGCCTCCTGAATATCTGTTTTACCAGATGTAAATAAATCTCATAGCATATGTGATGAGATCTAATTAGAATTTAAAAGTGGGAACAAATTTTAGATATAATTAGATCTGATAAAATCTTCGCAGATCTCTTATTTTAAGATTTGGAGAGGTGGAGTAATTTTTAAAATTTTCTAATTAAATGATTTTTAAAAAGCTTGGGCAAATAAATGGATAACGAAACCAAGATGAAACAAACCCACATTTGTTTATGTTTCACTTTTTTGGAATTCGGCTTTGACTGCCGGGTTTATCTCAAAACTTTCCGTAGTCATGTTATAGCGTGTATAAATCCTGATTAATCCGTCAAGCAACGGAATATTAATTTTTTTTTTCTGCATTTAAATATGAACAAAATATTGGTGTTTCTCAACCCAACATTTCTAACCAAAAGTGTCGTCAAAAATATGTTTTTTTGCATATCCTACTTTGAAATAATCCATGGGACAATATATCTCTTTGGTTGTCAATGGGCAAAATTAGTAAACCAATTTCGTACCAAATCAAATCGATCAAAAATTAAATTGAATCGAACAAAAATTAAATTAAATTTCTATATTAACAACAATAAAAAAAAAAAAAAAAAACTGAACAAAACCCTCATATTTTTTAACTCTGACGACCAATGGGGTATATATGTCCCATATTAAATTTAGAATGAATCAATGCCATGTATTGATAAGTACCTAAATTTTCGAAAAAATGTTCATATTTTTAAATGTTGTGGTCAGCCTATTCGGCTCTTAGACCATATTGGTCCTAGAGTTTGCAATGATCTGAAAGCTACATCTATCCTTTGTCGTCAGAAATCACACTCGAAAAAAGCGGTTAGAAAGTGTAGTTAATGCAACAAAAACAAAAAATTAACTATTCTTTTATTGCACCTTCTTTCTCTTTGGCAAAAAACGGCATACTTTTGTATGCCAAGAACAATGGACATACAAAAAATTAATGAAAATTTTTGAGGTTTTCTTAACTTTTTCAAAATTTTAAAAATATACAAATTAACAAACTCAATAAAAATTAAAGACTATAAAAAAAATATATGTACATTTCTATTTTGGTGCATTTGTAAGGGCTTAAATCTGGTATCAGATTCGGACAAAGGTGTTATAGATATGAACAAATTTGGTACCAGATACGAATTCTCGAATCTGGACACGAAAATTATTCAATTTTCCAGATCTCTTCAGATATGAACAGATATGTTACTAGATCTGATCAAATCTGGCATCATATCAAATCATATATAAATAGATTCAAACGCATCTAGCTAAATCTCAGCAGATTAAATAATTTTTACACGGGTCTATTTAATTTTGTTATAAAACTTTTTAAAACCTTAGAGAAAGAGAAGCTACGAGGGCGGTCCAAAAATCAGCTGACCTAACAAAGAAAACATAACAAATTTGGGAACAGTTTTCTTTATATCTCAACATAAACACCTGTTAGCTAGATACACTTTTCCCAGCGATATCAATAGCTTCTATACTCAGTTTATAGCAAGAACTGTCTAGCTACTTAAAATAGCCATCAACCACAGACTCCACCTCTACATTGTTGGCAAGTCTTTTTTCACCGAGCCATTTTTATAAGTTTTGAAATAGAAAATAATACGCAATAGCTAAATCTGGAGAATAAGGTGCGTGATAAAGCAGTTCGAACTTTAATTCATTGATTTTGGCCATCGGAGTAGTGGATGTTGCATTGTCTTGCTAGAACAGCGCTTCCTTTTTCGCCAAACGCTGCCTTTTTCCATAATTTGATAACTTAAATGCTTCTATAATTTAGCATAGTACTCGCCGTTGATAGTTTTTGATGATAATCAATAAAAATTATCCCACGCGAATCCGAAAAGCAGACGCCAGGCCTTGCCTGCCGATGGAACTGTCTTCTCCTTCTTTGGACACAATTCTCCCATACAAGTCCACTGCTTTTACTGTCACTTTGCCTCAGGTGTGAAGTGGTGGACCCAGCTGTGATCCATGGTTACGAATTAACGCAAAAACTCGGCTTTAATGCGGTGATATATCGCGAAATACTTTATTAAAACATCTTCACTACGCTGTTTATGTTCAATTGTGAGCAAAAACGCGGCACCCATCTTGCGCACAGCTTTCTCATCTACAAATTTTCTATCAATATGGGATCTATATCACTTTTTGAAATGCCTTTCATTTCAGTCTGTTCACTCACCTTTAGCCGACGATCATCCACTACCATTTTGTGGACTGTATTAACCGTTTCTGGCGTGAACACCTCAATTTTTCGACCACTACTGTGTTCGAATTGGCTGCCTCGTTTAAACTCTGTCACGCATACTCCCTCAGAGTAGAATGTAGGTCGGCTTTAATATTGTTTGGTCTGACACCTTTTAAATGAAGGTATTAACTTACATAAAGTTGACCAATTTTTCCATGTTTACAGATTTTCTGAGATTGTTTAGTTTGATGGCCCAAAATACTAAACAACGAAGCGCCTTAAAACTTAAAACATATGTTTTATAAGGTTGCCACTTTTCACAAAAGGGATTTCTTGCAAACTACTGCCGCCATCTATACGTCAGGTTGAATAATTTTGGGACCGCCCTCGTATAAAGGAATATATTTTAATTACATACATACATGTTAAAATACCCATATCCCTACAAATGTCAACATGTTGATGTGGAGTATGCCACTAACAAAACATAAGAAAAAATGTGAGTGCATCATGTTTTAAAGACCTTCAAAAAACAAAACCTAATTTGAATAACAATAAAATAGTCAGGGGTAGAGATTTTAAAGGGGAATTATAAAATGGAAAATATAACAATTCTCAGCATAAACACTCATTACCAAATAATGGGTAAAGTAATCTATCGCCGCAGAGCTCCACTCATTACAATACACATTACTTCACTGAAGAACAGGCGATGAGTCTAAAAGGAATGGGTGGACTAATTCGCTAATAGAGCATAAAGTAACTGGTTACTTATATGGTTACCGGTTGGGGAAAAATAATGCGTATTAATCTTTAAGAAAATGTATTAACAAAATACAACAAATATTTTTTTTATTAAAAAAATAACGTGGAGGCATACACCTTACTTTACTAATGAATTTTACAGGCATTGTGGGGTAAAGTAAAGTACCTTGTAGGGGGTAAAGTAACTGGTTACTTATGTGGTTAGATGGTAGAAAAAGTAATTTCCTACCATCTAATAAAATTATATTTTAATTGTGATTTCACTTTTACAATTCATGCATTATGTAATTGATGATCTGTAAGTCATTATTTTATGTTTCGAAATAATGTAGACGGTAAAGAGGTATGATTAACTTATTACTTTATGTAACTTATTACTTTATGTTTCAAAATGATGTTGTAGGTAAGAAGTATACAATACAACGTAATGCATTATGTAACCAACTATTGGTAACTCATTACTATATTTCAAAATAATGCTGAAGGTAAGAAGGATTCATTACAAAGTTATACATAATGTAGCCCATTGTCGGTAACTCATTATTTTTTGTTGGAAAATAATTATACAGGTAAGGCGCACACAGTACAAGGTAATGCATTACTTAATCGCACACATTATCAAAGTTTTCCTGTGTTCTATACTTGAAGCCCTTATTTTGAAAAAGTTATGAGTGCATTTTTAAAAAATAACGATGAGGTTCCATGGTATTCATTGTATAAACATTTTGTCCAAAATTTTAAAGATCTCTGAAATTTAAACGGAATTCTTGTTTGTTATTGTTGTTGCTATTAAAGTTATACTCAAATTCGTATTGGCAATTTGTTTTGATCCGCAAACATCAATGACTGAGAGAGAAATCATTGAATGGTTATGCATAATTATAGTTAAGAGGAAAATTTTAAAATGCCATAAAGTACGCAATAGTAATATAAACCAAAAATACAAATAAGTATGGCCACTTAATTCTGAATTAGTTTGTACGTTGCGTTCCGTGACAAAACAGGTGATTTGATTTAGATGTATGAAAATTAGTGTGTGTGGTTAGGTTGGCTGTAATGTAACGTTGCGTGGCAGACGAACCTGTTAAAATCTGAATTTTCTGTACTACGTTAAGTGACGGCTTTAAACAGCTGATTGCTCCCAAATAAAAAAAAAAAAAAATAAATAAACAAATAACACAAGAACTTTTTTTTTTATTTTATAAGCTAAATTGTACAAAATAATATAAAAAAAGGTTTTGTGACACATTATGATAATAAAATTACTACTATTTTGCAACTAGTTAGCCTCTAGCCGCTGCAGCTGCTGTTGTTACGGAACAGACTAACCACACAAAACACCCATCCGGAACGGCACATTACAGAAACGGCGCGGAACGCAACGACTAATGGAGCCTTTAATTCAATGAATATATGTAAAAAATCCCGTTCCTAAAAAACCGGATTTTTTGTTGTTGATATGTACACACAAAAAAATTCTAGGGGAATGTTTGTTAGAAAAAGGGTACAATATATAACCAAATATAGCGGGAGCATTTCAACTAATAACTAAATGTTGAAATGACCACAATCGAACCATTTTTAGTCGTTGTTTTCTGGAAAACTACTTGAATAATAAAAATAACACTTATGATTTAAGTAATGATGATTTAAGATTTCAAGTAATAAAAAAGATTTTTGAAATTCAATATAAAGGGTCCGCCAAATAACTTTTTTTTTTTGAACTCTTGAACCATTTGGACTTTGTATGGCGTCATACCAACGACTTTATGCAAAATTCGTCTCAATGATGTCTCCGAAATGTTCAATTGTTGAGAACGACGGTGAATTGATGTTGATGGCGCTTTACGCACACTTTCTGCCACAGCAGCAATATTCTCGGGTGTACGCACTGTTTTTGGCTTTTCACGCTTTGGTTTATCGATGAGGATGCCAGTTTCTTTCACTTTTTTCACAAGATAACGAACATACGGACCATATTCGTTCAGCGGAAGGATAAAACTAATTATCTGTCAAATCAGACATGAGCTAAGTGTTACCATTCACGAAATAAGCACTAGTGGAAAAAAAAACGTTAGATCGCGGACCCTTTAGTTTTGTAAATTTGGCTTCAGAGCTTATTCGAAAACAAATTAATCTGCACGAATATAATAAAAATAAAAGCGTTTCTATACGTTTGATAGCAAAAAATGTTAAATAAATATATTCCACAGTAAGAAACGTCATTAAAAACTTTGATGAATGCTTGTCAATTGATAGAAACCGGGAAAGTGGTGGTGAGCATGGTCAAAGGGATCTAAAAGAAGCGAAAAAGGTAATAGAAGATTTTAAAGAGGATCCTACCATTTCATCTCGAGTAGCGAGTAAAATCAAGAAATCGCTAAATTTTGTTCAGAATGTCAATAAGCGCAATAGACTCAAGTGTTATAAAGCTCAGGTATGTCCAGACAGGAATGCAAAACAAACTTTACTACTTTAAATAGTAACAAATATGAAAATTTAATAGGAAAACAAAAATCCAGATATAATAACATTATATTAATGGATAAAAAGACACATTCGTACAAGATACAAAACCTTAGACAAAAACAAATAGAAAAATATGTACTTCGTTATAATACAGAATGGTTGGTAAATAAAACTGACCTAGTTTTTTCGGATGACACTAAATGGATGCTTTCCTTGGGATCTAAATTTGCTCTACCCGTAAATGAGAAAAAATTTTCAACCATAAACTTAATAGCAGATCTGGAACAACGGGATCAAACTCTACCAGACAACAGAGAGACAGACGTAATAAGGTGTAAGTTTGCAAAAAAGATACTAACACATAAAAGAACCCTGAACCTCTAGCGCTGATCCACACAAGATTTTTTCATCTTCTCTTACATTTATTAACAATTAGTGTTTTCTGTTTGTAATAGAAACATTTTAAATATGATCTCAAACCGGACAATTCAAAATGAAATATAAAAACATTTCAAACAGAAAAATTATTCTTAAAATATTACACATGTACAAAATGTTTTTAACATTTATACATTAAATAAACTTAGAAAATAACAAAAAAGTTATGGAAGCATTTAGAAAAAAAGCTCACTTTGTTTGAATTCCGTTACAATTGATAATAATTTATTTTCTAGTTACACTTAGAATACTTCTGTAGGTAAAGACCACTGCAAATGTAGTTAAAAACAAATGAAATTTCCCTTAAAGAAAGGACGACTTACATTTCATTGAAATCAACTAACATTGTCATTTGTTTTTCAATGTTCAAAAAATGACTAACAATTGTAGAAAAAATGGACCACATGGTACTAAAAAATAAACAAACTTTTATTTTTTTATATTTTGAAATAACATAAAATGACTGTAGAAAATGAATGTAAAATCATAAAACAGTCATTTGATGTGGTTTGTTTTTTTAATAAACTACAAGGTTAGTAAAATATTTAATTTAATTTAGTTTCTAAACAATCACTTCAGATTTTGGGGGTGTATTAAAATATTCAGAGATTGAAACTGGATATAATTAACCAGATCTACAAGCATCACAAGGTCGCGTTATAAGTATATTTTCACCATAGCACAGTGATATTAATAATTTCAAAGTAATGCGGAGTATGAACTAGAATTTTCTATGTTAATATTACAATTTTTGTTTTCTGTTTTTCGTCTACAAATATTTAGAGAAAGTTTTTGCTAATTTTAGCAGATTAAATTGCTATTTTCAATTAACTTCTATTCAACTGTTATATAACTAAGATATTGTAAAGTCAACAGATTTTGTCCTTATTTATAAGTATTTAGCAAAGTAATCCACTAATTTTAGCAGTATTTTCCGCTACTAATTTTTGGTAGATTTTTCTGCTATTTTTACAGGTTTATTTCTATGAGTGTAAGGTTCCATTAAACAAAAAAAAAATTAACAATAGTTTTATAAAATGTTTCAACTCAATGTTTGCAAGTTCAATCCCCAAATCTTCTATCGAAACCTTTTTTATTTACAAACAACGCCCTTGTCTGCTTCAACCTGCATCTGGGTATGTTTACACTGTGACCACTCAAGATCTACAAAAACATTAACAAAGTTAAATGTTTTGTTGTTGCATATACTCCAAAAGTATACAGAAGCGTCTAACCACAGGATGTCCTCTTCTGGTTTTAGAGGTTTTGTTCTTTTTATGTTGTTTTATATTTTAACTAAACTAATCCCCCCGAGTAAATGAATGACTCTTAAATGGGAATTAAAGTGGAGGGAAACCAGTAGAGGGAAAAGATAACGAATTCTTTAAATTAAACCAAGCAATATGTTAAATGCAGTAAAACACATAAACAACAAAAACAAACCTAAACATTGTTTTTATAACAAGGATCTAAACAGCAATTTCACACACACATACTCGTACATATATAACATATATTATACTAATACATATATGAATTTGTTTGTTTTGTTATGGGTCATATGTGAATGTAAGTAAAATTGTAATTGTTTGTTTTTTTTAAAGTATTTTTTTTTTCCTTTAAGTATGTTAGTGTATGTGACAATTTGTATTTGTGTGTTGTAAGCATGAAAACCCTCTAAAGTGCCTTTGTTTATTACACTCTAATTAATTTCTATAGAAATTTACCGAAATTATAGTAGGAAACTGTACTCCTACCATGAGTTGCGAAAATTTACTCTGTGTGTGTTATTCGAAAAAACTACACACATTGTGTGTAAGTAGTACACGCAAAATGCGTAAATTTACATGAAGGGTGATTTTTTTAGCAACTTTCTTTTTGGCAACACTGTTTTTGGCAGCTCAGTTGTTTTCGTGTAACATGTTACTGTTAAACATGTTCAGTTTGGTTTATAATTTAACCATGAATCGACTTACAAACGAACAATGCTTGAAGATTATTGAATTATATTATCAAAATTCATGCTCGGTTAAGAAAGTGCATCGTGCACTTCTTCCAATTTATGGTCAGTTTGGGTGACCTTCTGAGGCGGCTATTCGAAATATTGTGACTAAATTTCGCACCAAATTTACATTATTTTACATTAAACCACCAACACGCATACGTAGATTGAAGACAGAGGAAAATGAAAAAGTGTTGTTGATGACCCTGAATTATCGATTCGGCGCCGTTCGCAGCAATTGGGCCTCTGTTACTTCACTACGTGGAAACTTTTCCGGAAGGATTTGGGTGTAAAACCTTTTAAAATACAGCTGGTGAAAGAATTGAAGCCACACGGCCTTCCACAATGACTAACTTTTGGTAAATGGGGGCTGGCAAAGTTGGATGAAGATCTACTTTTTCATCGGTAAATTGTGTTTATGCGACGAAGCTTATTTCTGGTTGAATGGATACGTGAAGAACTGCGAATTCATCCCGAAAAATGTACAGTTTTATGTGGATTATGGGCCGGTGTCTTCATTACACCATACTTTTTCAAAGACGACGAATGCAGGAACGTTACAGTGAATGGCGAGCGCTACCGAGCGATGATTATAAATTTTTTTTGTCCAAAATGTAAGAGCTGGACTTGGGTGACATGTGGTTTCAACAACACGGTGAAACATGCACACAAAACGGAAACAATGGCCAATTGACAGGCGAGTTCGTGAACAGTTTATTTCACGTTTGTGGCCGGTCAATTGGCCGCCTAGATCGTGCAATTTAACAAATTTAGTCTATTTTTTTGTGGGGCTATGTTAAGGCTCATGTCTATTGGAACAAGCCCGTTTACCGTGCGTTAAAAAATTAAATAAAAATTTTAAGTTAGCGTGTAAATTGGCCGAAATTATTCGTAAAAATTAATGTTTTACATGTAAATATATGTATAAAATGCCTAAAAATGGATTTTGAATGCGTAAATGTCCCTAAAAATTAGTAGGACGGCAATGTTTTCTATTTTATTTTTAAAAAATATAACAATTAATTAAAAATTGAATAAAAATACAGATGTTATGCAGAGTAAATCCACATCTCCTAAGGTTTTTTATATGAACTTTTTCTAAACACTTTTTTCCATAGAAGTAGCGTCATATTTGGAACTATTTCTTAAAGAAACATCTTACAATTCTTAGAACAACTATAAACAACTATCACATTCTTCCGTTTGTTCTTACGGAAAAACCTTTCAGGTTTGAGAGGTTTTATGAATACTTTTCATTATAGAGAAAGCAACAAATTCTGACTTCGATTAGGCGCTAACTCACTGCCGATACTCCGGTTAATTAGCATTAAATTGTAAACTAATATGGTTAAAAAACATACTTAAAAATAAATCAACTATAAAATTACCTTTATTTTCTTGATGTTAAATATATGCCAATCACTGCGGATGCAACTTTCAGATTCACCCGTGTCGAATTCCACAGCCTGGTGAAAGAAAGAACAGTTTGACAAATTAAAATTTTTGAAAGATAAATGTTATTCAACGTTACCTGTCTAATGATGATATCAGCAAAAGCTATTTCTTAGACAATTAGTTTTTTTGAATCCATTTAATTTTGTTAAATTGTTTTAAGTTTGTTATTTTAAATTTATTTTCATCGGGATAAGCATTAATTGCATTTAAAGTAATTAAATGTGCTAAAGTCCCAAAACTTGTTTAACAAATTGTGAAAAACAATCTGCTGTAGGCGTGTCCCTATCCGGATTTCATTCCTGCCCAAGGAAATCTTCAGGGGACTTTGTTATTAGAATTTCTAGAGATATTTGTTATGTTAAATCACATTTTGACAAATAAATTTTGTACATTTTACTTACTTTATGCCTAATATTAGGCACAATCTTGTAATTATACACACAATGTGTGTAATTGTAAATAAAAAGTACCTAAAAATACATTTTGTGTGTATTTTTGTAGTCAAAAATGGTCACACATAAATTTTCCACATTTTATATCTACATTTATGCATTTTTAGTGATATGACACAGAAATGTACATACTTGATAGTAGTGAATTTACAATCATTTTTTTTTTAGAGTGTAGACTTGTTAAAAACCATAAAAAATTTTCTTAAAAAAATATTCAAAAGACATTTTATATATTAGGTACATACATATTTACATATATATGCCGTTACATGTGTGTTAGTTTATATTATCTGTAAGTAACTAGTCTATATGTGTATGTATACTAGGATGTCCCTTAAAAAACGATTTGTCGATTTTCGTTCATTACACTCTCCAGTTTTATTGCAAATGATTCCAAATGAAAGAAGTCGATTTTTTTTAAATCCGTTTCCTTTGCAGAAAGGTTTGCTTTAACCAAAAATTCCCAAACATTTGAAATTTTAAAAAATCTAATTTTTCATTTCACTCAAAATTATTAAGATATGGAATTTTGACTTCTTCGGATATCATAAAGACATATCATAATAGTCTGGAATCAAAAACGATCAGCAAATTTGATAAA
Source organism: Delia radicum (assembly GCA_021234595.1). Classification (NCBI taxonomy): domain Eukaryota; kingdom Metazoa; phylum Arthropoda; class Insecta; order Diptera; family Anthomyiidae; genus Delia; species Delia radicum. Next base: position 297,950,658 of record CM037851.1, on the reverse strand, counting down.
AATGTAAAAACGTAATGTAATGGTTGTAACTAAAGAAAGAAAAAGCCAAAAAATAGAATTCGTGTTGGTGTGTCTAGTAGGGTTATAACTTTTGATTTTTTCTGCAATTATCAAATTTTACCTATCCTTGCAGTATAGGTCATAAAATAATGTAAAGAAACGCAAATGTATTTTTTCGCGGTTTTTAAAAATGTTACCGAATAAATATTTTTTAATTTTCCAAACGATTTTCTTGTTGAATTAAATAAAAACGATTAAATACAAACGATTTCAAATTTGACGTATTCGCAGATTTCTAGATATAAACTGATACAATTAGATACAAAAGTAATACAATCTAATACAATACTGTCGGGAAATAATTCGGATACAATTGCACTGCATATTTATCTAATTGCATCAAATTAGATTTAAACTCATACAAACAGATGCAATTATATAGGCCCATATTTCGGATGAAATTTAATAAGATTATCAGAGACCCTAACAGTTAGGAATTTAATTTTAAAAAATCACACAGTAGTTTTAATTTTGCTTTTTTAACAGTAATGATTTTTTAGAATTACTGTTAAAAAATAACAGTTATTTTGATTTTTTTTTTTTCAATTTTCTAATTATTGAGTTAAGGTTTGTTGTTTTTACTTTATAAAAGTTTTTTATTTTCAATATTTCGCTACTCCTTTGTGTAGCATCTTCAGGAAAATAAATAAATTAATAAATTTTCAAAAAATTTTAAAGTTTGAAAAAATTTTTGAAAGTTTGAAAACATATTTAAAATACTTGACAAATATTTCTAAAACAAAAAATATAAATAATTAACACTTAAAAAATCTATTGATGTAATATTTGTTATAAATTAATGTAGTATGTGTTATTTCTTTTGTAATAAATATTTATAATTCTGAGCTAAATTTTCAATATCTATCTTAAAATTAATTCTATTTGTTAGTGGTGTATTAATTATGTGTAACATTTCTAATAAATAACGACGTTTGTAATTTTGTTCTGTATTTAAAATTGAAACATTTTCAAAGTCTGGATAGTGATTATATCTTGAGCAATGAGAAGATAATGCTGTTTTTTGTGAATTAATATTCCTATATTTCTGATCTGATCTATGTCCAGCTAATCTAGTTCTCAATTTATTTTTCGTTGTACCTATATATACTTTATCACAATTTTCTACATTATTTCCACTACATGGTATTTTATACACTATATTTGCCATGTCTAATTTCTGTATCCTATCCTTTGTCCTATTATATAATTTATTAACTATATTGAATGATTTAAAAGCTATTCTATATCTATTAGTATCGATGATATTCGATCTTTCTAAACATTCTGATAATCCCGGTACATAAACCATAGACTTGTAAATTCTCTGTTCATTCAAGTTATTTGTGCTGTTATTCCTTCTAAATTTATACTGATTTATTAATGAACAGATTAATTTTATTGGAAAATCATTATCCATTAATAAATTCTTAATAATTTCCTCATTCTTCCTGTAAAATTCTCTGTCACTAATAGTTAAAACCCTTTCTATTAAATTCTTTGCAGTATTTATGATAATTCTCCTATTATGTTTTGAATAAAAATTAATAATTCTACCTGATGCCGTTGGTTTTTGATACCAATCCATTATCAAATTGTTATCTCTTCTAACTACCAAAGTATCTAAATAAGAAAGTCTTGAGTCGCGTTAATTTTCCATGGTAAATTTAATATCCGTATTAAATTCATTTAATGCAATCAACATATTATCTATTGCATTCTCAGAAATAACACAAAATATGTCGTCAACATATTTTGTTATTATATTTGGTTTGATATCAAGTTTCTCAATACATGTGTCCAGTAATTTATCCATAACTATATCAGCAACAATTGGAGAAGCAGGGGATCCCATTGGGAGTCCTTTCTGTTGGAAATAAATCTTCTCACCGTATTGAAAGTATCTATTATCCTCTATACAAAATTTTAAAATACGTAAAAATAGGTCTTTATCAGTAGTCGTATATTCCTTGATAACATTCCATTCTCCTTCTATAATATTAATTGCTAAACTAACAGGGATACTCGGGAATAATGAAACCACATCAAATGAAACTAATTTTTCATCATCCTGAATTCGTTTGTCCAATAATCTCTTCTTAAATTCAATAGAGTTCTTCACATTATACTTAGAATGTTCTATAATCTTATTTAAAATGTTAATAATGTATTTACATAGTTCATATGATGGAGAATTAATGAAAGAACAAATTGGTCTCAATGGAAAATTATCCTTATGAATTTTAGGTAGTCCGTATAATCTAGGTGCCGTAGCAATATTAGTCTTAAGTTTATTTTTCTCTATATTAGTAATAATTTTCTTTCTAAAAAGTTCTTCAACTAAATTATTATTAACCTTTTGTAATTTACTTGTTGGATCTCTATTTTGTAAACTATATTTTGTAATATTTTCTGCTATATTGTTCATTCTCATATCATAATCTTCTCTCTTAATAGCTACAGTTGTATTTCCCTTATCAGATTTTAATATTAGTATATCCCTATTTCTATTTTTTTAAATTCATGAATTCATGAAAAATCTACTTGATAATACTTTAAAATTGTAAATTGTTGGTGACATTATTTACTCATGACCAGTGCCATTCATTCATTCAGTCATTCGTTAATAAAGGATTTTGAACGTAGTTTTTAAAGCGGCTTTATAAAATAACAGTTATTTGATTGTACCACTTTAACAATTTCTGTTATTTTTGTTTTTTAAAATTTAAAAAACAATTTAAATTCTTAAAGTTAATTCTTTTAGATAAAACTCAAATAATAAGTTTTAATAAAAAACATTTAAGAGAATATCTTTAGGAGCCTATATGTTTATGTAATATGGTAATAAGACAGCATTAGTTAAGTGATTTTTTTTAAATAAAAATTAACCTTTAACAGTTATTAAGTGTCTCTGAAAATGACATAATGCGTCACATAGAAATTGATATGGCTACAAAAAACAACATACAGCTCCATATCAATTTTTCTTAATCGTTATATTAATTTTCTTTAACCGGGTAGTGTATTTTTTTTTTAATATATGGTAAAATAAGTTTAAAAAATAATTATTTGTAATTTAATTGATCTTTGTAATTAAAAACCAAAGTTTAATAAACAACAATCAAATACTGTTCAAATATTGCGAGTGTAATTTAATTGTAATTGAAATAGCCCAGGTCTGTCTAATTTCACATATATTAAAGATCTAAAGGAAAATTAAAAAAAAAAAATTAAATGGGTATATGTTTATTTGTGTTTGTGCGTCCATTTTGGACCCCATCTTTTTAACCCTTAAAAGATTTTTACGATAAATAATTGCGCTTGTTCGTTAGTTTACTACCCTTAATCACAAAGCAAAATTGAATAAAAATCTAAAATATGTTATTTTATAAATTTCCTAGTGGGTCTTTTTTTTGGTGAAATGTGAAATCGTTAACCCTATATGGATGAAGTTACTCAAAATAATAATTTTTATCTTTCATTATTTATATGAAAGTTAATCGATTCGATGCAGTATTGGTAACGCTATTTTCTTTTATTTCGGTAACCGACAACGGTGTTTAAGTTATCCCGGTAACGGTGGTTTAGCGGTAACGGTATTTTAATTATAACGGTTTTCAGTTATTTCGGTATCATTATTTAATAATGTAACGTTATTTTGGTTATTTTGGTATTGTATATTAAGGATAGCGACTATCAATGCACGCCTATATTTTTAACCCCATAATGACCAAACTATAATGACGAGCTAGTTAATGATCAAGCTTTGGGAAATATATGTATCTATATACAGCGATTATTTTTTTGATTTCGACTTCAATTAGTAGAAAAATAAAGGTATTGATATTTTAAGGGTAACGCTCTTTTAAATTATTTCGCTAACAGTGTTTTAAGGGTAACGATATTTCAATTATTTCGGTAACGGTACTTTAGCGATATCGATATTTTAATTATTTCGCTAATGCAATTTTAAGGATAGCGGTAATTTAATTATTTCAGTAACGGTATTTTAGGAATATCGATAGTCCGTTGTAAATGTTTTGAATCGGTAACGATACTTTAGCGGTATTGCCTGCCATTTCTGATCATTAAGTCTTTATAACCGGTATTTTTTGTCCCCTGCCACTTAGAGTTAAAGATTTTTTGGAAAAAATAAAAATAATTATATTCTAATTAAATTTAGATGATATTTTTTCGAAGAATGCCTTTCATGTCAATCTGTAAATTTCCTCGTGGGTCTTATTTGGAAAAATATATAAAAATTAACCCTATATGTATTACGTTATATTTAGCAAGTGGATCTCGTAGTCATAATTCAAAGTAAGTCTCATGGGACTTTTTTAGCTACAAGCCACCAAGGGTTAACATTCTTTTGAATAAAAATAAAATTCAAGTATCATTTTCCCGAAAATATGCAAACTTTGAAGGAAACATTGAACTTTTTTACGACTTTCGGCAAAATAATAATTTTAATAGATTTAACCGAACTATCTTTAAAAAATTTAAAAAATTATCAAATTCGTGGATCATTTTTGATTCCAGGTTAAAGTTGGTTTATGATATCCGAAGAAAACAGAATTTTATATTTAAATAGTTATAAATATTCTAAATAAATAAAGTAAATAGAAAATTACACTTTTCAAAGTTTAAAATTTTGGGAATTTGTAATAAAAACACATTTTTTTTAAAAAATCGTCAAAATTCGGCACGGCTTCACGTTTTTCAAAAAAAAAAAAATTATCGAATTTGTCCATTTGGAACCATTTCCAATAAAACTGGGGCATGTAATGAATAAAAATCGACAAAACATTTTTTAAGGGACACCCCAATGTATACATCTATTGTCTATTATTTAGTTCTAGTTTATTTTTATTTTTGGGCTTATTGCCAACAAGTTACATAGAAATTTTCTTAAGTATTGTTTTCTATATATTTTTTTTTTCTACAATATATTATTTTTTTTTCTTTTTTTTTTTTCTTTTATAACAATTTAAAACAATTTTGTTTACAACTTTATGTTACAAAGTACTTGACAACAACATACATTTTCAACTCCACTTGGGGGCACTCTACTTGTGTAGTTATTGCTGCAAATTTAACCAAAATAGTTGTAAGAGACAATAGTGGCAGATAGAAATGGAGTCGTAAAGAGAAATAGGGAGACTAACACAGCTACTATTAATAAAGTGGTAACTGTTTTACCATTAGGGGGTTCTATCCTGTTGATATTTGTACTATTGCAAAATGTCACATTGTTAGAAATTATGTATAAGAATAAAGTGACAAAAAAAAGATTTGCTAAAGATTTTTATATAAAATTGTTTAATCTTGAAAAAGTTTTAGTTGTTGCTGAATTTTATTATTAAAATGTTAACCTTGACAGAGAGAAATATAAAATAATATAAATTGAATACAAAGTTAAATTAAAAAAATGTTAAAGTAAAACACTACGTATGAGTAATACTAAATAAGTTATCACTCATACGTTGAATAATATATGAGGAGTAGGGCGGGTCGATTTAAAAATCGCTCAACGTTCAAGGAAAATCGTATTCTAGGGATCAAAATTAGAAACTTTGTAGAAGGAAACATACCTCATGAACGAATTCTGATGTCCCGACTTTTTCCCCGTAGGGTCAAATTTTGAAAAATCCCAGTTTGACCCATTTAGAGTGCCAAAATCGAATTCAACCCAATCGAATATAATTTATACATTCATCTGCTAGAGCGTCTTCCGGAAAAGAAATAGAGACCCTAATCTTGGAAAGACTTCTCCTACTTTCTGAAATATCTCTATTCCGAGATTTGTACATTTTGCTATAAAAACACGGCTAAAAATTCCCTCTTTTAACTTAAATTTTAACCCCTTAACGGTCACCTAGAATGATGATTTATGCATTAATCTGCTAGCGCGTCTCCTGGAGAAGAAGTAGCTCCCATAATCTTGGAGAGATTCCTCCTACTTTCTGAAATATCAAAATGGGCTTTTCAAAATTTGACCCTACGGGTCAAAAGTCGAGACATCAGAATTCGTTTTAGAGGTATGGTTTCTTCGGCAAAGTTTCTTATTTTGATCCCTAGAATAGGATTTTCCTTATACGTTGAGCGATTTTTTTGCCTACCAACATATCGACCCGCCCTAATGAGGAGCATATATTCAAAACATGACTATTCCACTTTTAGTGTTTTCGCACAAATTGAGAAAATAGTTTTTTAGGTATGCCCCTATGTATTTAACCCGAAATTTTCTTGCATATTATAGACTACAAGATTAGTCATTGCTTTGTACAGAATTCAAAAATTTAGCAGTAATATGTTTGAAATAAACGCAAGATTTGAAATGGAATAATCTTGTTTTGACGCGGCTGATTGGAATAATCATGTTCTGATTCAAACCACTGCGGATTAATCTTGTTTTTGCTGAAACTAATTAGGTATAAGATACCTTATGTTGAATTAAAATAACCTAAGGTTCATCTTTAAATAAATAAAACTAAAAAAAATTACACAGTATTTTCTATTTATTTTTAATAAACTTCTGGATTAATCATATTTTGTTCAAAAAATGTATATTTGAAATGGGTAATGTCATTTTGAAGTGGAATAATCCACTTTTGATGAAATCATGCATTTTAATTTTTTTTTTTCCTGGTGTAATTATAGAGATTTCGCAAAATTTTATTTTCGATGAGTTTTCATTTCAATGCTACCAAACAAAAAAAAAAAAAATCGCTTTTGTCAAAAGTGGAATAATCATGTTTTGAAAATATACTCCTCATATATCGCACACCGAATTCAAAAGTGACTCAACTCAGCATTTTTCATTTTTCAGGAATGGAAAAAAAAATATTTGCAACTTTATAGCAATTGAAACATAAAGAAAGACATAACTGTTTTTTAGCAACAGTTAACAACAACAAAATACACTGATATTTTTTTTTATAGATAAACAAGTGTATTGTGCATAGTTTAAGCGTATAAACCCGAAAAATTTAAATTTTGAGTTAAGTCACTTTTGAACTAGGTGTGCGATATGTGGAATATTCTATTGCATATATCTCTTCATAAATTTGGAATTTTTCCATAGATTTTCGGTAAATATGAATAATTGTGTTATTACATTTGTTAATCATCTGTAGGTTAAAAAAAAAAAAAAACTATGACCTATATAAGTTTGGTTGCAGCATTAAACATTTATTGACAATTATTTTTTATTTGTTGACAAAATACAAATTTACATACAATTTTATATATATATTACACAGTTGAACAATAAAAATGCATGTGACTTATCAATTCTAAAAGCTTTTAGGACACACAGAGAAATAAATTGCCAACCGAATTGAAAAGTGCATTTTAATGGTAACAACCTATAAATTAAGGTAGTACAACGATATTTACATTACATTTCTGAATATTTTATGTGTTGCAACTAAAATTCTGTTGAATTAACCGAACTTTGTTGTGTAAACTAATGTTTAGTTGTACCAACCGACTGAAATTCGCAATAACGGAACTTGAGTCGAAGTAGTAACCGAATGTTAGTTCGCAAAGAGCTCAATTTTTCTCTGTGTGCATAGATCACGAATACGAAAACCAAATTAGCTCTGTTTATTGAAATATTCCCGAATTAAGCTTTTCCAAAATCAAGTCTAATCTTTAAAATATCAGAATTGGGCAATTTCAATTATATTTCAATTACAATTAAATTACATGTAATTAGTAATTGCGTTTCTTTCCCATTACAATTACATGTAGTTGTAATTGAAATGAAGGACTAAAAAAATACAATTACTTGTAATTGTTTTATAAAAAATTCAATTGCAATTACATGTAATTATAATTGCAATTACTAATTACATGTAATTGTAATTGTAATTGAAATTTTTGAATTGCAATTACATGTAATTTGTAATTGTAATTAAAGAAAAATAATTAAAAAAAATATATAATGTGAGTTGTTGTTTAGTTCGGTTAAAGATCATGAATATTTTTCCATATTAACAGAAAAATTATAATTTTATTTGTGATAATTTACTTTAATTAACAGAAAAAACAATTAGAAAAAAGTTATTTGACACCTGCATGAATGGAGTTAACTTTCTAGCCCGCAACGGCCTTCATCAACATTCTTCGTGCCTTAAAGTGTTAAATTGTAAACATCATCTATTTAACTCAACTAGTTAGGTTAAAAATGTGCCGTAACTTAGTTTTGAGTATGACGAAATTTACTGCGAACTTATTTTCTATAAAGCTATGTTTAGTTGTTAATTATTACCACAGTTGCCAGTTCAACTAATTAAGTTGAAATTTGACTGGCAGTTATTTTCAAATGTCGTCATATTCTATCCTTCTACATTGTAAGTGAAGGAAATATCAAACATTGAAGATTTTTTATTCGTTTTTCAACATATGTCGAGCATATATATTAAGCGAATTTTTGCACTGTACCTTGTGAGTGGTTTATAGTGAATTCTTATTGTTGATCTATATAAATTGTATGTGAGTTGTTGTTTAGGTGTCAAATAACTTTTTTCTAATTGTTTTTTCTGTTAATTAAAGTAAATTATCACAAATAAAATTATAATTTTTCTGTTAATATGGAAAAATATTCATGATCTTTAACCGAACTAAACAACAACTCACATACAATTTATATAGATCAACAATAAGAATTCACTATAAAAAAATATATAATTATTTACATTTTTAAGCATTTAGTTAAATTAAATTACTAATGTGTTTAGAGATTAGATAAATTTAGATAGGATCGAAAAAAAACGGCATATATACTCTAGGGATGTTCTTTGAAACCAAAATGAAACCAAAGGACGGCTCGCATTTGTTTCCTTTCTATATACAAATTATATACATGAACTTTAATGCCAATTGGATAAAAAAGTCGTGACGAAAATCGATTGAAAATTCAAACTGTGTTTATATGGGGGAGAAAATTACTTTTTTTCAGTTTTGCAAAATGTTTTAAATTTTGTTATAGTTTTTATTCTAGATGATAAATTAATTGTTATAATGATAAAATTATGTATTCAAAAAGGTATAAAAATCCAAAATCGGTGAAAACTAGCCCAGTAATAAATACTTCCCCAGACCACTAATGTGCCAATTAATAATTGACCGAGAAATTCGGTTTTTAAAATTTATTACTGCAATATAATTTTTTTATGCAAAGGACTCAAATTTTGAGATATGAAAGAAATTTTTATTTTTCATATCGTTAAGCTGCCGTAAGATGATGTCAAAAAACGGCACAAAGTGTTGGGGGTGTTTTTTAAATATCAATTTAAAGATTTAAAAAATGTCTTCAACAAAATCGAAAAAATTGAGATTTACACTCCACGGACTTGTTTAAAACATCTTGTAGAATTAAAATAAAAAATTTTGAAAATATCGGTACACTTGTGTAGGGTAATGATTTGATTTACAGATTTTGAGGAAATTGTGTTTTTGGTAAAAACAAGGCTAATTTGTTGTTTTTAACATCATTAATACATGTAGACCTGCGGCCACCAAATGACCCCAGACTTATTTCAATTTACAAAAAAGTCAAAGCTTTGCTTACAACTATTGAATTTTAGGAAACAAATTGAACAACGTTAAGGTCGAAGGAGCTAATGTGGGAATTTATATACATATACCTTGGCAGAAATTTCCACCCGTACAACAAAAAAAAAAAAATAGTACTGGCAAGCCACTGCTAATTTTGTACAACTCACAGTGTTAAAAATTACCGAAGATACAACTGTTCCAGAAAAGCATTATTTTTATTGCAAAGCATGTGTTTTGCCAGTACCACCCGCAGAGTTCTTTGATAATATTATTTTTACCAATATTACAACCAATTAGCAGAATTTTTTTTTAATATTTGAATATATTTAACACATTTAAATATGATCTTAAAGACTAAGACCGAACTGTATTGCTGCTTTTTAAATGCTTTTATTTAAACACATTTCTCAAAATTAACTAAATTTACGGTATTTTGAAAGCACACAATTTTTTGAATTTCTAATGTCATGCCAACGGTTGCAAGTTCGCTCAAACCAACTCTTGACCACTGTTATAAATCGGGTAATAGGACAATAATGTAGAAATTTCACTGTTAATTTCACGCTCTGCCAACGCATAACTGACCGTCGCCGACACTTTACCAACACTGTACCGATTGTATTTTCTGCCTGGGTAGTTATTTAAACAACACATATTTACATTCTTTTTTGTTACAAATCTTGCTAATGCTATTCTTTTAAATTAATGAAAACAAATATTCTCAGCAAAATTAACCCTTAGATGCTCTTGGTGTCAAAATAACCTTTTGTTGAAAAAAAAAAATAATATTAAATACTTCGGAAATATTGATTTTTAAACCTCACAATTTTTAAACAAAATTGTTAGTTTATAATAGTGCGAAATTTTAAAAAGAAACAAGTCTTAAATATTTTATTGAAAACAAAAATCAAATTTTTATTATTTTCAGTTAATATATTATCAAAACTAAACTCGACTTTGTGTATGTCAATTACTCATTTTTGTATGATTCCATAATCTGGAGCAAAAATTGCTTTTCGTCTTCATTATTCGTAAGACCATTATTAAAACCTTTAATAAATGTTACACTTCTCTTCGCAATATCATTCACGACAGGAAAATTCTGCTAGATTTTAAAGCCGCTTTAAAATCTTTCCGTTGCTGTTGGCTGCAATTGTAGAAAATTTTGCGGAAACATTAAAAACGGGTTAAAAAAATAGTTTTCTCCAACACAAATCGCTTAAATCATTGTTTACCAACATTTCTGGGTTTAAAAAATGTTCTATCTTCGTTTAGTCTTATAACTGGCTGTTCTGAATTGAGCCAAATAATATTTTTTTTTTCACTTCTGTGAAAAGTTTTGAGTCAAAAAAAGCTAACGCTATGTTTTATTTTCGCAAATACCATAAATGGAGGTGCATTTTTTTAACAGTTATTTTAAAACATAAGAATCCTTTTCTGAATAGAAAACAGCTGCTTTTATTTAATTAAAATCTTGTAGTGGATCGTCAATGGCAATTAGACATTTTAAACCAACTTACCAAAAGAAAAGAAAATAATAATAATAATTAAAATAATAACTACGAGTATAATAAACAAATTATATACGTTATAAATTGTTTCTTCAAAATAACTTTTCTCCTAAAATAACACGTCAAGTACTCTCAAAATACCGCTAGTAATATTTGTCTGCTTTTTATAAAAAATTTGGTACAACTTTGTTTTGGGTTAAAAAAATATTTATATGCTGCATATTTTTTTCTCTTTTTTCAACTAAGGGTCATTTTGATACCAAAAGCATTTAAGGGTTAATTTAGCTCAGACTATTTTATATTTAACGTTCTTCAATATGTTTAACATTTTTGCAAATCCTTGCATTTTTTTGTAAATTGAAATAAATAAGCCTGCGGTCATTTAAAGCAGCAGGTCCACATGGGTTAATGTTGTTCGGGAAAATTTTCTTTTTCAACCTTGAGTTTTGGTAATAATATAAAACAACAACAGTTACAAAGTAACTAATTTTCGATTTTTAAATATTTATGACATCAAAAAAAGCCATATTTAAGGTTTGTGTCTTAAGTCTTTTGATTTCCCGTTTTAAAATGCTGGGAAAATATGATTCATTTGAATATTCAGTTGATGTTGATTATATTCGATTTGAAAGTTCTGTGGTATGTTTAAAATTAGGGACAGGAACTTCATGTACTGACAAAATGTGTTTTAGGCGCCCATAATATGCATGGAAAATCTTTAAATATTCACTAAAAACTATAAAAATATGCACTCATAATTTTTTTAATGTTAATTTTCTTCGAAATTTTCTTCTAAAAGTCTTAACTGCACTCAAAACGAAAATTCAGTAAATTGCTATATTTAAATTCAAATTTAAATATAGCAACATTTTTGCTGATATTAAGAATTTTTCTGCAACGATCCTCCCAGCAAAAATATTGCTGACTTTATTAACTTTTTTTTTACTGGGTGTGGAAGTTTAATAGTTTCGAAGAAATTAACGAAACCCGTTGAAAGGAAAATATACCTAAAAACTGTAAAATAGAACTGGTATACTGTTTGCTTTATACTTCTGCAATTATGCATACAAAAACAGATACAACGTGGTGTTGAAAACTAGTTTTAAGTCACAGCAAAAATCGACCCTGACTTTAGGTCAGAACACTGAACGATCTGTCTAAAGTGTAGTACGTGGGCATGTGACATAAGAAAGCAGTTTTTATATATCACGATTAGTCGATTGCACAAAAATTTCATATTACAGTATGTAAATATTACAGTATTGTCAGAATAACTGATGAAGGTTAATTGCCATAAACTGCAGTGTAATTCAATTGAAAATTTACAATGTGGTTATGATTTTTAGAAATATGCCTTATTCTTCTCTACCACGCCTCTCACAAATCGATGATAATAATAGTATTAATTGTATTTGTCCTAAAAACTTATATTTCTCGTTTTAAATTTAATTTGTATTGTTTAATATATTATCTTCATATGTTGTTAAAATCACATTTAAAATATAAAATGAAATTAAGAGTGACTTTTTTACGAAAATCTAAGACAAAATAAAATAAAAATATTCTTTAAAATCTTATTAACATTCGTTAAAAGTAATGCAAAAGTATAAAATTTCATTAAAATTTAAAAGTAATTCTTTAATATAAGTCTTTGGTATCATTGGTAAAGAAACTGCCAGTACACAGTGGGATATATCACAAACTTTAGGAAATAATTAGGTCATTCATTACTTAGTGGGTCCGATTGCAATGAAGAGCTTAAATTTTGAACCTTCCAAACGCCCTGGGTGCGGCAATATCTCCACCCAATTTAGGTGAACATTTTGCATATATTATTTTGAGTGCCCGCCATTTTTGGGTTTCTTATCCGAATTTGAAGAAATTAACATATTTGCAATTTGCTAGTAGATACTAACAAAAAACATGCTTACTTGTGTAGGTAATCTATAACAATTCGCGAGATATTTCCATTTGAAAATGTGAAATTCCAAATTTGGTCCGACTCAGGTCCAACTTTTTCGAATTGTCAGACGAAATCGGGACAAATTAATTTTTTTTAATATATTGGTTATTTAACTAAATTAATGTTTGATTCGTTCCACTTAGAAATTATTTATTTAATTTGCTGTATGATGGCACGTAAAAAATTATGTGTTGCATTTATCTCTCACGTGTTAGGAGACAGATGTAATACCAAACGAAATCAAAAAGTTGAAAGCCACAAACAAAAAAATAAAAAGAACAAAAAAAGGGGACATTGGTTAAAAAGTTTTTTTTTTTTCAAGTTTGATATAATTTTTATTAAAATAAAATTATGTTTGTTTCGACCTTTAATTGTGCAATGAAAATGAAAATTATTCAAGTTCGAGGCCATACTCTATATTACCTTATTAGCATATTGTCCTAACAAATAATCCATAGAGTTTTTGTTTTCAAATTTATTCTTTGACCCTTTCAGGAATGTGTTGATAGATCTATTTCGGGAATTTTCTAGTTTCCCATCATCAGAACACGTTTTTTTTTTAATTTTCAACTTTGCTTAACGATATCCAAAAAAGCGCTTAACCATCTTGTGTACAATAAAGCAATTGGGAAGGCATTTGCTGTGCTTCCCTAAATGAAACATTTTTCTGAAAGCTGCATATAATGCATACAATGAATCAACAAAGAATGTATACAATGAAGCATTTAATGTTGTCAAAACATAAAAAAATGACTTTCTTTGCCTACGAGATATGCATTTATTGCTTCCTGGGGCATATGAATTAAGCGCTTTTTACGTTCTTAAGAGATACATACCAAGTGGGACATCGTGAACAGAAATCATGCCTTCTGGAATTGTTTTGGAAGTGCTTGGTAATTAAATAATGCCTACCAGCAAAACTAATACGAGTTACAGGATTAAACTTTCTAAATCGATTAAAAAACACCTAAAACTTGTTTAAAAAATAAAAAAATAATAAAAATTTTGGCTGATTTTAAGATAAATTGAAATTTGTATTACTCTAAAAATTCGGAACATGATGTGATTTTTTTTCTTAAATTTTATTTTTTTCAAATTTTCTATAAAAAATAGTAAAGTTTCTAGCATTTGACAAATTCAGTTCATATAATAATAATATAGTAAGGGAATGTACCCTAATGTGGCCCTAAGCCTGGTATTTGGGCTATA
>CM037851.1:297886470-297936251 GCA_021234595.1 Delia radicum | reverse complement strand
TATTAAGGATAACGACTATCAATGCACGCCTATATTTTTAACCCCATAATGACCAAACTAAAATGACGAGCTAGTTAATGATCAAGCTTTGGAAAATATATGTATCTATATACAGCGATTATTTTTTTGATTTCGACTTCAATTAGTGGAAAAATAAAGGTATTGATATTTTAAAGGTAACGCTATTTTACAGGGACCGCAAATAATGATTATTGCTCGTTTTTTTGAATCAAAAAATCAATCACTTAGAAGAGACATAAAAAAAAATTATTGCACCATTATTATTATTTTTTGACAATCTTTGCATATCCGTCATGATTTTTAAATTTTTGATTTTTAAAGTTTTCTTCAATGGTAATGATTATTTTTGAGTAATAATAAAAAAAATCAGACATAATCATTATTTTTGAGCAAAAAAAATAAAACTCAAAAATAATCATTATTTATGATTTTTATTTTTTTCGCTCAAAATAAAACTCACTTTCAATGTGTGGGATGGACATATCTCAGGAAGTAGGAGGAGCATATCGAAGATTATGGTATCAATCTCTTCCTTGGAAGATTCTCTAGTAGATTAATGCATCAATCATATTTATGGGTGAGGTTTAAGGGATTAATTTTTAATTTCAAAATAGGGCTTTTCTTTGCCTTATTTTGTGAAAGTAACAATGTGTGGGATGGACATATCTCAGGAAGGAAGAGGAGTTTATCCAAGATTATGGTATCAATCTCTTCTTTGGAAGATTCTCTAGCTCATTAATGCATCAATCATATTTGTGGGTGGGGTTTAAGGGGTTAATTATTAATTTCAAAATAGGGCTTTTTTGCCGTAAAGTCAAAATTTGGAAGCTCGCTTTTCACCGTAGACGTATGTTCTAGTGGACTTTTTTGCTCAGTACAATCCCAAGAATCAGAAACGCGAAGCGCCCATTAAGATTTTTTTCCTTCCATACTAATCGCCCCACCCTAATATGTATATATATTTACACCTACATGAAAGTGAGTTTTATTTTGAACGAAAAAAATAAAAATCATAAATAATGATTATTTTTGAGTTTTATTTTTTTTGCTCAAAAGTAATGATTATTACTTATTTTTTTTATTTACTCAAAATAATCATTACCATTGAAGAAAATCATTAAAACTCAGAACATAATCATTATTGTGTAATTTTTATTATAAAACTCATAATGATTACGGTCCCTGCTATTTTAAATTATTTTGCTAACAGTGTTTTAAGGGTAACGACATTTCAATTATTTCGGTAACGGTACTTTAGCGATAACTATATTTTAGTTATTTCGCTAATGTCATTTTAAGGATAGCGGTATTTTAATTATTACGGTAACGGTAATTTTAGGAATAACTTTAGTCCGTTGTAAGGGTTTTGAATCGGTAACGATACTTTAGCGGTATTGCCTGTCATTCCTGGTCATTAAGTCTTTATAACCGGTATTTTTTGTCCCCTGCCACTGATAGTTAAAGATTTTTTGGAAAAAATAAAAATAATTATAGGCTAATTAAACGTAGATGATATTTTTTCGAAGAATGCCTTTCATGTCAATCTGTAAATTTTCTCGTGGGTCTTATTTGGAAAAATATATAAAAATTAGCCCTATATGTATTAGGTTATATTTAGCAAGTGGATCTCGTAGTCATAATTCAAAGTAAGTCTCATGGACTTTGAAGGTAACATTAAAATTTTTTACGACTTTCGACAAAATAATAATTTTCATAGAATGTCCTTGAAAGGACTCGCTCCACGTACAAAACCGAATTATCTTTAAAAATTTAAAAATCATCAAATGCGTGGGTCATTATTGACTCCAGGTTAAAGTTGGTTTATGATATCCGAAGAAAACAGAATTTCATATCTGAATAGTTTTAAATATTCTAAATGAATAAAGTAAATAGAAAATTAAACTTCTCAAAGTTTAAAATTTTGGGAATTGGTAATAAAAACACACTTTTTTTCAAAAATTGTCGAATTTGTCCATTTGGAATCATTTCCAATAAAACTGGGGCATGCAGTGAATAAAAATCGACAAACCATTCATTAAGGGATACCCCAATGTATACATCTATTGTCTTTTATTTAGTTCTAGTTTATTTTTATTTTTGGGCTTATTGCCAACAAGTTACATAGAAATTTTCTTAAGTATTGTTTTCTATATATTTTTTTTTCTACAAAATATTATATTTTTTGTGTGTTTTTTTTTCTTTTATAACAATTTAAAACA
Organism: Delia radicum; assembly: GCA_021234595.1. Taxonomy (NCBI): domain Eukaryota; kingdom Metazoa; phylum Arthropoda; class Insecta; order Diptera; family Anthomyiidae; genus Delia; species Delia radicum. The sequence continues at coordinate 297,934,011 of CM037851.1, read as the reverse complement.
ATTTTGTTTACAACTTTATGTTACAAAGTACTTGACAACAACATACATTTTCAACTCCACTTGGGGGCACTATACTTGTGTAGTTATTGCTGCAAATTTAACCAAAATAGTTGTAAGAGACAATAGTGGCAGATAGAATGGAGTCGTAAAGAGAAATAGGGAGACTAACACAGCTACTATTAATAAAGTGGTAACTGTTTTACCATTAGGGGGTTCTATCCTGTTGATATTTGTACTATTGCAAAATGTCACATTGTTAGAAATTATGTATAAGAATAAGTGACAAAAAAAAGATTTGCTAAAGATTTTTATATAAAATTGTTTAATCTTGAAAAAGTTTTAGTTGTTGCTGAATTTTATTATTAAAATGTTAACCTTGACAGAGAGAAATATAAAATAATATAAATTGAATACAAAGTCAAACAAAAAAAAAAAATATTAAAGTACAACACTACGTATGAGTAGTATTAAATAAGTTATCACTCATACGTTGAATAATATATGAGGAGTAGGGCGGGTCGATTTAAAAATCGCTCAACGTTCAAGGAAAATCGTATTCTAGGGATCAAAATAAGAAACTTTGTAGAAGGAAACATACCTCATAAACGAATTCTGATGTTTCGACTTTTTCCCCGTAGGGTCAAATTTTGAAAAATCCCAGTTTGACCCATTTAGAGTGCCAAAATCGAATTCAACCCAATCGAATATAATTTATACATTCATCTGCTATAGCGTCTTCCAGAAAAGAAATAGAGACCCTAATCTTGGAAAGACTTCTCCTACTTTCTGAAATATCTCTATTCCGAGATTTGTACATTTTGCTATAAAAACACGGCTAAAAATTCCCTCTTTTAACTTAAATTTTAACCCCTTAACGGTCACCTAGAATGATGATTTATGCATTAATCTGCTAGCGCGTCTCCCGGAGAAGAAGTAGCTCCCATAATCTTGGAGAGATTCCTCCTACTTTCTGAAATATCAAAATGGGCTTTTCAAAATTTGACCCTACGGGTCAAAAGTCGAGCCATCAGAATTCGTTTTAGAGGTATGGTTTCTTCGGCAAAGTTTCTTATTTTGATCCTTAGAATACGATTTTCCTTGTACGTTGAGCGATTTTTTTGCCTCCCAACAAATCGAAAACGCCCTAATGAGGAGCATCTATTCAAAACATGACTATTCCACTTTTAGTGTTTTCGCACAAATTGAGAAAATAGTTTTTTAGGTATGCCCCTATGTATTTAACCCGAAATTTTCTTGCATATTATAGACCACAAGATTAGTCATTGCTTTGTACAGAATTCAAAAATTTAGCAGTAATATCTTTGGAATAAATGCAAGATTTGAAATGGAATAATCTTGTTTTGACGCGGCTGATTGGAATAATCATACTTTGATTCAAACCACTGTGAATTAGTCTTGTTTTTGCTGAAACTAATTAGGTATCAGATATCTTATATTGAATTAAAGTAATCTTAGGTTCATCTTTAAATAAATAAAATTAAAAAAATTACACATTATTTTCTATTTATTTTTAATAAACTTCTGGATTAATCATATTTTGTTCCAAAAATGTATATTTGAAATGGGTAATGTCATTTTGAAGTGGAATAATATACTTTTGATGAAATCATACATTTTTATTTTTTTTTCCTGGTGTAATTATAGAGATTTCGCAAAATTTTATTTTCGTTGAGTTTTCAATTCAATGCTACCAAACAAAAAAAAAAAATCACTTTTATCAAAAGTGGAATAATCATGTTTTGAAAAGATGAACCTCATATATCGCACACCGAGTTCAAAAGTAACTTAACTCAACATTTTTCATTTTTCAGGAATGGAAAAAAAAATATTTGCAACTTTATAGCAATTGAAACATAAAGAAAGACATAACTGTTTTTTAGCAACAGTTAACAACATCAAAATACACTGATATTTTCTTTTATAGATAAACAAGTGTATTGTGCATAGTTTAAGCATATAAACCCGAAAATTTAAAATTTTGAGTTAAGTCACTTTTGAACTAGGTGTGCGATATGTTGAATATTTTATTGCATATAGCTCTTCATAAATTTGGAATTTTTCCATAGATTTTCGGAAAATATGAATAATTGGGTTATTACATTTGTTAATCATCAGCAGGTTAATAAAAAAAAACTATGACCCATATAATTTGGTTGCAACATTAAAAATTTATTGACATTTATTTTATTTTTTTGACAAAATACAAATTTACATACAATTTTATATATATATATATATATATATATATATATATATATATATATATTAGGGCGGGTCGATTTAATAATCGCCCAAAGCTCAGTGAAAATCGTATTCTAGGGATCAAAATAAGAAACTTTGCGGAATTAACCATACCTCTAAAACGAATTCTACTACCCCGAAACTGTTGACTTTTGTCCCGTAGGGTCAAGTTTTGAAAAATCCCACTTTGACCCATGTAGAGTGCCCCAATCGAGTCCAAATGTATGACCGACCCCCACTAACTTTGAAGGGCCGATCCACCCATGCTCGTGGCACACCCCCCTGGAACTCCCCTGGGGGGTTCCCCATACAAACATTTCAAAAAATCTCCATTTTTGGCACTTTATTTTATTATTTTTTATTTATTTTATTTATTTTTAATATTTTATTTATTTTTTCTCTTTAGAAATTTATTTAGTCAGAACATATGTAAATGAAAAAAATAATTTAACTTAGTAATAGAAAAGAAATAAAAAAAATTACTGTTTGAAGTCTTTTTTGCTTTCAAGTCTGGGCAATTTCGCACGGCTCTCTTATGTCGTCGCCATAACAGCCTCTACATTTTCCGGTATAACTCGTTTGGAAACGCTAGCTAGCAATTGAACGTGTCGTTCTGTTGCAGGTCGTAAAATAGGTTGTGTGGGTTTTTTAAGCCACCACAAGACACAGCTGCATGTCGTAAACTTACTTAAGCAAAATCGGTTACAGGTAGAATTGAGCATAAAATTATCATAAAGGATTTTCCAGAAGTAATAAAAGGCGCACTTGCTTAACAGAAAGCATAAAATTATCATAAAGGATTTTCCAGAAGTAATAAAAGGCGCACTTGCTTAACAGTATTTGTGGTCAGATTAACGTTTAATTTACATGTAAGTATTTTATGGGCAGTTTTGACAACAAAATCGGTTACAGGTAGAATTGAGCATAAAATTATCATAAAGGATTTTCCGGAAGTAATAAAAGGCGCACTTGCTTAACAGATTTTGTGGTCAGATTAACTTTTAATTTACATGTAAGTATTTAATGGGCAGTTTTAACAACAAAATCGGTTACAGGTAGAATTAAAATTACCATTTCATTTTTATTACCTCGTAGACCATATATAACGCAACAGTTTTTGTGAATGCATTAAGTCGTTGTGAAGAACTCAAAGTGTGAAGTTCTAATTTCAGATAAAAAAATATTTAAAAAAAAAAATCATTCCAAATCAAAAAGTTTACAATGAATCCACCATCCTTTACACCGCAAGATGAAGCAATAACAACATCAACAACTATCGAAAACCCAATGAGTCATATACCCAGGCATGATGTTACTGTTTTTGGTGTGTCTACTGATTTGACTGATCTTAATTTACCAACCCATCTGGATATTTTGAGATATTATTTTTACTTGAGCGAACAAAAAAAATTGCTCTATAAATCATTCACTATTCAAGTACAAGATAAGTTGATTGGAATTTGGAAAAAACTTGGTATGGAAATAATGCTGAAAAAAAGTGTATATAATAAATTGAATAGATTGCTTGTCAAATATCAAGAGCAAATCAAGAATAGAAACAAACACCAAGAATTTACAGAGTATGTAAAATCTCTGGAAACAATTTTTTTCATTGGAACATGTAAATGCGATTTGAAGGCAGCTCCATGTGCATGCGGTTTGGTTCCCGAACGCCTCAAAGAGTTTATGCACGATCAACATAATCAGAGAAGACTAACAATGGATGGATTTGCGATGGAAATTGAAGAGCAAGGAGCAACGTCTATGTCATCAATGCCAACATACCAAGATCCCGATGATTCAACATACGCACCGCCACCGGTTCAAGAAGATTTGGATATAAGCACAAGTTCACAATACACACAGAGATACGATTGTTTTAACTTTGCCTTGGTATGTGACAGATTTGGTGTGCCTGATAGAGTAGCATCAGCAATGGGAACCGCTCTTTTCCAAGATTTTAAAATGAAAGATACCCATGGCAAACCTCTCATCATGGATAAATCGAAAGTTCGCCGAGAAAAAGAGAAATGCAGACAAGAAGTGCTTCGCAAACGGTTAGATGATACCAATTTGTTAGCATTTTCATTCGATGGCAGAAAAGATGATACTTTAACGAGAGATGCAATTGATGAGAAGTATCATACTAGGATGGTAAAAGAACCTCATCTTGTTATTTGAGAGAACCGAATTCTGAATTGATTGGTTACGTAAGACTGGAACATGAAACCGCTGAATACAAAACAACCAAATTAAATGATTTTTTTAACGATAAAAATATATCACTGAATGAATTAATTGGCATATGCGTTGACGGTGAGCCAACAAACACTGGCCCACACGGTGGAATTATACGACGATTCGAATTGCTGTTAAAAAGACCATTGCATTGGTTCGTTTGCCTTCTACACTTCAACGAACTTCCGTTTCGGCATTTGTTTGAAGCTTTGGATAAATCAACCAGCACTGGACCAAGATCGGCAACCGGAAAATTGAGCCGTCAAATCGAAACTTGTGAAACTCTTCCGGTAAGTTATTGCTATCACTCATTTATTATAATTGTCAACCGTTTTTAATTGCTTTATTTTTATATATTTTCAGGTGGTGGACGGCTTTCAGAAAATTGAGTTGAAAAATATGCCCCCTGCTCCAGAAAAAATTGAATTTTCCACCGATTCCAAGTACTTATACGACATGGCCCATGCAATTTCTAGCGGCGTGGTTTCAGTGGATCTGGCTAACATCAAACCAGGGAAAATTGTACATTCTCGGTGGCTCACCAAGGCCGCTAGACTATTACGATTATATGTGACAACGGAAAATCCAGATGCAAATTTAAGAATACTGGTTGAATTTATAATTACATGTTATGTGCCAATGTACTTCAATATTAAGTATTACAGCTCTGTCGTGTACGGTAGTAGATTATTTTTCAAATTCATTAGTTGGTCAAGATTTCTAGAACCTCGTTTACGCAAAATTGTCAATAAAGTAATTACAGATAATTCATATTATGCGCATTCGGAAAATATCTTGTTATCAATGTTGTTTGATGATAGCAAAGAAAAGCGCGACTGTGCTATCAAGATAATTCTACGCTATCGAACCGATGTTGACGACCCCAACGGGACTTAGAGCTTATAAAAAACCAGATATAAACTTTTATTGCACAAGTTACACGGAAATGATCAATATGAATGACATAAATGACGTATTCGAACCACCATTCACTCGAAGCATTCCATACGATACTTTGAAAGAATATTTAAATCAAGATGATCCACCGTTTAATGATCCAAAAATTCCATCACACATACAAGGAACAGAACGACACGTTCAATTGCTAGCTAGCGTTTCCAAACGAGTTATACCGGAAAATGTAGAGGCTGTTATGGCGACGACGTTAGAGAGCCGTGCGAAATTGCCCAGACTTGAAAGCAAAAAAGACTTCAAACAGTAATTTTTATCTTTTCTTTTCTATTACTAAGTTAAATTAATTTTTTCATTTACATATGTTCTGACTAAATAAATTTCTAAAGAGAAAAAATAAATAAAATATTAAAAATAAATAAAATAAATAAAAAATAATAAAATAAAGTGCCAAAAATGGAGATTTTTTGAAATGTTTGTATGGGGAACCCCCCAGGGGAGTTCCAGGGGGGTGTGCCACGAGCATGGGTGGATCGGCCCTTCAAAGTTAGTGGGGGTCGGTCATACATTTGGACTCGATTGGGGCACTCTACATGGGTCAAAGTGGGATTTTTCAAAACTTGACCCTACGGGACAAAAGTCAACAGTTTCGGGGTAGTAGAATTCGTTTTAGAGGTATGGTTAATTCCGCAAAGTTTCTTATTTTGATCCCTAGAATACGATTTTCACTGAGCTTTGGGCGATTTTTTTGCCTCCCCACAAATCGACCCGGCCTATATATATATATATATATATATATATATATATATATATATATATATATATATATATATATATTACACAGTTGAACAATAAAAATGCATGTGACTTATCAATTCTAAAAGATTTTAGGACACACACAGAGAAATAAATTGCCAACCGAATTGACAAGTGCATTTTAATGATAACAACCTATAAATTAAGGTAGTACAACGATATTTACATTACATTTCTGAATATTTTATGTGTTGCAACTAAAATTCAGTTGAATTAACCGAACTTTGTTGTGAAAACTAATGTTCAGTTGTACCAACCGACTGAAATTCGCAATAACGGAACTTGAGTCGAAGTAACCGAATGTTAGTTCGCAAAGAGCTCAATTTTTCTCTGTGTGCATAGATCACGAATACGAAAATCAAATTAGCTCTGTTTATTGAAATATTCCCGAATTAAGCTTTTCCAAAATCAAGTCTAATCTTTAAAATATCAGAATTGGGCAATTCTAATTATATTTCAATTAAAATTAAATTACATGTAATTAGTAATTGCGTTTCTTTCCCATTACAATTACATGTAGTTGTAATTGAAATGAGGGACTAAAAAAATACAATTACTTGTAATTGTTATATAAAAAATTCAATTGCAATTACATGTAATTATAATTGCAATTACTAAGTTCATGTAATTGTAATTGAAATTTTTGAATTGCAATTACATGTAATTTGTAATTGTAATTAAAGAAAAATAATTGAACAAAATATATAATTATTTACATTTTTAAGCATTTAGTTAAATTAAATTACTAATGTGTTTAGAGATTAGATAAATTTAGATAGGATCGAAAAAAAAACGGCATATATACTCTAGGGATGTTCTTTGAAACCAAAATGAAACCAAAGGACGGCTCGCATTTGTTTCCTTTCTACATACAAATTATATATATGAACTTTAGTGCCAATTGGATAAAAAAAGTCGTGACGAAAATCGATAGAAAATTCAAACTGTGTTTATATGGGGGAAAATTACTTTTTTTCAGTTTTTGCAAAATGTTTTAAATATTGTTATAGTTTTTATTCTAGATGATAAATTAATTGTTATAATGATAAAATTATGTATTCAAAAAGGTATAAAAATCCAAAATCGGTGAAAAACTAGCCCAGTAATAAATACTTCCCCAGACCACTAATGTGCCAATTAATAATTGACCGAGAAATTCGGTTTTGAAATTTATTATTGCAATATAATTTTTTTATGCAAAGGACTCAAAATTTTGAGATATGAAAGAAATTTTTATTTTTCATATCGTTAAGCTGCCGTAAGATGATGTCAAAAAACGGCACAAAGTGTTGGGGGTGTTTTTTAAATATCAATTTAAAGATTTAAAAAATGTCTTTGAACAAAATCGAAAAAATTGAGATTTACACTCCACGGACTTGTTTAAAACATCTTGTAGAATGAAAATAAAAAATTTTGAAAATATCGGTACACTTGTGTAGGGTAATGATTTGATTTACAGATTTTGAGGAAATTGTGTTTTTGGTAAAAACAAGGCTAATTTGTTGTTTTTAACGTCATTAATACATGTAGACCTGCGGCCCCAAATGACCCCAGACTTATTTCAATTTACAAAAAAGTCAAAGCTTTGCTTACAACTATTGAATTTTAGGAAACGTAATTTAGAATAATTTAACACATTATTTTAATATTCTGTGGCAAAAATTTTAAACAAATTGAACAACGTTAAGGTCGAAGGAGATAATGTGGAAATTTATACATACCTATGCAGAAATTTCCAACCGTACAAAAAAAAAAAAAAAAAAAAAAATAGTACTGGCAAGCCACTGCTAATTTTGTACAACCCACCGTGTTAAAAATTACCGAAGGTACAACTAATATTGTTCCAGAAAAGCATTATTTTTATTGCAAAGCATGTGTTTTGCCAGTAACACCCGGAAAGCCAAATAATATTTTTTTTTCACTTCTGTGAAAAGTTTTGAGCCAAAAAAAGCTAACGCTATATTTTATTTTCGCAAATACCATAAATGGAGGTGCATTTTTTTAACAGTTATTTTAAAATATAAGAATCCATTTCTGAATAGAAAACAGCTGCTTTTATTTAATTAAAATCTTGTAGTGGATCTTCAATGGCATTAGAACATTTAAACCAACTTACAAAAAAAAAAAGAAAATAATAATAATACTTACAATAATAACTACGAGTATAATAACACATTATATACGTTATAAATTTTTTCTTCGAAATAACTTTTCTCCTAAAATAACACGTCAAGTACTCTTAAAATACCGCTAGTAATATTTGTCTGCTTTTTATAAAAATTTTGGTACAACTTTATTTTGGGTTAAAAAACATATTTATATGCTGCATATTTTTTAATGTTTTTTCAACTAAGGGTCATTTTGATACCAAAAGCATTTAAGGGTTAATTTAGCTCAGAATATTTTTTTATGAATTTAAAGAATGGCTTTAGCCAGGTTTGTAAAAAAAAGAATTTCTTTATTTTTTGTTCAAATATATATAAATTCCCGCAGTATCTCCTTTGATCACAATGTGGCACTGCACGGGTTAACGTTCTTCAATATGTTTAACATTTTTGCAAATCCTTGCATTTTTTTGTAAATTGAAATAAATAAGCCTGCGGTCATTTGGGGCAGCAGGTCCACATGGGTTAATGTTGTTCGGAAAATTTTTTTTTCAAACTTGAGTATTGGTAATAATATAAAACAACAAAAGTTACAAAAGTAACTAATTTTCGATTTTAAATATTTTATGACATCAAAAAAAAATCCATATTTAAGGTTTGTGTCTTAAGTCTTTTGATTTCCCCGTTTAAAATGCGGGGAAAATATGATTCATTTGAATATTCAGTTGATGTTGATTATATTTGATTTGAAAATTCTGTGGTATGTTTAAAATTAGGGACAGGAACTTCATACACTAAAAAAGTGTGTTTTAGGCGCCTATAATATGCATGGAAAATCTTAAAATATGCACTAAAAACTATAAAAATATGCGCTCATAATTTTTTTTAATGTTAATTTTCTTCTAAAAGTCTTAACTGCACTCAAAACGAAACTTCAGTAAATTCAGCAACATTTTTTCTGTAAAAATCCATGCAGAAAAATTGCTAATATCAGCACAAAATTTAAATATAGCAAAATTTTGCTGATATTAGCAATTTTTCAGCAAGGATCCTCCCAGCAAAAATATTGTTGACTTTACAGACTTTTTTTTTTTGAGTGTGGAAGTTTCATAGTTTCGAAAACATCAACGAAACTCGTGGAAGGAAATTAGACCTGTAAACTGTAAAAATAGAACTATTATGTTGTTGGTATTATACTGCTGCAATTATACAAAAACAGAAACACCGTGTGTTGAGAACTAGTTTTAAGTCACAGCAAAAATCGACATGACTTTAGGTCAGAACACTAAACGCTCTATCTAAAGTGTAGTGCATGTAATATTAGAAAGCTGTTTTCTGTATCACGGTCAGTGTTTGAACAAAAATTTCATATAGACGCAAACAAGCAATAAAAAAAACATAACGAATATTACAGTATTGTCAGAATCACTGATGAAGGTTAATTACCATACACTGAAGTCTAATTCAATTTAAACTTTACAATATAGTTATGATTTATATGCTTAGTCTTCTCTACCACGCCTCTCACAAAACGATGATAATAATAGTATTATTTGCATTTGTCTAAAGAATTATTTTTAATGTTTTAAACTTAATTTGTATTGTTTAATATAGTCTCTGCATATGTTGTTAAAATCACCTTTAAAATATAAAATAAAATTATACTTGAGTTTTTAACGAAAATTTAAGAATTATACAATACAAATGTCATTTAAAATCTTACTAACATCAGTTAAAAGCAATGCGAAAATATAAAATTTCATTATAATTTAAAGGTAATTCTTTAATACAAGTCTTTGGTATCATTGGTAAAGAAACTCCCAGCACACAGTGGGATATATCACAAAATTTTTAGAAATAATTCGGTAATTTCTTACTTATTGGTCCAATTGCAATAAAATTCAGAACAGGCATAAGAGATGCAATATAGAGCTTAAATTTTGAACCTTCCAAACGCCCCGGGGGCGGCAATATCTCCATCCAAATTAGGTGAACATTTTGCATATGCAATTTTGAGTGCCCGCCATTTTTGGGTTTCTAATCCGAATTTGAAGAAATTAACCTATTTGTAATTTGCTAGTTGAGACTAACAAAAAACATGCTTACTTGTGCGGTTAATCTATAACAGTTCGCGAGATATTCCCATTTGAAAATGTGAAATTCCAAATTTAGTCCGACTCAGGTCCAACTTTTGCGAATATTCAGACGAAATCGGGGGCAAATTTCTTTTCTAAAATATTGGTTATTTAACTAAATTAATGCTTGATTCGTTCCACTTAGCAACTATTTATTTATTTATTTGCTGTTTGATGGCACGCCAAAAAATGATGTGTTGAATTTATCTCTCAAGTGTTAGGCGACAGATGTGATACCAAATGAAATCAAAAAGTTAAAAGCCACAAACAAAAAAAATAAAAAGAACAAAAAAAAGGAAGATTGTTTAAAAAACTTTTTTTTTTTAATTTTAAACTTTGCTTAACGGTATGGACCTATGGCCCTAAAATTTTGCACTCCTACGAGTTGATGTTTAGATACCAAGTGGGACATCGTGAAGAGAATTCATGCATTCTTTAATTGTTTCGGATGTGCTTGGTAATTTCACAATGCCTACCAGAAAAACTAATACGAATTACAGGATTAAACTTTCAAAATCGATTAAAAAACACCTAAACCTTGTTTAACAATAAAAATATAATATAAATTTTGGCCGATTTTAAGATAAATTGAAATTATAAATTGTATTACTCTAAAAATTAAAATTTTTCTTAAATTTTATTTTTTTCAAATTTTCTATAAAAAAATATTAAAGTTTCTAGCATTTGACAAATTCAGTTCATATAATAATAATATAGTAAGGGAATGTACCTTAATGTAGCCCTAAGCCTGCTATTTGGGCTAAATAAAAAAAAAAAAAACTAAACAAATATATTTCAAATCAAAATACATCAGGTAATAAATAGGCCAACTCCTAGGGCAATTTTCGGATATATGTCGTTTTCTTGTGGAAACTAATTTTAAAAAGCTATATAACAATTTTCAAAACTACTCAAAAGGTTCACATTAGGAAACATGTACCCTAAAGTGGACCTAAATAAAAAAAAAAACTCTCTAAAAGTATATAAAATTGTTAGAAAATTATGTAAAATGGACAAAACTAAATATAAATTAAAATTTATTCGAATTTTGTTTAATAAAACTTGTTATGTATCATTTAAAGCCGCGTAAGGGTTTACCATATGTAAAACTAACATTTTTAATTGCGGTAAACAAACAATATTTTTGTTTGTTTTTTGTTTTTATATACATCGAGATTATTTTTGTTATTTTTAATTTTTAACGAGCTTCATACCTCAGTATATTTAAAGCAAATCAAACATATTAGCTAGGTTGATACTAGTATTTCGATTTGGCTAAAGATCTCATCAGAACCCGAAGTTTTAGAAAAGTTTTTTGTTGCATCCTAAAGTGAAATTTAAAAAAATGTCTCTAAAAGTATATAAAATAGTTTAAATCTGTTTAATGCTAACATTTTTAATTGCGGTAAACAAACGATATTTTTTTGTTGTGTAATATGTTGAACAATTTTCCAAAATAGACAAGAACAGTTAAAGTGATGCGTAAGCCATTTAAAAAATACTTAAATTTGGAAGAAAAACAAAATAAGAAAATATATTAAAGTTCCACTTTAGGGAACATTATGAAAATTTAATTTTTCACAATTTTTTTTTATTTATTACATTTGTTTATGGCCTCAATTAGTTTTATAAAATTGGGAATAAAATTCCTACCGTTTACAAAAATCCGGCTGGGCAAATTCTTTAAAACTGCGACACACTAAAACTGATGTAAGAATAATAAGAATAGTAAGAATAGTAAAAGTAATAAATAGTAAAAGTAATAGTCTTATCTTTTTTAAAATAGTGATAGCGGAAATACAACTCGATGACAGTTTACAGATTTGAGATATTCATGCAACAACAGGAAAAGAACGAAATTTTCACATTAGGGAACAAGCCACACTGATAATAATCCAAGCGTAAAATTACAAAAAAATGTCAAATTAACCAAATTTTTTGTAAAATAAACGAAAATTTGTACATTTTACGAAAGTTTTTGTAGTTTTGACAATAATTTCGTATTTGTATGCATGGATTATTTTGAATGCAGAATTCACACATTCCCTTAATGACATCATCAATTATTTATACTACTCAATTAACTACCCCCATGTATGATTCAGCTAAATAATTTCAAAACAGACAACTATAATAATTTAACATCAAACTCAACTTTTATGTAATTTATAATAAAAAATGCTTAAATCAAAATGTATAGTAACAAAATTATATAAATTACGCTCAACTAGAACAAACTAAATTTATATACATATACAAAAAACAAATGTATAGTAGAGCGGCATTTTTTTTTTTCAACTTTCAATTTTTCCTATTATTGCTGCGATTATTGTAGCACTATGTCTAAAAGTTAGATAGTGCGAATTTGAGAAAATCAGATAGCATTAACCCGTGAAGCCCCGCGTACAAATTTTGCGATTTTAAAATTTTTTTTTTAAACTGCTTTAATAAAAATATGTCTTGCGACACATACTTTTCAATTATTTTTGGCACGAATATTGAAACAATCTGAAAAAAAATTTAAATTTTTTGCAAAAAAGTTTTACCTCATACAAAAAAATGTCACTCTAATGTACAGTGGTCAACTTTAGTGGATAAGTGTTAGTGAAAATTTTGTTAAAAACGCTGTAAGTTATGCGTCGTTGAACTTGCCAGTAACAGAACTCTGGTTTTTGAATTTTTAAAATGTGCTCATTATTTATTGTTAAAAACCAAACCAATTTTTCTCATATAACCGCAGAGAAATACACTTAAAGTTAAGAAAACATGTATCCATTTCTGTATCAGTTTGATATTTTTTTAAATAAAAAGGCATTATTTGCTAGTGGTCGAAATAATTTTTTAAAATGAGATTAATTTTTTGTTATGAGATATTTTTAACAGATTGGTACCTATGTTAAGTCCAAATTTATCTCACTCTCTCTTTGTTCTACCCCATTTCTAGAATAGAAAAAATTACATCTCTCTAGTTACCTATGAATTACCTCCCACATTTCGCGTATTATTCAACTTTTTCAAAATAACTGGATATCTTGCATTTTTTCATTGGTCCAACATCCCCCGGAATTTTCCATATATATTCACGATATGACTCAAACGTTAAACCAGTTAAAAGAAAAACATAAACAAATGAACTCACTATTTGTCAGCTGGTTAATGTTTTTATGTACACTGTACAACGTGAAATTTTATCCCTAACGAGACCAACGGGAAATCAGTAGAGCAAACCCCCCGAAGGGTTTTGAAAACTTAGCTTGTATTTTATTTTATAGCCTTATTGAATTTGGCTATTTTTAACTGTTTTTTTTTCATTATGCTTAAGAATTAAAAGTTAAAATGATTTAATGCAGACAATAATAGATTTTTTTCGATAGCGGTTAAAAGTCCACATATCGTCACCTAAAATACAATAGGCCGTAACTAACAAGCAATTCGAAATTGGCTTTTTGATTGATGGCCAAGTAGTTAACCAAAGTACACCTTCCCACAACATTTTAAACGTTTACATCCTAAAACACCAATTTTATTAACGAAAATCAAAAGGCCGTAACTGCAGTTTTAGTATGTAATTAGACATAAAAAAGTAATTGCCCTGTAATTAAATACACAAATATTAGTATTACGCCCATGTCTGATATTGAACAAATTTAAAATTTTCCAAGGAAGCGTTGCGAGCGTAGGTCTGAAATTATGAATGATATAGAAAAAATTCACAAGTGTATGATTGATAATTGTAATTGACGTCACTCAAGTCACATACATGAATATGAAATTATTACCTCAATTTTTGTTAATGCAAACAGATGAACATATATGATTCCTCATATCAACATATAATAATGGTTTTTGAACATATATGAATCATGTATGGATGCATGTGGACATGTTAAGGGTGTTTTTTATACATGTATAGAACTTTTAGTTAACAACACTTTTTAACAACATTTTGTCCGCTGTCAAGTGATTTATGTTTAGTTTGGTTTGACATTTCAACATGAATAGATTGACGCCTGTGCATTGTGCAAATTTATTTTGAAAATCATGCTTTTGTTCGAAATACGTATCGCGCACAAATTTTGCGAATTTTGGTTAGCGATAAAGCTCACTTTTGGTTAAATTCATACGTCAATACACAAAACTGCGGTATTTGGAGTCATGATAATCCTCAAGTGTATGTTGAGACACCGTTACATGCAGAAAAACTGACTGTTTGGTGCGCTTTACGGGCTGGTGGAATCATTGGTCCATACTTTTTAAAAAAACGATGCTGGTCAGAACGCTACAGTCAATGATGACAGCTAAAGAGCCATGATTCTGACTTTCTCGTTCATCAATTGACCAACCATGATGTGCAGGAGCTGTGGTTTCAACAAGACGGCACAACATGTCACACAGCTCGTGCCACAATTGATTTACTGAAAGAAACGTTTGATAACCGCATATTTTCACGTTTAGGACCCGTGAATTCGTCTCCAAGATCGTGCGATTTAACGCCGCTGGACTATTTTCTGTGGCGATTTGCGAATTCGCTAGTCTACGCCGATAAGCCCGAAACGATTGAGCACTTGGAGGACAACATTCGCCGAGTTGTTGCCAATATACGACCAGAAATGTTAGAAAAAGTCATCGAAAATTGGACCTCCAGATTAGACGACGTCCGAACCAGCCATGGCGGTCATATGCCAGAAGTCATATTTAAATTATAATGCCAGAAGATTATTTTTCAAATAAAGTAAATTTCATGTAATTTTAAAAAATTCTTCTTTGTTTTAAGCCATTTCAAAGTTCTTACCTCTATAAAAAACATTAAACATTAAAGATTCTTGTAAATAAAGATAAATTAAGGCCGCATGGCTGCAAAAGCTAAGTTCCTACATAAAAAACTTAGTAATACTTCCCGTTAAAAATCAGAAAAATTCAAATAAAATCTGCGACAAAATCTGAAAAATGAAAATATTTTAATAGTTTTGTTTGACAATCCGCAATCATAATTTAAGTTCAATGGCATTTAAAAAAAAAAATCCTGGGGTGCTGCAATCGTTAAAAATACTTACCACCAGATTTTTCGATGAATAAGGTGAGAGAGGGATCACGTTCGCTTTGAAAACAGTACCCCACTACAAAAATTAATGACATTTAACAAAACTTATTTTGAACAATCCGCTATTAACGCTTATTTAAAAAATTATCGAACTGCTAAAAAAATGGATACATATTTTTCTAAACTTCAATTGCATTTTTCGGAAATTATACGAGCTTAATGGGTTTGGTTCTATAACAGTAAATAATGTAGACATTATAAAGTTTCTGACATCATAAGTTAAACGGGTCATGACTTACAGCGTTATTAACCAAATTTTCACAAACATGTATCCATTAAAGTTGACCACTGTATATATTAGTGTAGTAGTAGTAGTATTAGTGGTACATACAGGAGACTAATTTGTCCTTTTAAATAAAACACCAGCAGTAAAAATTAACATTTATGTCACACTTGTTTAAAACAACAAACATTTTAAACTCAATAATTTGTAACTCTAATACTTGTCACATTGAATTTAAATTTTAAGTACTGCAGAAAAATGCTTTTGGAGAATTGTTGGGAAAAACGTAAAGTAGCTTTGCTTGTTAGTTAAAGTGCAGTTAAAAAACAGTAAGTAAAAATTTGCCAAATTATATATATGAATAGAGCAGAGAGCATAAGGAACAAAATAACAGGTAATACTTATGCATACATTTTGAAAACAAAATAAAATTAACTTTTTGAATTCATTCGTGAATAACCTGCATAACTGAAATGCAAATGAAGTATCCTGCTGCTGGTACATATTTTACACAAAGCAGGTACTACACAGAGAGAATTGTGTTAGATGAGTTTTAATGAAATGGAATACAACTCTCATATATGGGCTGGGGCTTCAGTGTCTATTCTGAAGCTTCTGGACCGTGTTCAGGGAAGGGAGGTGAAGCTTATCAATGACAGTAGTGTATCCAACTCTATTGATTCATTGGAGCATGGTGGGAATGTGGGTTGTGTGACACTTTTCTATCGATATTACCATGGGAGGTGCTCATCTGAGATAAGTGCCCTTATTACTCGAGCCCGAGTTTTTATTCTTAATACTCGCTTATCTAGTAGAGCACATCCGTTTGTAGTTGATTGTCCTATGTTTCGCACAACGCATTACAGAGAAAATTCGTTTCTTAGTCGAACGATTCGTATGTGGAACAAACTTCCCGCAGAAGTCTTCCCTGTTACTTATAATTTAGAAAAATTAAAATCAAATATCCACAAACATTACTCCCTCTTTCCTCCTTTCCATACCCTATTTTCCTCATCAATACAATGCACTGCATGAGTCCAAGATAGCTTTTCAAGTTTTTTTTTTTTTTGATATATATATCTATAGTGACTAACAATATGTAAAAAAAAAATATAAAAGTCGAATGGTAAGTCAAACATCGCACTTTTTCAGAATTCGTCCCATTAAATTTTGCACGAGACTTTCATTCACTTTTCTGGCTGCCAAATTCCATTTAGATTTGAACTCTTCTACTCTTGACACCTTCATTCCTGTCTTCTTTAAAGTTCCTTTTGTAAATGACCAATATTCTTCTATTGGACGTAGTTCTGGACAATTTGGTGGATTGTTTTTTTTTTTTTTTTTTGTACAAAGTCGA
Organism: Delia radicum; assembly: GCA_021234595.1. NCBI lineage: Eukaryota > Metazoa > Arthropoda > Insecta > Diptera > Anthomyiidae > Delia > Delia radicum. The sequence continues at coordinate 297,916,862 of CM037851.1, read as the reverse complement.
TTATGTTGTTGTTATTCCACTCAATTGTGACTCTTGCATAATGACAACTGGCTAGCTGGGGCCAAAATAACGGTTTTGTGGTATGAGATCTTACAAATGGTAACAGAAACTTTTTTAAGAATTATTCTCTATAAATTTTAGCATTTATTGTACCAGTTGTAAAGTAAGGACTTGAGTTTCTCCCACAAGAAGATATTGCTTGCCAAACCACGTACTTTTTTTTTAGAAATTTGGACTTAATTTTCTGTTTACATTGATCAGGAGCATGTTGCGTTGTCCTGCAATGTACCGGAAGTTTGCAAAGGGATATGTTTCATTATTCATTATCACGCAATTATATTTTTTGAATTGCGTCGACTGTGTGTTTCTTTGCTGATAAATTTTGCTTTGCATTCCTGTCTGTACATACCTGAGCTTTATAAGACTTGAGTCGATTACACTTTTTGATATTCTGAACTAAATTTTGCGATTTCTTGATTTTACACGCAACTGCTCGAGTTGAATTGTTAAGATCCGCTGCTTTAAGATCCTTCTGGCCATGCTCACCACCACTTCCCTCTTTCTTTCAATCGTCAACCATTCATTAGAGTTTTTAATAACTTTTCTTACCGTGGAATATATTTATTTACCATTTTTAGCTATGAAACGTGTGGAAACACTGTTGTTTTTATTATATTCGTGCAGAACAAGTTTTCTTCGATTAAGCTCTGAAGCCATTTTTGACAAAACTATATTAAATATCAAAATTTTTTTTATTAAAATAATTATTATTATTATTAATATTAATTAATAATCATATAACTACAAATTATATACTATTACCCTAACCGAGCACTAGCTACTATGGCCTTCGGCGCGTTGTAGCGAAAACAGACCAGTGCCTCTGGTGGGAATCGAACCCACTACCCCCGCACTGTTAAGCCAGCACGCTACCAACTAGCCTACCGGGGCGTACTTATTAAAATAAAATGAAAAGATAATGGCCTACTTATATCATAAATTTTATTTCTATTAGTAAAGTAGTTTATTAGAAAAAACAGATTAAAATGTTTCGACGTTTGTTATTTCAACCTTTAGCATGCAGATAATGCTCTCAGTGTACTAGACATAACCTGAAATTAGTGAAATGTTATGTGAGCAGGGGTGAGGTAACGATTTTACTAATAGAAAATATGAAAGTGACAAAAACAAAAATTGTGAACTTAAGTTGTCTAGAAACACAGCAGGAATTATAAAAAACACAAAATAACATTAAATTGTTATAAAAACAAAAACAAAATAAATAAATTTTAACATACACACTTAATTACACATATTTATACATACATAGTTTTTTTGACTGTTTTTTTTTTCATTTTCTTTAAAGAGCCCTCTCTAAAGTCACTTACAAAAAAAAAAAAACTACTTTTAAAGTTGCCAACACAAATTTTAACGACAAAAGTTATAATTGCATAACGTGTGCAACGTTTATAATCGCACAAAATCTACACATACACATAATTACACTTACACACACCATCATATTCATAGATCGTATACAAAATAGTTGTAGTAGTGTTGGTGTATACCATGTCATTATCTATAGAAAGAGATAGTTTTTTACGGTTATTAAAATGTATGACATTGAGTGTAAAGTCAAATATATTTTTTGGAATCTAGTCTATGTGCATTAGACTGTCCCTCACTTGTATGGAAAAATTAAATTGTATTCCGATTCTTTCTCCACAAGTTTATTACGAAAAACACTGTTTCCATACACATAAGTGTGCCAATTTGCCGATGAGTTTAAAATGTTTAAAGTAGTTTGGCCTCCTAAATTCAAATCTGAAACTGAAAAACGTTCCACCTGCTCCCCTTTCCGAATTATGAATAATTCCTTTTTAACCCTCTTACCCGGGCAGAAATGGTTTATTGTTCAATAAAGCGCTGATGTCTTTAAAATATGTTTTATGAACATACATAAATTTAACTCTAATTTGAATAAAACTATGTAGAGAAATATCCAAAGTTATTTTTAAACACCGGAAGAGTCTCGAAAATGGTATTATTTTGAAATTGTACCAACGACGGAGGAGATTAGAAAAATATACAAAAAATCTAAAAATAGAATATTTGTGTTGATAGTGTTGGTCACTTCTGAGTATAATATACAATAACAGAAAAAGCTAATAGGAAAGAAAAACTGCAATTTAGCTGCATTACTTTCGAGGCCATACTTGGATGTGATCGCTAAACGATAATGACTTGGTAATGTAAGAAGAACGCAGGTTTGATTCTTACAGCCGCAGGTTGTTGAATAATTTATCATATAGAGAAAATCTGACAATTATAATACAATTTAAATAATACTACAATTTAAATGGAAAATCACTGATGACTCCTGTCCATACAAAGGCAGAAACTAGTCTAGTCTGATTTAAATTTATAGTGTTTATAATTTTTAGAGAAAAACGTTTATTCTTTTTCCTAACCTCAACCTTTCTAAAACATACAGATTTGTTTAACAAATTGAACATGTTAAACACATGTAGATCCAGAAATATATGGAAAATAGACCATAATTTTGAGCAAATTTTTTTTTGGTAGTAAACTAGGCCTATATTTAGGTAGGGTGCCTTAATTGCGGTGTTTTGACTTCAGATTCGTGCTTAGTTGCCGAAAGTGCTTACAAAAACTTGTATTATAATTCTGTGCAAAAACCTTTCTATATCCATAAAATATTTGATTTTCTGTTACAATTCAGCCTAACCCTGAAGAATCTCTAAATATTGACAGATTTGGCTGAAATTTGGACTGAGCTTTACTGAGCACTATGGAAACAGGATCACCGTTGTGAAACTTTAAAATATAACAGTCTTTTTTTTGGGCTACCCTCATGTGTATATATGTGTGCAACTATGACAGCCCATATGGCAGACGGAAATGAAACGTAAATCAAATAAATGAAAATCTAAAAAAAAAAGTATGAACACCTTCGCGTAGTGCAGCTACGACAAAGTTAAATATTTTTGCGAGGAGTGTTTGAGAAATTTATCAAGCGTTTTCACTCGCAAATTTTTAAAGTCTGTAATTTCTAACAAAAGATTCCCTTAAAAAGATGAGATCATCTGCTATAATTCAACAATAAATGAGAGTCAATAAGTTGAAAAAAAAGAATGTTAATAAAATCGTGTTTACAAACAAAAAACTAAAGCTTAAACAGAAAAAAATCTAATTATTTATTATAATTTATTGCACCAATTTATTTAAGAATAATAAGAACAACACTGTTTTTTATATTTTCATTTTCCTTTACCTTATCTTTCGTGAAGAAAAATCACGGCACCGAGTATACATACAAATTTCATGGGCATGAATTTGAACAAATTTTCATATTTAATTTTTGATTTTATAAAAATTTTATTGAAAAAAAAGGTTGCGAAAAAATATTTTGCCTGTTCCCAGCTACATATTTATCAGCGTTTTTTTTACTGGTACACTTAATTTTTTTTTTGTACTAATTTTTAGCACAAAATAAGTTTTTAGTAAACATTTTTTCTAGTCTCTATTTAAAAATTACAAATATTTTACAAAATTTTTTTTGTCGATTCTAGCAAAATATTTTTATAATTATTTAAACCCGAGTTGCAAGAATTAGCAAAAGTTTGCACTTATTTCCTTTTTTCATAGTTGCGAACAAAGATTTTTCCAGTTGATTATTTCTTTAAATAACAACCTTTACCGATTTCACCAAATATGTTTTTATTAAGGGTTTACAAAAATTTACTAAATTTTAGTATAATTTTTTTTACTAACTTCAATTTACTAATAACACTGTGCTCGAATCGGACACTTTTTTTTGTAACAAACGGGGCACCCGGTGGGTAAACCTAATTCGAGTACGCTGAATCCTGTGGTGCTAACCGTTTTTTTAGGTTAGCTCTTGTTTAAAAGATAATTAAGATTGAAAATTATGGTTCCCTCCCATACAAAGTAAATATTTAATATCATATATCTACAGTACTATAATAGTCTTAGTCTTAGAAATTTGTGCACTTTGATTATTTGATAGTGTTAATAGTCATGGGAAAAATGGGCGTGATCGGACCAGTGGGCGTGTCAGCTCCCATACAAAGTAAATATTTAATATCATATATCTACAGTTCTATAATAGCCAGAGTCTTAGAAATTTGTGCACGTTGATTATATTATGAATAGTCATTGGAAAATTGGGCGGGATCATACCAGTGGGCGTGGCAGCTCCCATACAAAGTGAATATTAAGCTCATATACAAAATTAATATTAATATTAAATATCTAGGGTTCTATATTAGCTATATAGCCTTCAAATTTTGTACGAGTCCATCAATTACAAATATTGGTAGTCGAACTGAAAATGGGCGAAAAGCGATAAATGGGCGTGGTACCAAAAGCAAAAAACAAAAAAGCATTAAAATAAATTATCACATTCAAGACTTTTGCAAGGTTATTTAATAATGTTGTTCAAAAATTGGTTTAGCGTTCCTCATAGTCCTAGGCATTTAATAATGCACTGAGTGATGTGGAACTTGTGGCATGGGATTGCGTGAAAGCGGTAATTGAGAATGTCCTCGGAATTCATCGATCAGAGAATTGGCGTATACTAATTGAAGATATGCTGAATGCATTTCACCGATTAAACGTTCGAATGTCATTAAAAATTCATTTTTTGCATCACCATATAGAAAAATTTGCCGAACAATCACCAGCTGAATCCGATGAACATGGCGAACGTTTTCATCAAGTGACCGCAAGGCTCGAACATTGGTATAGTGGCAAAAAGCTACATTCACTTTTAGGTGACATTTGTTGGAATTTGAAGGAGGAAAGATAATGATATAGAAGAATCAGGAAATGAAAATTGAAAAAATCATGAAAAATTTATTTATTAAAAAAAAAAAAATTATAAATCGCTTTAAAATTGTTGTAGTCAATTAAATTTTGTTGCAAATAGTTTATTGTTGATGTTGTTTCATAAAATGTTCTCAATTTCATACATTTAAAATCAATAAATGGTAAAAAAAACTTAAAAAAAATTATTTTTTTTAGGTACTTGGAACCATAATTTTCAATCTTAATTATTTTTTAAACGAGAGCTAACCTAAAAAAACGGTTAGCACCACTGGATTCAGCGTACTCGAATTAGCTTTACCCGCCGGGTGCCCCGCTTGTTACGTTTTTGAACTAGCACAGTGTAATTAACGACACGTTTTTCTTAAATTAACTAAACGGTCTGTGGCCTTGAAAATGAGAAAACATTTTTTTTTTTAACTAAATTAAGGACAAACATAAATTCAAGGAAACAAATCTTGGCAATTGGCAAAAAAAAATTTATGCGAAAAAGTTTCATTTATCAATTATGTAGTGTTTTTCAAAATGGTAAAATGGTATTTGAATTTTCCAGACAGCTCACGAAATCTTTTCTCTAATATTGTACTTAACTATCACACCTGCAATAACTATAAAATTTATATGTACAAAAGGGTGTCCCGATAAAAAAAATTGTTGGAGTGGATACAGTTTTAAATTTGAGTCGTTAAGTTTGCGATATCAGCGTTTTTAATCGCTGCTAGAATTTTTAATTTCCATCTTCTTCAAATTTATTTACTTTTTTTTCCGAATTCCTCTTAATAATACGCGTCGTTTGAATGCTAAAGCTATTACAAGGAGGCCATAAATGATTGACACCCTAATGTACACTGTCGAGCAAAAATGTAGCAATGTGTTTATATTTTAAACATTTAAACATTTTTAAAATTAGTAATACTCATAAGAGTAGCTCCTATATGATACTTTTTCGACTTTCGCTGCTCTCAAACCCAAAATATGTTACACAGAAAGAATTTTGTTTGTCGAGGTTTAATGAATTTTTCACTAAAGTAATGAAGTTTTCTTCACAAAGTGAATGAAAAGTTGTTACTTTTTATTGAAATTTTTTGTATGAAAGCTTTCAGAAAATTTTATGAAAAACTACATTAATTTCATGAAAAGTTTCAATAGACCTACTCCAGTGACATAGATCTAATGACGAACTCCAGTGACATTTCAGACATTTCCTCGACTTGGATCATGTGTCCTGGATTAACACTGGTGCACATGCATCTTTTCGATAACTACGAGGGCGGATCAATAAGTTCGTGACTTTTTGAATGAAACACAGTTTGTTTTTGCAAAAAAAAAATAATTTTCAACATAATCTGCTTTTAGCTCAAACACTTAGTCCAACGTTTCTCCAATTTTTATATCCCTTCCAAAAATATGGTTTTCCGAGGTCCATAAAATAGGCATTTCTTGGCCATATGGGGTCGTTTTTTTTAAATCCTCGTTAAATCGGTCCAATAAGTTGGCATCATATTCGCCTTTATTGTTTTTTCCTTTTGAAGGTAATCTATGTAGATCCCGCGTGCATCCCAAAAAACTGTTGCCATCACCTGATTGGCCACGATTACGTTTATGGTCAATTGAGAGCAAACGCGGCACCCATCGTGCAGACAGCTTTCTTAAACGCAACTGATCATTTAAAATCGAAACCACACTGCCATATGAAATGCCTATGGCATCAACAATCTCCCGCACTTTTACTCTTCGATCGGCCAACACCATATCATGTATTTTTTCGACATTTTCGGGTGTATTGACCTCAATTGGCCGACCACAACGAAAGTCAGTAAACCAATTCTTTACCATTGAAATCGATGATGCAGAGTCCCCATGGTATTTATCAAGCTTTTCCTTGGTTTGATTGACGGTTTTTTTTACGCAAAAAATAATGTTTAATGAGCACTCGAAATTCACTTTTTTTCATTTTAAAAAATTCACGAGGTTGCATGTTTTGAACAGCTGTTAAACGCAAAGTAAAGGACGGAACTTGCTCAAAATTTGACAGTAGTCTATTAACAGGTGGTACTTGATGGGAGCAGTGTTGCACTTCACATAACTGCGAGGGAAGTTGGAAAAGTCACGGACTTATTGATCCGCCCTCGTATGCATTGTTCCCTTACAGGTGTTTTTTTTACAATTTTTATCAATATTGGTTTTCATTTCTCTTTTTATTAACACTTGGCGGGGTTTAACTGCAGGATATCCGCATAAGCACGATTTGCCCCCGCGCCAGTCAATGGAATTCACGAGGATTGGCCATCCTCAAAATTAAAGTGGACCATCTCAACATTAAGAGCCGGGAGTGGGGGTTAGGGGTTTTTCGCCCACACACAGTATCCCTAAGGCGTCCCAATGAAAAATAATTTTCGGGGTCCAGGGATGGGAATGTCAAAAGTGGCCCTCAACAGATGTGCGAATGAAAATTATTTATTTAATGTCCTTTAAATTGGCAGTATAATCGACGTATACTTGGAAATTGAACTAATTCCTGAAGTTTTTCTTTAAATAACTTACTGTATTACTGTTGTGTAGAAAATATATATGTATGTGGAGTAGTTATTTCTTAGCCGTATTTGGTCCTTTGGGCTCGGATATTTAATTGAAGAATAATAAATAAATAAATATATAAACACAAACAACTTTATTAATGACTGACGAAATCTGTAGTTGCCAAAGAAATTAAATATATGGTCGATTCTAAGAGTGTAGTGAGGCAGAAAAATATTTTCGAATTTACAATGTTCATTTAAAAAAGTTTATAATATCGTTATTTTTCAATGAAAATGAAAATTATTCAAGTTTGAGGCCATACTCTATATTTCTTTACTAGGATATTGTCCTAACAAATAATTTATAGAGTTTTTGTTTTCAAATTTTTTCTTTGACCCTTTCAGGAAAGTGTTGATGGATCTATTTCGGGAATTTTCTAGGTTCCCACCATCAGAACACGTTTTGAAAACTTGTTTGCTATTTTTCTATAAATAAAAAGTGCTTGCACTAACTTATAATCTATCAAAAACTGGTTGCTTTTCGGTTCGTAAATAGAATAATGGTATGGTGTCATGTTGGTCATGATAATGTAAAAATTCCTCAAAATGTGATATATTATCCATGCTGTCCTAAAACAGTAAAAATTCAAAATTTGTATAACAAATGCGCTGAATTATAAACTTTCTATAAACTTTAAACTTTCCAAAAATGGCCAAAAATCAGTTAGTTTTAAAATTAAACAGATCCGAAAAACCTTAATAAGTGTTGTGGGCGTTGTGGTGTAATGGTTAGCGCGTTGGACTGTTACACAGATGGTCACGGGTTCGATTCCCGGTGACGACAACATCAATTCCACCAAACAAAATAATGAATCTGGGCTATGAAACAAAAAAAGCTTCAATAATTTCGCCAACTCTACATCAGGTGGCGAGCAACAACTGTTCTAAGACTTATCATCTCGCGCAATTACAGTGTTGCCATCTTTGAAGCCCTTCATCTTTCACCACTTTTCATCTCTCCACAGTGCCCTTTCCAAAGAAAGCAACACATTAATTAATAGGAAGATTTGCCTGAGTGTTGCTTCTCTTTAAAAAAAAAAAAAATCATAACATTGAGTTTTACAGCGAAAATTTGCCACATTTCGCAAAGAATCGTAAAAAACCGTATGTGCTTCAAGTTTAGAGTATTGCTCTTAATTTGTGAACTCAGATTTGTTTCTATCGTTTTTTTTTTTGTTAATAATATAAAGATTTCAATATTATAAATTTTTTTGTTTCCAATCTTTAAATTGAATTTCTTGTATATAATGAAATTTATTGAATTTAGGAAAAGCATTCTATGAAATTCCTTCCATAATATCATAACAAATAATTCTTTCAGTGTATGCCGAACAAAAACGAAATAAATGTTTTTTAGAATATATTTAATTGAGTTTAAACAACATTGTTTTTATTGATAAAATGTATATAAAAGATAAGAGTTTCAGATGTTTCTTAAATTAAGACGATATGCTACAAAACTTTTGCATATGCAACAAAAAAATTATTTAAGTTTTCTGTGCAGCCAAAAGTTAATTTTTTACAAATTTTGAAAAATATTGCCATAATTTTGTCCCCCACTGTGTATGAAAGTGTTGCAATTTAAAAACTAGGCAAACAATTACAAGTGCAGCAACAACTTACTACTACTACTACATACTTTAAGTACTACTACTACATACAACTTGAACATCACAGCAAATATGTGTTTATAAATGAGAGCTTTATTGCCACCTACGAAGCGTTTGTGCTTCAAACGAAAAATAAAATACTTCAAAAATAACATTTTAATCTGTGCACTTTAAAAATTGAAAACTTTTTTTTTTAACAATTACAATTTTTTTTCCTTAACTTGTTTCACTGAACTTGCAGGATACTTTTTTCTTTTAGCGACACATGTTGTGTTTCTGTTTCTGCTCCTGCCGCTAGTACCAGCAAAAAAACTGTCACTTGCAGAATAAAGTGCGTTAATCAAATTTAGTTGGGGGAAAAATGTAAAGATATATAAAATCAAATTTTAAAAAACAAGAAAAAATAAATATTTGAACAAAAAATCGGGTGGCTATAAGTGAATTAATAATAAAGTTTTATGCTTTTAGACTCGTTTTATAGTACAACACTACTACAAATTTATAGTATAGCTTTAGCTATTATACCAACTACGTCTACATCCCCAGTATTTAGTAGTAGTAGTTGCCTTAAGCAATAATACAAATTTTTCTTTTTCAGTTTATTTATTTTAAAATTTTTTTATTTTTTTTTTTTATATTTTTTTGTTGTTCCAACTTTTACGATGTGCAATTTTTTGTGTGTGGGTGTTAGTGAGTGATTGTGAGTTTGAGTAGGATATAGCTGGTGTTATGTGCCTTTTAGCCAGCTTTGTTAGCGATTTATTTGAGGGATATGATTAAGAGAAATTTACAATTGAATGAATTCAGTTCGTGAAAATGTTTTAAAAATGAAATAAAATATAAATACATTTATTTAACAACAAGTGTGAATGTTTTTAATGCTAAATATACTATAAAAAATATTTAAATTTAAGTTCGTACCCAAGTAAAAAGGTTTTGATACAATTATATATTACTTTATATTATATATTCATACAAAATCATTTCTCAAATATATAATTATATCTTTCTTTATATTACACTTCATATAGGGCAATATGTAAAATTGTATAATTACATATCGATCTATATATGATAACTAGGGCAAGGATTTTTCATTTCAGAAATACTTGTTTGTAGTCATAAGCCCAAATTCGAATTTGATTAATTTTTTTTTCGAATCAAAGAATTTGCAACAAAATGGCATCGACTTGTTGTTGCATATTTTATTATAAATGCATATTTTGCTAAAAATGCATATTTTGTTACTTTTTGTTACATATTTAGCTTATTTTCAATTTAATTGCATAATTTTACATATTTTGAAAAAATAAAAATTAAGTTTAAATTAAAAATAAATAAAAGAAAGTGAATATATCATCAAGTTGTCATTTGTTGCACTCATAAAAATAACCTGTAAAATGGTAAAAAAAGCTACTAAAAAGTAGTTAAAAATGACCTTGCAGAAGAAATTGCTAAAATTAGCAGATTTTTTTACTAAATACTAGTAATATAAGAATAGCAAATATAAATCTGTTGAATTTACAAATATTTAGTTATGTTTGAGCTAAATTTTAGTTAATTGAAAGTTACAAAATAATATGCTAAAATTAACAAAAACATGTACACTCAAAAAAAAAGTTAGAAAATTCAGCAAAAAATTTTGCTGAGTCGGCAAAATTTTAGTCAGGAGGGTGCTTGCAAAAAAATTGCTAATGTCAGCAAAATCTTTTGCTGAAAATTAAAGAACAAAATAAGTAGATTCAGTAAAAGTTATGTTAACACTTATTGGAATAGAAATTAAAAAAAACCCTTGCTTAAAATTAATAGAATTTTTGCTGAAAATTAGTAGACTGAAAAAAATTCAAAAAGTTAGTAGAAAAATTATACTTTAGTGAATTTATTTGCTGAAAATCTTAAAATCTTTTTTTGTTATTCTTTTAGAAATAATTTACAAAACGTTACGAAATATAAAAATGTTCATAATCATACATTGACGACACGAACTAATTTAATATCTGCAAATATATATAAATACAAGGTGGCGCAAAAGTAATCCTCCTATAAGAAAACGCTATAAATTTTGCGATTGGCCCCTAATGTCAGTTCTGTTTTGACATTTGTGTAGTAAACACATGCGAAATACACGTTAATAAACAATGTTACGCTACACTGCTCCAGAACGCGGAATATTGGTGACTATTTATTTGACCAATAATCGGTCAGTGACTTTGGCACAACGTGAATTTCGTCGCAGATTTCCTGGCCGTCCAACGCCTACTGGTGAAACACTGCGACGTTCAGCCGCTCGCCTCGAAGAGACTGGCACAACACGAGATGCTGCCAGGCGTGGCAGACCCCGGAGTAGCCGTTCTGCAGAGAATATTGCTGCTGTAGCCGAGGATGTCATGGAAGCGCCGTCGACATCGACCAGACGACGTGCCACGCAAATGGGTATCAGTCGACGGTCTTTACAGCGAATTTTGGTACAAGATTTGAAGATGTTTCCGTACAAAGTCCAGACGGTGCATCAGCTGTTAGCTGCTTACTGCCAATCGCGTGTAACATATGCTCAAGCCATCCTTAATCACCACCAAGAGGAAGATGATTTTTCATCAAAAATAATCATGAGTGATGAGGCCCATTTCCATCTTAGCGGGTACGTAAATAAGCTAAATTTACGCTTCCGGGGCACTGAAAATCCACGTGTAACCCACGAAGAGCCATTACACCCGCTCAAAGTCACTGTATGGTGTGCTCTTTTCGCTGGAGGACCTTTTTTCTTCGAAGACCGTCGCGGGCCAAACGGTTACTGTGAATGGTGAGCGCTACATAGCAATGATCAACGAGTTCTTTTTGCCGCAACTTGATGAATTGGGATTGGAAAACATGTGGTTCCAACAGGACGGTGCAACGGCACACACTGCACGTGCCACAACCGATATGCTGAAGGATGCATTTCCCGGGTGCCTAATCTCCCGTTTTGGCGATTTGCACTGGCCAGCAAGATCGCCTGATTTGACCGCTCCAGACTTCTTTTTGTGGGGCTTTTTGAAGTCGCGGGCTTATGTCAACAAGCCTCAGACTCTTGCAGCTCTTAAAGACAATATCCGTCAAGAATGTGAGGACCTATCGCCGGAAGTTTTGGCCAAAGTGATGGAAAATGCCATAAAAAGGGCTCAAATGACAATCAACTGTGGCGGCGGCCATTTACATGACATCATATTCTCGACTTGATGTAAAAAAAAATTAAAAGACTAAATAAAAATAATCCACAAGAAGAATCAAAGTTTTTCATTTTTTTTTTAAATTACAGCCAAAAAACTTCGGAAGGTTATATTTGCGCCACCTTGTAGTCACGTATAACATAAACAATTTATCTTTTAACTACATACATCAATGGATTACTAAATGGTGACATCTTTGTAGAAACGAAACAAAACGAAAGAACAAAATATGAAATATACAACAAATTTTTGCAATAAGAAAAATTAAACATAAAATTACGTAAGATGTGTGTCCTTGGTTTTGGCTTTATTCTGTCTACCTGTGGGTATATTTGTTTGCAATTGGAGCACACTACATTAATAGTCACTATATCTATATTTAGTCTACAAATACACATTTAATCATTATTAAATTGAAATGTTTTATTTTGTCTTTAATAGAAATCCAAAAATCTTCCATGGGTGATTTTTGTATATGTCTTACAAGCAGGCGCGGATCGAGGAAAAGGTTGGGGGGGGAGGGTAACTTATAGTGTTTTTAATTAATGTTTTAATCTTTTTTACATTATATTGAAAAATATCATTTTTGGAGTAATTTTTGCATCGTATTGTTACTGGTGATGAAAAATGGATACATTACGATAACCCCAACCAGCCAAGTCAACGCCGAAGCCGAATGTCCATAGCGCCATGGTAATGCTCTGTATTTGGTGGGATCAGAAGAATATTTTGTATTAGGAGCTGTTGAAAACGGGTCAGACGATCACAGGGGACCTGTACCGAACACAATTGATTCGTTTGAAGAGAGCAATCAACGAAAAACGACCAGAGTATACGACCAGACACGAGGAAATAATTTTCCATCATGACATGTTGCAAGACCGGTCAAAAATCATTTGGACAACAGTGGATGGGATGTTTTGGCTCGCCCGCCTTATAGCCAAGACCTTGCCCCTTCTGACTATCATTTGTTTCGATCGATGCAGATCGATCGATTACTGGAATAAGCTTCACTTCAGAACGGGATGTAGAAATTGGCTTGATTCATTCTTTATCTTAAAACCGGAGCAGTTCTTTTGTCGCGGAATCTATATGATACATGAAAGATGGGAAAAAGTAGCGGCTAACGATGTACAATACTTTGAATAATGAATCAATTCATTTTGTTATTATAATAAATGCAATTATCAAGCAAAAAAATCTGCATAATTAACTTGTATACCCAATAATATTTATTTTCTTTTCTCTTTTCAGGCGGGGTTTAACTGCAGAATATACGCATAAGCAAGGTTTGGCCGCCAGCCGATGGTATCCACGAGGATTGGCTATCCTCAAAACTAAAGTGGACCATCTCAATATTAAGAGCCGGGAGTGGGGTTGGGTGAATAATATTGATTTGGCTCTAGCCCGAACCAAGAGAACCCCTTCCCTAAAATTAATATTAAATACGGATGGCCACGTTAGGGTTATTTCTTTTATAGCTTTGCGTTGGCCTTGGAGATGGTGCCCCCACAGACGGTATCCCTAAGGCGTCCCCGTGAAAAATAATTTTCGGGGTCCAGGGATGGAAATGCCAAAAGTGGCCCTCAACAGATGTGCGAATGAAAATTGTCTATTTCAATTACTTAGTCATATTTCTGAAGTGTCCTTTAAATTGACAGTATCATCGACATATACTTGGAAATTGAGGGGTGGAAATTTCACATCACCCCCCTTGAAACCGAGCCAGTTTACAAGAGTTGTACTTTTTAGTATCATTGTGCTCGTCTCTGCTACATCTTAACATGCAGCTCCATTCTGCGTATTTCTTTCAACCTGGTCGTCGTATACACTTTTAAAGTGATTATCAGCACAATTTTTTTTAGCAAAATAAATTAATAAAACTTAAGTAAACTATTAGTTTAAAACAGTTAGGTGCTGAATAAGTATAACTAAAATTTTATCTGAAAACATAATTTTAGCAAAAAAATTGCTGAAAAATAGTATACTTGATTTACAAGATTTACTAACTTTTCTACTAAACTATTTTTTTAGTGTACTAAATATTAGTAGACAAAAAAATCATTAAAAAATGTGAAAGTTTTTTTTTAGTTTTCTTTTAATGGGAATAAAAGTCTTCCCTTATGAAATCAGAACTCCACAATTTTTTAGCAAAAATTTCTACTGATTTAAGCAAAACAAACTGTTATTTGCATTCTACTAATTTTGAGGTAAGTATACTTAGCAAACAATTCGTTAATATTACAGTTTTTGTTTGCTATTTTGAGTGTATAAATAATTAGTTAAAGTTTGTGCTAATTTTACAGAGTAAAATGCTATTTTCAGTTACACATCGAATATAATATAACTTAAATTTTTTAAAGCTAGCAGATTTATTTTTGCTGTTCTTATTTTATTAATATTTAGCCAAAAATCTGATAAATTCAGCAGTTTTTTTTGCAACGTAATTTTTAACTAATATTTAGTAGCTTTTTCTGCTATTTTTACAGGTTTATTTCTATGAGTGTAGACATTTATATTGGACTTAATTTTCAAACCAACAATTCCGAGTAAGTAACATCGATCAATCGTATTATTTTTGTTCGAGTGACAACTCTATACAACAACTACTAGTTCGCTTTTCCGGTACACTAATACTAGTCCACTTTGTACCTGCATGTAATTTGTGTTTTCTGCACTAATTGTAAATAATATTAAATAATTATAAATTTCCCTACAATAAATTAGTTTGTAATTAAGAGTTACACCACCCTTTTATAATAACTTACCCACCGAATTTAAAAAAAAAGAACATTTTAAAATCCCATGAAACTTTTCAAACATTAAAACACTAATTAATATTGAAAGCTTTCCAATATTGGAAAACCTGTTTCGAACACAGATTTCCCATAAAAAGTGTATGTAGTAGAAAATATTTGTTAACAAATATGTACATAACAGATTAGAAACATCTGTCATGTGGTCTTTATAAATGAAACAGGATGATACAAAAAAATGAAATAATCCATTCAAATGCCAAACCAATTTAATGAACAATATGGCAGTATCGAAACAACAAAAAACATTTTTTGTATGAAATGAAATTTAGCAGAACTCAACGCAACATGACTAAAAACAAATCTACATAATAAAACATTTATGATGTAGAAAATAATAATAATAATAACGACAATAGCGAGATGAGCATTCACAGCCAACAATGAACAAATAAAATATTTAGGGATGATTATGTCAATCAAGGATAAATGTACTTTTCGGCATTGTCGGTACTAAAAGGGGACTAATTTTAAATAACGCTTTAATTGGGAGAAGTATTTTTAAATTTCATAAATAACTGTTTATGGACACACTATTTCGGTTTTGTTCTTATTGCGAAACCAAGAAATGTGAAAAATATTTTACAGTGTGTTTGGACACTTTGTGCAATTTTTATATCCCTACACAACAAAGGGATATAAAAATATATTGTGCATCTTATTGCACTGTGTATGGAAAATTGACTAAAAAAAATGCAATAATATGTGCAATAATATGTTAAAGTGTATTAGTTCCCATTTAGTGGGATAACTAGGTTATATGAATGTTTGATGTTTGCATGGGATTGTCACTTATTTCAAAACGTTTTCTAATGCTGGGAACCTAGAAAATTCCCGAAATATATCTATCAACACATTCCTGAAAGTGGTCAATTAATAAATTTGAAAATAAAAACTTTATAGATTATTTGTTAGGACAATATCCTAATAAAGAAATAAAGAGTATGGCCTTGAACTGAAATAATTTTCATTTTCATTTGCACCATTAAGGATCGAAAAAAACATAATTTTTATTTTTATTAAAAAATTATATCAAATTTAAAAAAAGTTAGAAAAAATATTTTTGTTTCTTTTTTAAAATTGATTGAAATTGAATTAAAATTGCCACACCAAGTTCCGGAATGTTGCAAAAACACATCAATACAACAAAGGACGAAGCAACAGCAATCATTTTTTGTATGGAATGGACGGGCAAAGGAGCATAGTTTTCTTCAATATGAAAAATATTGTAAGAGGAAACCTACTCTTTGCCATTTCTCTGAAATAATAAAAAAAGTTAAGAAAAACTTTCTTTAAATATATCAAAAATATTGTAAATATTAAACTATGAACATATACGACCTAAAATATATGGTCCATAAACACTACTGAATATACACATTAAATTAACTACAAATCAGTTAAAAAAGGGACGACTTAATTTTCGTTTAAGACAATTGTAGTTTTTAGTTTATTTTGAAGTGTTAAAAAAATAATTAACAAAATCGATAAAAACAATAGATTGTTTTCTTTTATTTCAGTACTTAATACAATATAACAACTTTTTGTTTTAAATAGAAAATTTTAACTGAACATTTTAACTATTACCGAAGGTCGGTTTTCTGTTTGTTGAATAACAGACCGAAAGTTAAAAAATATATTTCTTTGGTAATTTAACCGTATATTCCATTGAAACAACTTTACCGATTAAATTTGAAAATAACTGTTGAATTGTATCGAAAAGTGCTTTTTTTTATAATTCACAAAAATTGTATTTGAATTAATTTTAGCATTATATATAAAAAAACTTGGTGTCGGTGCAGCGAAGGGTTAATTTTGAAAAAAAATTAACTACTACAAAATTATATTTACCACAAATTATAATATTTTGTAACTTAATTTGACCATTTAATTGATTAAAAAATATATTTTTCAGTTTATATGTGGCATTGATTTTAAAAATACCATTTTTTTGCCCTGTGGTAAACATGGGTTAACGACGTGCATATAACTTCATATTTTTTATACGTTTAGTTCCATTCTAGTAGAATACAAAAAACATACTTTAGTAATTAATTTCAAGCATTTTCATTTTTTTTTTATCAATTTTAGCATAAAGCTCCAAATTTTCTAAAATGTGTAGTTTCGCTACCGGGCTAACATAGGTTAACAATGTTTTTTCAATTGTACTTATTTTTTAATGGCTATTTATAAGCCAAATATGTAAACAAAATATATTTATTAGTTATTAGTAACTATATGGATTTTTTTAAATTAGTTTTTGAAAATTTGGCATAAAATTTTGATTTTCTTGAAATCCGCCATTTTGGAATGGGTATACCCGAAAATTGAAAAAAAAGATTTTTAAATTTTATTTTTTATTTTATACCCAACTAATATACTCTAAAATTAGTAAAGAAAATTCACATTTTTCGAAATTTTATTTAACAAAATTTAAAAAAAAAAAATCAATTTAGAGGTTTGAAAAATATGCTATTTTTTACCTTTTTCTTGGTACCTTGTGCGCCCCGGTAGGCTAGTTGGTAGCGTGCTGGCTTATCAGTGCGGGGGTCGTGGGTTCGATTCCCACCAGAGGCACTGGTCTGTTTTCGCTACAACGTGCCGAAGGCCATAGTAGCTAGTGCTCGGTTAGGGTAATAGTATATAATTTGTAATTATATGATTATAAATTAATAAAAATAAAATAAATAAAAAATAATACTAATATTCATTAAATTTTAATTTATAATTTTTTTTCCAATTTTGGCCATTTTGGCCCAGTAGCCCAAACTTTGACCAATTTGAGCAGCATCGTTAATCGATTTTGCTCAAATTTTCAGAATTTACTTTTTAGACATCGTTTCACATTTTTAGGGGTTGTGAGCAAAATAAATCGACAAAGAGCAATATAAGGACCACCCTAGTGCACATATATGTTAATATATGATTATTTTTACCTGGGATGTACGAATATATATGATTATATATGAACATTTTTAACCCAGCAATTTTTTTTTTCTATAAAGTAATTTTTAAATAATTTTTAGTAGCAGTTTTATTTCTATGAGTGTACTTTTATATGAACCATATCATCTCTGTCAGAACTTATACCTCCCAATAGGCCAGCCTACCCTCATAATATGATAATTGCATTATTTTTTTTTTTTTTTAGTGGGCAAATGCTACTGATGATGATAAGGATGAGAATGAGTTCATCTGGTGTTGTTGTTGGCAGTAGATTTTGTTGCAATTGCATGAGTGTGTGTGTGTGTGTGCATATAAAAAAAAGTATGAAAGTATTTATTATTTTGTTCGTACGTTTAAACAGCGCATATTTTTTTATTGTATTGTTGCTGTTTTGTTTTTTTTTTTTTTTGTCATGTAGCATTTTAATGTGTCTTTTGTATAGGATGTCGTGGTAAATATAGAACCATTAATTGTCAGTGAATAATACAGATAATGCCACTAGAAGCCAATTTTGACATGCTGCATTTATATGTGTGTAATACTTACATATTCAGCAGAACTAACTCACATACGCACACAAAACTCATACATACTTTACTAGGGTGCATTCACACTCACACACTAGGGGGTGCAACTGTTGCTTTAGACAGCCCAAGCTATGAAATAGACAACAAACATGACAGCTTCGATGTGTATGCATTTTTTAAGGTTAAGTAGAATACGACATGCTTTAAGGGAAAGTTACGATACAATTCTATGTCTGTGAGTTAGTTTTGTGTGTGTGTATTAAGTGCAAGTGTGTATTTAATGTCTACGCTTTTCCGATCTAAATGGATTTTGGCATACGCATGAAACATGTCATTGGCAAGGGTATTAAAGGATTATTTGTCAGATTAAATAAATAACGTTGTGAATATTTTGCATACAAATTTTTTAGGTTTAATTTTTACTTGAGTGAAATAATTGTGACAACATTTATGTTAAATATGTAGAAATTTTTAATTTGTTAGGAAAAATAATAATTTTATAACACTCATCGATAGATTTTTTGATAGAAAATTTCGAGAAGGTCTCGAAATTTGAGATACGAAATAATTAAAGGGCTTGAAATATCTTAATTAAATTGTTAAAGCAAATATTTGTTTGGTCTTTTATACAGGGGGACCAGGTCTAAGAATCGGCCAATTATCTCTGCATTTTTAGGACTGAAACGTTTACATTTATATAGTATTTTTTGTATCTCAAGTACAAAGTCATGTGCAAAATATTTAAACTTCCAAAGTTTCATGTCACAGTGTTCAAAACGGATTGTTTTTAGTTGCTTAATCTCTCGTTTAAGAATTTTAAAGTTAGCTAAAATATAATGAAGTTTTTTATGAAATAATATTAGAATATAAGATTTGTTTGTACGAAGGGTTAAAGGACTTAAGTACAAACATTTTGATAGCCATATTGCCCATATCGGGGGCTCTGATTAGCCAGTGTAGTTTTTGCAGTATTTAAAATATTGGGGAAAAGTCACATAAAATCCAAAGGATCAAATTTACCGAACAAAGTTTAGACAGCCCCGTAAAAAACCCTGCTTACATGTAAGCTGGTTTGTAAGGAAGTGAGCCGAAAAGCATCCCTTACAAACCTGTTTACATATGTAATGATTTTTATATGGCGAATTCCCACTTAGAAGCATTACTTTTGGGCATAATAAGCGCGGATTTTAGGGCTTACAAAAAGCTGTGATTTCATGGCTTTTAGTAAAATCATATTTCATGTCTACATTATTACGATTAAAAGGAATAATATGAATATACATAATTTATGTTACATTAAATTTTACAGATATTAGTTTTTTGTTGTTAAAATTTTTGACATATAATATAATTATTTTATTTTTAACCGCTTCACGTGCTAGCTCTTTAGAAACAGTTAAATGACTAATTATTTTTTATTTAATACTCGAAAACACAAAAACACAATCGGAAATCACTCGGGAAAATTTTTACAAATCGTTTATAATCCACAATATGGAACTTTCTGCATTACAACCTGCATCCTTGTAAGGGATTAGGGTAAGCTGCTTACAACTTGTATCCTGGTTAGGGAAAACAGTAAGCTCAAATTTTGTTTGTTTATTTTTATACGAGATTTATTCGTTTCTTTTGCTGTTTTTCAGTATTATATAATAGTAAGCACTTACATCAGCGCACTTGTTATATCCTTCTTATAAAAACAGGAAAATTTTTACTGGGTGCCCATCGAAAACATTAAATAGGCAATAGTATGACTAATTTTTAACTTATTTCCAACTACATTTTTTTTAACAAACTGCCAGCTTTACTGTCATTTTAAAAGCATTCTTTTGAATAAAAAGATCACTTAAAGTTGTAGACATAAGGGATGTAGCTTTTTGCATTTTTTGAAAATAATTAATTCTCCCAAGTCATATTCGGGTAGGGCATGATAAGAAATGCGATATTACTTTTTCGCGTTCATTAAATTAGAAAAGTAATAATTTGCTTTTAATTACTTAGTATTTTGCAACATTTCTCTATAATTTCAATACTAAATCCTTTCTCACCAGTTTGATATAACACTTTGAGCAAATCGCGATATTGCTGCATTATTAAGCGAAAAATAAAGTGTACTTAAGTTTAACAATAACTTTCTTAAAACTACTAAGTTTTTATTAATCTATATATTATATTTCATTTAACGCAAAAGTTCGCGTTTTCACTGAAATTATTTTTTTATGATTTTTCTTTTGGCTGAGATTTTTTTTTTTTCTTCCATACAAAAATTTTCTTGCAATGGTGCACTAGTAAAATTTTGTGCGTAGTATTAATGAACTCCTTCATTAATACAATGCATTTTTCATCTAAAAGTCTCCAAAGAAATGTTTCATTGAATCAATGAAACATGTTTCATTAAAACAATTTTAATGAAATATTTCATTGAACCCATGAAAATTTCATACAATATATGAATTACTTTTGTTAAATAATTGAACTTTATTTAATAAAGTCATTCATTTCACAGGTCATGGCATAGTAATCTTTGATTATGGGATTCAGCAATCTTGCTTATTGTGGTACGCACAGAGTCCACATGTAGGTCTCTGTGAATATCTTTGTTTCTTATGTAGTATGGTGCATTAACAGCATTTTTCAAAACTTTATTCTGGAACCGTTGTATAATTTCGATTATAGTTGGTTTCGCACAACCCCAAAGTTGTGCACCGTAGGACCATATTGGTTTGAGTATTTGCTGGTACAGCATAAGTTTATTTTCGATTGATAATATTGAATTACGGCCTAGCAGCCAATGCATCTTTCGGTATTTTATGTCTAGCTCTTCTTTTTTCTTTTTTACGTGAGCTTTCCATCGAAGTTTTGCATCAAGTGTCATTCCCAAGTATTTTGCAGAATTGGAGTATGGAATTATGTTATTAAATAATCGAACAGGATGGTATGTCATGCGTTGGTTTGTAAAATCAGAGTGAGTTGATTTGGAGTTGTTTTAATGAAATTTTCCACTTCTTGGTCCATTCTTCAATTAGTGTTAAGGCAGACTGCAGTTTTTCCACTGATTTTTCTGCTGTCTTGTCGACAGATAACAATGCGGTGTCGTCGTCGTGCAATTGGCTGGTATAGGCATGGCATAGGTGTAAATAAGGTACAAAAGAGGACCTAGCACACTACCTTGGGGTACTCCAGCTGTTATTGGTTTCACATTAGACCGTTCATTTTCATGCTTCACATAGAAATATCTGTCAGTTAAATATGAGTGCAGAATTTTACATATTTGTGATGGAAATATTGAATTAATATTTAGCAATAAGCCTTTGTGCCATACCTTATCAAAGGCTTGTGAGACGTCCAGAAATACTGCAGAGCAGACATGCTTTTCTTCTAATGATTTTTCAATTATATCAGTAATTCTATGTACCTGATCTATAGTAGAGTGTTTGCTTCCAAAGCCAAATTGATGCTTGGGTATTATTATTTTGGACATTAGTATAGGGTTAATTCTTTTTAATAGCAATCTTTCAAATAATTTGGATAATTGTGTTAAGAGTGAAATTGGTCTATACGATGTTATTTCATATGGTGATTTACCTGGTTTTGGCACCATTTTGATCTCTGCAACTTTCCAATAAATAGGAACATGTTTGTAATAAAAACAGCATTAAATATATCACACAACTTTAAGAGAGCTTTGGTGGACAATTGCTTTAAAACTTCCGCAGTTATTAATTCATAGCCAGGGGCTTTTTTCAGTTTAAGTATCTTATTTTCATGTTTAAGTTCTGCAACAGTAATATCTGCAATTAGAGTATCGTCGTATATAAGTTCTCTAGAAACTTGCTCAGAAGAATTTTCACTATCAGAAAATATACTGCCTAAGTGATTTGCAAAAACTTCAGCCTTTTCGGAATCGCTTTTTGCCCACGAGCCATTCGGATTTTTTACTGGCATCTTTTGTAGAACAGGATTTTTAAATTTTTTGGTTACTTTCCACAAGGAATAATCAGTGTTTTTATCATACGTCAGCCCAAGAAGTTGTTGATTTAATGTATCATTTTTCATTTTTATTATTTACATTTGATTTGATAAGTAATTCGATTTAAATTTGACCTTAGCTACCAACAATGGCCCTACTCGTCGATTAAGGAGAACTAAACCCTCTGATCTTCGTGGCCTTTATAGAGACTAATCAAAAATCATCTTAATCACAATACTTTAGCTGTTTATATAAAATAGAATTAAATTGCTCGTTAGTTTTAAGTAACTAGTTGCAGTGTAACAAAACAATAGCTATAATAAAAATTGTTTTAAATATAAAAAAAAAAATTTCAAAGGTCGAAAAACTTTTCATAATTGATAACAATATATGAATTTTTGTTCATTAATTCTAGGAAAAACGTTATGAAAGCTTTTGTGTGTGAATTACCTTCTACATCCCTACTATGTAACACATTTTTTCTTATTTCATATATAAAATTATCGTTTTAAATACGTATATTTATGGATTCACTTTTTAAAGAGGTTGAGATATTAACCAAAAAAACTATAAAAAGCAATTTAAATAGTCCAAAGCTCAAGTTTATGGTCATTACATATCTGCTGAATTTTTAGAAAAGCACTTATATCAACTTAAGAAAATTTTTGAAGAATTTTGTAGTTAATTAACTTTTACATTAACACTTGATACACTGAATGATATGAGACCGCCTCAAATAATTTTTTCAACGTTTTGGTTAAATTTGTTTAACAAAGGAATTTTTGTAATTTGTAGTATTAAGCGTTTTATTTCAGCAATTTTTTTGTTAGTCCAAAATGTACTATATAGAAAAAAAAAAATTACAAAAAATAACACTAACCAATTTTTTTTTGCATGTTGCAAGTTAAAATTTTAATTGAAAAAAATTTGAAAATTATTTCATTAATTTAATGATTTTTTTTAATGAAAATATCAATCAACTTATTCTATTTATTAATATCATGAAGTAAAAGTCTATCAGTATACAGTGTATACTGTTGCTAGTTAAGTTTTTGATTTTTAAAACAAGCTTTTCAAACTGTAATATTTGTTACCTGAAGAAATCACCCAATGTGGAGACGAAATATTGGAAATAAATAATTAAAATAAATAATCTTAAGCTCGTTTAAAATAAGGAGAAATATTTAATGAAGTTAAACATTTTACGTTAGAAATTAATTTTAAAAATTAAAAAAGTGTTTTTTTATATTTCGATTGTAAAAAATTCAATTTTAAAAATTTTCCAAAGGTCTGCAAAAATTAAAATTTTATTTATTTTTCTCTTGTACTTTTGCATTTTTCAATTTTAAGTATTTACTTTAATGAATAAAAAGATGAAAAAAACAGATCACATCGTTTTGTAATTTATATAAAGAAATTCAGAAAAACATTTTAAAGATAGTTTATGATCATTTTTCATAATATTTATGAAACGTTTCTTAAACATTTCATAGAAAGCTAAATTCCTTTCATCATATTTATGAAAAGTTTCAGTACATATATGAAGGACAATTTGTATTAGTAAAGATTTCATTATTTTTGTGTACCCGACGAAAACCGTTCATATATATAGTTATATATAGCTTGATATGATTATATATAATTACATATGTTGCCATATATAATGATATATATTACATCTCAAACTTATTTTTACGAAACTGTTTACTATAGCTTAATATGAGAGCATATAAACTATAATGTACAATAATTTATAGGTATGCATGATACAATAACATCAAACATATTCTATCACTTTTATGTATAATTATATATAAACATATATGGTAGAAATTAACAAAAAAAAATCTATCACTTTTATATATAATTATCAGAAACGACAAAAAGTAAAATTCAATGTAGTTAAAGGAAACAAATATGGAAAAAATGATAAGTACAAACTTAGAAAAGCTGCACTCAAACCAAAGTTCAAAGTTATTATATGAACTTATTAAGGGCCAATGACTATTTATATACCCAAAAAGGGAGCCATCGTAGAAAAAATCTGGCTAAATCCTGGTAAGAGGTATCGCAAATTGATTGTCAGAGACAGGTGGAGAAAGGCTAAAACTTAACCCCCTCCCAGGTGGTATTTAGCGGTTCAAAAATTTACACAGTAGGAAAAACTGCCGAAAAATATTTATTTGATTCGGACCACTTACCTGGATTACAGGTATGATTTCGTGAAATGGACATTAAAATATGCATTTTACAGTTTTATGAAATACCCTTACTTGAAATATCGATTCTTTCAACTAAAAATGAAGAGTTTTATGTGGAAGATCATTTAAAAAATATTTTATTAAAATAAAAATTGGATGGAATTATTTAATATCAATGATTAATGCGTAAGTTCCAGGTATGTGGAAAAAATATATACGATATTAATACAAAAACTCAAAGTCTAATGGGTTAAATAATATTATGAGTAAATTAATCATTTTAAGTCAGAAGATCGTAAAACAAGTTCAAAGTTAATAGATTTAATAATGTTAATGAGTAAAATAATCATTTTAAGTCAGAAAATCCTGAAACAAGCTAATTAGTCGGCTACTTATACATACACTCAAAAAAAAAAGTTTGTAAAGTCAGTAAAAAATTTTGCTGAGTCAGCAAAATTTTAGTCAGGAGGGGTGCTAGCAAAAAAATTGCTAATGTCAGCAATAGCTTTTGCTGAAAATCAGCGAGCTGATTTTTAGCAAACAAAATTAGTAGATTCAGCAAAAGTTTTGCTAACACTTAGTAGATTAGAAATAAAAAGCGTTGGTAAAAATTAATAAATTTTTTGCTGAATTTTAGTAGACTGAAAACAACGCCAAAAAATTGTAAAAAAATTGTAATTTAGTTAATATATTTGCTGAAATCATAAAACATATTTTTGTGATTCTTTAAAAATAATTTACAATAATTACGAAATATAAAAATTTCCATTTTCTCACATTGATGTCATGAATTAATTTAATATCTGAAAATATATAGAAATAAATATATATAACATAACAAAAATTTTCTTTCAACTACTTACATCAATGGTTGTCTAAATGATGCTATCTTTTAAGGACGCAACTGCCGAAGATAATTATAGAAACGAAACGGAAAAATAAACAAAAACAAACGAAACGAAAAAAACAACCCTTTTTTTTGCAATAAGAAAAAGGAACCATACTAAGATGTGTGTCTTTGTCTTTCGCTTTACTCTGTCTACATGTCTGTATATGTTTGTTTGCAAATTGACCACACTAGATAATTAATCTATTAACATTTATTATAGAAATACATATTAAATTTAAATATTTTCTTTTGTCTTTTATTTAGTTGTTTTAATCCTCAATTTTGTTTTATGTATGAAAAACAGATACAAAAGTCTTCCATGGTTGATTTTTTTATATGTCTTATTAGAGTTGTACTTTTAGTATCATTTTCCTCTTCGCTACTACATCTTGACATGCCGCGACATCTGCTTCATTCTTTCAATCTGGTTGTCGTCCACAGTATTAATGTGCTTATCAGCACAATTTTTTTTAGCAAAATTAATTAGTAAAACATTAGTATATTAGTAAAGCATTAGTATAAAACAGTTAAGTGCTGAATAAGTATAACAAAAATTTTAGCTGAAAACACGATTTTAGCAAAACAATTTGCTAAAAAATAGTATACCTGATTTACAAGACGTTTTTACTAACTTTTGTACTAACTTATTTTTTGAGTGTATAATTGTATAATGCATCACGTATAATCAAATTAAAATCACATCTAATTTTAAATCATTTCATTTATATTTAAATTTTTTTTTTAAAGAAAAGCAACACTCAGGAAATTCTTCCTAATAATTAATGTGTTGCTTTCTTTGGAAAGGGGATAGTGGAGAGATGAAAGGTGTGAAAGATAAAGGGCTTCAAATATGGCAACACTGTAATTGCGCGAGTAGATAAGTCTTAGAACAGTTGTTGCTCGCCACCTGATGTAGAGTTGGCGAATTTATTAAAGCTTTTTTGTTTCATTGCCCTGATTCATTATTTTACTTCGGTTTGGTTAAGTGCTATGGGAACACCGAAGGTGGGCGCAGCGATACATATAAGTGATAGAAAACTCATACATATTATTTTTCTAAATTGATGTTGTCGTTACCGGGAATCGAACCCGGGACCATCTGTGTAACAGTCCAACGCGCTAACCATTACACCACAAAGCCCACCTAAGATATAATGTGATATGAAATTGTATATATGACTATTTATTCTTATATATACACATATCGGAACTTTTTTCATCGGGTAGAAAAAAATTCTTAGAGACCATTATATGGTCAATATAATCCGTGTTGTTTATGAAATGTTTCATAAATATTGATGAAATTGTTACATTGGACGAAATTAGATGGAACTTATTTCTGTTTTTCTCTGGGTGTAGCTTGAAAACTGGTTTCCGTTTCATTATAATCTTTTTTTAAAGCAAAATCGGGTGTCAGCTTGCAGCAATAAGTGCTCATCCAGAGTAAAACTTTTATTTTTTTTACTTACGAGTAAATGCTCTTAAAATCGGCCAAGAAGTTGCTCACCAAAAAATAACCTGGATTTGGTAAGCAGTAACTACATTTGTATGCTTCCAAGAAAGCACTTCACCACCTTGCATTCAATAAAGCAATTAGGGAAGGCATTATGTTGTGCTTCCCAAAATGTCTTCTTTTAAGCAGTAATAATGCTTACAATGAAGTTATAAAGAATGTATATCATGAAGCACTAATGCTGTCAACATACAAAAAAAGCGCTTCTTATTGCCGAAGAAGGAATGAATTTATTGCTTCTAAGGGCACATAAAAGAAGCGCTTTTCATCTGCCTAAAAGAGACATACCAAGTGGGACATCACGAACAAAAGTCATGACTTCTGTATTTGCTTTGGAAGTCTTCGTAATTAAATAATGCCTTCTGGAAGCGCTTTCTGGGTAAGCACAACTTTTTGCAGGGTTGTTTCAAAAGTTGTAAAATTTTAATTTCTGAGATTTTTTCACCAAAAAATTTCTGTATATAGAAAAAAATCAGTAAATAGAAAAAATCTAAAGAGTGAAATACTTTAAGTCTCAGGTCGCTTTTCAGTTCTTGCTACAGGTTCTTCTTTAACCTGTTACGGAATAGGTTCTTTGTATGCAATTGATTTAAATTCGCAAATATGTACCAAATGGCAAATATGGCCAGAACAATGTAAAATTTAGTACAATCTGATTACATTATACTAATGGCTGAAATGTGTATAAAATTTCTGTAATCCTTATTATAGAGGAAGATGGGGTAACAATTTAAATATTTTTAAACTTACTTTAACATGATTTAACCCCTATCTATAATTTTTTTTATATTCAAATTTTTAATGATTTAATGTAGCTTGAAAAACTACAATTTAACACATTAAATTGGTTGAATTAAACAAATAAATAATTTTTTATCAATGAAATTGTTAATGTAAATAAATTAAACAACAGTTGTCGAGTTTAGTTTTAATTTTTTTTTTCATCATAACTGTTATTAAGTGGTTTTTAGAAAAACATAATAAGTACTGTTGAAAAAAAAATAGTTTATTTGTTTTTGTTTCTAATTAAACCTCAAAAACCACAAAAAAAATGATCATTATTGTCATTACCCAAAAAGCCACAAAATATACTAATTATTTCATATAACGCTCTGTTTTTTTCGACACAAAACTAAAATAAAAAATTATTAACAATACGAAAAACTACATAAAGCCAACAAAAAAAGTCTACATAAATAAATACAGTGGAGCAGGGTTATAACAAACTCGTAAGAAACGAACAATTATAACGTTAGCGGAGTTCGTCGCTATAAGCGTGATTAACATTTAAAAACAATGAATAAAATAACAGATTTTTGTTTTAAATTCTTCTAATTTTAAAATTTTGTTTTTGAAATGTTGAGGTTAAGAAGAAGAATAAACGTTTTTGTCTAAAAATTATAAACATTATTAATTTTTAATCAGACTAGACTAGTTTCTGCCTCTTTTATGGACAGGCTCATCAATGATTTTCCATTTAAATTGTATTATTTTTGTGTCTTATAATTGTCAGATTGTCTCTATATGATACGTTTTTCACAACCTGCGGCTATAAGAATCAAACCTGCGCTCTTCTTACATTACAAACGTAACAATACCAAGTCATGACCGTTAAGCGATCACACGCAAGCATGGAATCGAATGTAATGCAGCTAAATTGCAGTTTTCTTTCCTATTACAACAACACTAACAAAACACAAATATTCTATTTTTAGATTTTTCTTTAATTTTTAATCTGTTCCGTCTCTATTTCACAACGTTACCAGATTGACGTATGGTTTTTACGTTCAGTGTTGACAACTTTGCGTTTTAAGTTGAGACATCGCCACAGGTCAAATTTCTTTTATTTTAATTAATATGCATTTGACAAATTTCATTAGAAATGTTGAGATTAAGAAGAAGAATAAACAGTTTTATCAATATGATGAAACTTTTTTTCCCTGAGTGTATATCAATTGATATTTTCTAAATTTCAATCTGAAATTCTGAGTTTTAATTTATATATTCTGAAATACAGTTGCAAGAATCTTGTGATTTAAAAATAAAATATTAAAAAAGAAGGCAAAGAAATGTTTAATTTCTTAAAAAATTTATGAATTTGTTTCATCATATTAACCCTCTAACTAGCAAACGATGTTTTGCAACGAAATTCATACTAAGTGCCTCACTTGAAAAACAAAAAATAAGTTCTTCAACAAAATTGTATATCATTGCCTAGTTAAGGCGATATGAGCCAAAATATTTTAGGGTGCATTTTGGAAACTAAAGCATATAAAAGAGAAGTTTTAAATAAAAATTATTTCTCTTACCAAGATATACACACTCCGACAGATAGGTTTTTTTCTGCACCTATTTAGACAATTATCCGATTTTCGCTTTTTTGGAAAAATCAAAATTAGGCGAAAAAGTATCGAACATTCAATTTATATTGTTCAAACTTCAACGCTTTGCTACTAATACTTAATGTCTTCCTTCTACCAAATTTCCATAAAAATTCGTCTATTAGTTTATAAGTAGATGATGTCCTTTAGAGAATTTGATAAAATCCTGTGAGCTCCTTGCACCAAAGTAAGGACTTATTAATAAAGATAAAGCTTCAATATTACTTATATTATATGGGCCATTTCAAATTTTTGAGCACCTGCTGAAACGGACATAGGTACTATGGCTCTTATTTCTTAAGTTTTATGAATTGAAAAAAACGTGTAAAGGGGTTTGGATATGACGTGCAAAGTTTTACATTGAAAAGTCTTCACCTTAAGAATTGGTGGTCATCTAAAATTCGAAAAATTAAAAAAACGACTTGAACTTGCAAGAGTTTTTCATTCATTACGTTTTCTCTGTAATAGTTTTTAGCTTTCAGATCCAAACCAATGCAAAATATAGTCACTAGACTTGGAGGATGTATCCACAAAACAAAAATTTTTGATATCGCTGCTGGGTGAAAAGTTGCATGGTGGTTTACAAGTAAAACCAAAATTTTCCGAATTTTGAACTTTTTGAAGATTTTAAATACGGTTTTTGCGCCGTTTAATAAAAATGAGTTTTAAGCGTTAGAGGTATATCAAGTTGGTGTCAGCGCACCAATAACGTATTACGGACATTACAAACTTAAAAGAGATTAGCGTAAATTTTTTGTAATGTATCTTTTTGCGTCTGACAATCTGAATTGTCTTTTTAGTGGGCTAGTGTATTACGTGATGTAAGTATCTTCGTAAAGTACACATCCGAGGCGAAAACGCACTTTAAAATTTTTAAATGCAAAA
>CM037851.1:297835782-297886370 GCA_021234595.1 Delia radicum | reverse complement strand
ACAGGAGACTAATTTGTCCTTTTAAATAAAACACCAGCAGTAAAAATTAACATTTATGTCACACTTGTTTAAAACAACAAACATTTTAAACTCAATAATTTGTAACTCTAATACTTGTCACATTGAATTTAAATTTTAAGTACTGGCAGAAAAATGCTTTTGGAGAATTGTTGGGGAAAACGTAAGTAACTTTGCTTGTTAGTTAAAGTGCAGTTAAAAAACGTAAAAATTTGGCCAAATTATATAATATATATATATATCTATATATATGAAATAGAACAGAGAGCATAAGGAAACAAAATAACAGGGTAATACTTATGCATACATTTTGAAAACAAAATAAAAATTAACTTTTGAATTCATTCGTGAATAACCCTGCATAACTGAAATGCAAATGAAGTATCCTGTTGCTGGTAAACATATTTTACACAAAGCAGGTACTATACCAGAGAGAATTTGTTAGATGAATTTAAATGAAAATGCTCACTAAACTAATGGAGCTTTCTTCACAAAGTGAATGAAAATTTTCTTAAACTTTATGAAAAAGCTTCATAGTTTTAATGAAACTAAAGCATATGAAATTTTTAATAAATAAAAGTTTTCATAAAATTTTATCGAAAACTGCATTCATTTAATGAAAAGTTCAATGGGACGAATTTCAGTGACACTTCTTAGATCTAATTGCAAAAATTCGTTGATAAATGTTGAAATAACCAAAATCGAAAATGGAATACAACTCTCATATGAAGGCGCTCAGTGCCAAAACGGCCTAACCCTCGTTTTAAAAAGATTCAAACTGACTATGCTGATCTAACCGGAACCTTTTGAAATAAATACTAAAAAAACTCCCTATTGCATAGTATAACACTAGGTTATACTACCAGCTGAAAACTGTTTTTCCTCTATGCAAAGTTCAAAAAAATGTGGATGCCATAATGACCTAAGCCGCTTAGGCCAAATCGAATCCTAGAAATAAAAAATATGTGTGGGTTAGGCCAAAAACGCATGTTACGTTTAAAATTTTAAAAATCAAATTCTTTTTTCTTTTTTGTAAGTAAAAACCATAGTTTAAGTAATAAAGTTGACTTTACGCGCCATCAGCTGTTGCGATTTTGTTCTAAAATGCATTTTAATAGAGTTGTGTCGTTATGAACGAACTAGTTCAATTGAACGACTCACTCAGTTGAACGATTATATTTGTTCACCTACCTTAAACATATCGATTATGTACAGCTATATCGTGGAACTGTAGAAATGGACAAAGTTGTATCTAAATTCATTTTCACAAAATCTTTCAGAAAACTTTAATTTGCATTTTCGAGCTCCAATTTCCGACAGCTGCAAAAAATGTGATTCTTTTAAAGTAAAATTCGAAGCCGCAGGTGATCCTTCTGAAAAGGAAAGGATTACGAGCGAAAGAGATTTACATCACCGAAAAGCTGATTCAGCTAGAACTGGGATGCAATTGGACTCGCAACTTAACAAGGAAAAATATGCAGTTATAGCATTCGATCTTATGAAAACTCTGCCGACACCAGTCATTTCCACAGGAGTAGCTTACTACAAAAGACAGCTATGGACCTATTGTCTTGGTATTCATGACCTTATCACGAACAAGTCATTCATGTATACCTGATGAGGGAATAGCTTCACGTGGCCCACAGGAAGTAGGGTCTTGCATTATGCATTACGTGAAAGCCAATGTCAAATGTAAGAACTAAACAATGTATAACGATCAATGTGGTGGGCCAAAACCAGAACATAAGAATGAGCACTGTTTGCACATACATGGTCAATAATTCGACCTTCCCAGTAGAACAGATAGACCACAAATTTTTAGTATCATTCCTACCATGCGATCAAGATTTTGGTCTCATTGAAAAGGAAAAAAAAATTTTATAAGGACATTTTTACGCCTGATGATTGGGATCGTGTAATCATCACGGCAAAAAAAAAGGGAACCATATCACTTGGTAAAGATGACGGCAGATGATATTAAAAGCATATGCTTAAGACTTCAAAGTTGACTGGCTTAAGATTCTGTGATTTCGATTCCAAAATGTGAAGTCATTTATAATTCAATACAAATATTCAAATAACATATATGTTTTATTTCAAGATGTTGATATTTCAAAGAGGAACTCCAGCAAGTTCGTAAATTTGCAATTGGTAACCGCTTTACCATGGATGAAGATTCATCGAAGCTGCAAAGTTTAAGGATTTACAGGAACTCAAAGAGTTCATACCTCCTATAAAGCATGCATTTTATAATAATTAAAAAAAAATTCGAGAACCAAATTTAATTTGTATTATTTAAAACGCCGGTGAAGCTTATCAATGACAGTAGTGTATCCAACTCTATTGATTCATTGGAGCATCGTCGGAATGTGGGTTGTGTGACAATTTTCTATCGATATTACCATGGGAGGTGCTCATTTGAGATAAGTGAACTTATTCCTCGAGCACGAGATTTTATTCGTAATACTCGCTTATCTAGTAGAGTACATCCGTTTGTAGTTGATTGTCCTGTGTTTCGCACAACGCATTACAGAGAAAATTCGTTTTTAAGTCGAACGATTCGTATGTGGAACAACTTCCCGCAAAAGTCTTTCCTGTTACTTATAATTTAGAAAAATTTAAATCAAATATCCACAAACACAACTCCCACTTTCCTCCTTTCCATACCCTATTTTCCTGATCAATACAATGCACTGCATGAGTAGGGGCATCCCCTGAGTATTGGTGAAACTAAAAAATAAAAAAATGTCCAAGATAGCTTTTGAAGTTTTTATTTTTTATTTTGTTATATATATCTATAGTGATTAACAAAATGTAAAAAAAAAATATAAAAATCGATTGGTAAGCCAAACATCGCACTTTTTTCGAATTCGTCCCATTAGTTTTTGCACGAGACTTTCATTCACTTTTCTGGCTGCCAAATTCTATTTAGATTTGAACTTTTTGAACAGTTGACAAAGTCATTCCTTTCTTCTTTAAAGTTCCATTCATAATTGACCAATATTCTTCTATTGGCCGTAGTTCTGGACAATTTGGTGGATTGTTTTTTTTTTTTTTTTTTTGTACAAAGTCGATTTTGTTGTTGTTATACCAGTCAATTGTGAATCTTGCACAATGACAACTGACTATATGGGGCCAAAATAACGGTTTTGTGGTATGAGATCTTACAAATGGTAACAGAAACTTTTTTAAGAATTATTCTCTATAAATTTTAGCATTTATTGTACCAGTTGTAAAGTAAGGACTTGAGTTTCTCCTACAAGAAGAAATTGCTTGCCAAACCACGTACTTTTTTTTTTTTAGAAATTTGGACTTAATTTTCTGTTTACATTGATCAGGAGCATCACCACTACTAACATGTTGCATTGTCCTGCAATGTACCGGAAGTTTGCAAAGCGATATGTTTCATCATTCATTATAAGGCAATTATATTTTGTGAATTATTTTTCGTAAAGGCGTCGACTGTGTGTTTTTTTGCTGATAAATTTTGCTTTGCATTCCTGCCTGCACATACCTGAGCTTTATAAGACTTGAGTCGATTACACTTTTTGATATTCTGAACCAAATTTTACGATTTCTTGCTTTTACACTCAACTGCTCGAGTTGAATTGTTAAGATCCGCTGCTTTAAGATCCCTTTGGCCATGCTCACCACCACTTCCCTCTTTCTTTCAATCGACAACCATTTATTTATATATTTATTTAAAATGTTTTGCTATGAAACATGTGTTAACACTTTTATTTTTATTATATTCGTGCAGAATAAGTTTTCTTCGATTAAGCTCTGAAGCCATTTTTGACAAAACTATATTAAATATCAAAATTTTTTTTATTAAAATAATTATTATTATTATATAATCATATAATTACAAATTATATACTATTACCCTAACCGAGCACTAGCTACTATGGCCTTCGGCGCGTTGTAGCGAAAACAGACCAGTACCTCTGGTGGGAATCGAACCCACTACCCCCCGCACTGTTAAGCCAGCACGCTACCAACTAGCCTACCGGGGCGTACTTATTAAATAAATGAAAAGATAATGGCCTACTTAAATCATAAATTTCATTTCTATTAGTAAAGTAGTTTATTAGAAAACACAGATTAAAAATGTTTCGACGTTTTTTATTTCAACCTTTAGCATGCAGATAATGCTCTCAGTTGTACTAGACATAACCTGAAATTAGTGAAAATGTTATGTGAGCAGGGGTGAGTGAGGTAACGATTTTACTAATAGAAAATATGAAAGTGACAAAAACAAAAATTGTGAACTTAAGTTGTCTAGAAACACAGCAGGAATTATAAAAAAAACACAAAATAACATTAAATTGTTATAAAAACAAAAACAAAATAAATAAATTTTAACATACACACTTAATTACACATATTTATACGTACATAGTTTTTTTCACTGTTTTTTTTTTTTGTTTTCTTAAAGAGCCCTCTCTAAAGTCACTTACAAAAAAAAAAACTACTTTTAAAGTTGCCAACACAAATTTTAACGACAAAAGTTATAATTGCATAACGTGTGCAACGTTTATAATCGCACAAAATTTACACATACACATAATCACACTTACACACAATCATATTCATAGATCGTAAACTGAATAGTTGTAGTAGTGTTGGTGTATACCATGTCATTATCTATAGAAAGAGATAGTTTTTTACGTTTATTAAAATGTATGACATTGAGTGTAAAGTCAAACATATTTTTTGGAATCTAGTCTATGTGCATTAGACTGTCCCTCACTTGTATGGAAAAATTAAATTGTATTCGATTCTTTCTCCACAAGCTTATTACGAAAAACACTGTTTCTATACAAATAAGTGTGCCAATTTGCCGATGAGTTTAAAATGTTTAAAGTCAAAAACGTTCCACGGGCTCCCGTTTCTGAGTTATGAACAATTCTTTTTTAACCCTCTTACCCGGGAAGAAATGGTTTATTGTTCAATAAAGCGCTGATGTCTTTAAAATATGTTTTATTTTTTTTATGGACATACATAAATTTAACTCTAATTTGAATAAAACTATGTAGAGAAATGTACAAAGTTATTATTATATAACACCGGAGGAGTCTCGAAAATGGTATTATTTTAAAATTAAACCAACAACGGAGGAGATTAGAAAAATAAACCAAAAATCTAAAAATAGAATATTTGTGGTTGATAGTGTTGGTCACTTCTGATTATAATATACAATAACAGAAAGAAAAACTGCAATTTAGCTACATTACTTCGAGGCCATACTTGGATGTGATCGCTAAACGGTCATGACTTGGTAATGTAAGAAGAGCGCAGGTTTGATTCTTACAGACGAAGGTTGTTGAATAATTTATCATATAGAGACAATCTGACAATTATAATACAATTTAAATAATACAACAATTTAAATGGAAAATCACTGATGACGCCTGTCCATACAAAGGTAGAAACTAGTCTAGTCTGATTTAAATTTAGAGTGTTTATAATTTTTAGAGAAAAAACGTTTGTTCTTCGTCTTAACCGCAACCTTTCTAAAACATACAGATTTGTTTAATACATTGAACATGTTAAACACATGTACATCCAGAAATATATGGAAAATAGACCATAATTTTGACCAAATTTTTTTTTTGAAGTAAACTAGGCCTATATTTAGGTAGGGTGCCTTAATTGCGGTGTTTTGACTTCAGATTCGTGCTTAGTTGTCGAAAGTACTTACAAAAACTTGTATTATAATTCTGTGCAAAAATCTTTCTGTATCCATAAAATATTTGATTTTCTGTTACATTTCAGCCTAACCCTGAAGAATCTCTAAATATTGACAGATTTGGCTGAAATTTGGACTGAGCATTACTGAGCACTATTGATACAGGATCACCGTTGTGGAGCTTTAAAATTCAACAGTGTTTTTTTTAGGCCACCCTAATGTGTATATATGTGTGCAACTATGACAGCCCATATGGCAGACGGAAATGAAACGTAAATCAAATAAATGAAAATCTAAAAAAAAAAAGTATGAACACCTTCGCGTAGTGCAGCTACGACAAAGTTAAATATTTTTGCGAGGAGTGTTTGAGAAATTTATCAAGGGTTTTCACTCGCAAATTTTTAAAGTCTGTAATTTCTAACAAAAGATTCCCTTAAAAGGATGAGATTATCTGCTATAATTCAACAATAAATGAGAGTCAATAAAGGAAGTTGAAAAAAAAGAATGTTAATAAAATCGTGTTTACAAACAAAAAACTAAAGCTTAAACAGAAAAAAATCTAATTATTTATTATAATTTATTATTTTGCACCAATTTATTTAAGAATAATAAGAACAACACTGTTTTTTTATATTTTCATTTTCCTTTACCTTATCTTTCGTGAAGGAAAATCACGGCTCCGAGTATACATACAAATTTCATGGGCATGAATTTGAAAAAATTTTCATATTTAATTTTTGATTTTATAAAAATTTTATTGAAAAAAAAGGTTGCGAAAAATATTTTGCGTTTTCCCAGCGACATATTTATCAGCGTTTTTTTACTGGTACACTTAATTTTTTTTTTTGTACTAATTTTTAGCACAAAATAAGTTTTTAGTAAACATTTTTTCTATCTCTATTTAAAAATTACAAATTTTTACAAAATTTTTTTTGTCGATTTTAGCAAAAATTTTTTATAATTATTTAAACCCGAGTTGCAAGAATTAGCAAAAGTTTGCACTAATTTCCTTTTTTCATAGTTGCGAACAAAGATTTTTCCAGTTGATTATTTCTTTAAATAAAACCTTTACCGATTTCACCAAATATGTTTTTATTAAGGGTTTTACAAAAATTTTACTAAATTTTAGTATAATTTTTTTTACTAACTTCAATTTACTAATAATTAACGACACGTTTTTCTTAAATTAACTAAACGGTCTGTGGCCTTGAAAATGAGAAAACATTTTTTTTTTT
The DNA here is from genome assembly GCA_021234595.1 of Delia radicum. Lineage (NCBI taxonomy): Eukaryota > Metazoa > Arthropoda > Insecta > Diptera > Anthomyiidae > Delia > Delia radicum. The sequence continues at coordinate 297,879,425 of CM037851.1, read as the reverse complement.
TTTAACTAAATTAAGGACAAACATATATTCAAGGAAACAAATCTTGGCAATTGGCAAAAAAAAAATTGTGCGAAAAAGTTTCGTTTTTTCAATTATGTAGTGTTTTTCAAAATGGTAAAATGGTATTTGAAATTTCCAGACCGCTCACGAAATCTTTTCTCTAATATTGTACTTAACTATCACACCTGCAATAACTATAAAATTTATATGTACAAAAGGGTGTCCCGATAAAAAAAATGTTTGGAGTGGTTACAGTTTTAAATTTGAGTCGTTAAGCTAGCGGTATCAGAGTTTTTAATCGCTGCTAGAATTTTAATTCCCATCTCGTTCAAAATTTATTTACTTATTTTTTCCGAATTCCTCTTCGTCGTTTGAACGCTAAGCTATTCACAAGGAGGCCATTAATGCTTGACACCCTAATGTACAGCGTCGAGCAAAAATGTAGCAATGTGTTTATATTTTAAACATTTAAACATTTTTAACATTAGTAATATTCATGAGAGTAGTTCGTATATGATACCTTTTCAACTTTCGCTGCTCTCAAACCCAAAATACTCGTATGTAACAGAGAAAGAATTTTGTTGGTCGAGGTTAAATGAATTTTTTCACTAAAATGAAGTTTTCTTCACAAAGTAAATAAAAATGTTGTTACTTTTATGATACTATTTTCAATGAAACTTTTTCATTAGTCGTATGAAAGTTTACAGAAAATTTTTTGAAAACTGCATTAATTTAATGTAAAGTTGCAATAGATGAACTCCAGTGATATAGATTTAATGACGAACTCCGGTGACATAGATCATTTCAGGTATACGTGGAGTTGGATCATGTGTCCTGGATTAACTCTGGTACACATGTAACTTTTCGGTAACTATGTATTTATTGTCCCTTACAGATTTATTTTACAGTTTTATTATTGGGTATACAAGTTAATAATGTCGATTTGGACAACATATGGCATAACTGTCACATATGGTTTGTGTCAATAATAACAAATATGGTATTGTGGAGGGTAAACATCTGTCAATATAATTCAGTATTCGATAGACGCCAAAGTGTAAACACACATTCTTTTCAATCGCTATAATAGTGTCGAATTTTGTACCTAAAAAAAGATGTACTGCAGGGAAAGTCTGATAAAATTCTTTCATTTGAAGAAAAACTGCTGCTGAAAGTTATCGATTGTTGGTAGAAGCTTACGATCAACATGCACCAACTCAAAAAATTTGTGAACGATGGTTTGCGCGATTCAAAGTGGTGATTTCGACACAGAAGACAAACGCAAGAAGAACTTGCATTATCATTGGGAGTCACACAACAAGCCATTTCCCTATGTTTAAAAGCATTGGGATTCATTTAAAAGCAAGGAAAACCCAACAAGCCAAGTCAACGCCGAAGCCGAATATCCATGGCGCCAAGGTAATGCTCTGTATTTGGTGTTATCAGAAGGATGTTTTGTATTAGTAGCTGTTGAAATCGGGTCAGACGATCACAAGGAACCTGTACCGAACACAATTGATTCGTTTGAAAAGAGCAATCAACGAAAAACGACCGGAATATTCGACCAGATACGAGGAAATAATCTTCCATCATGACATGTTGCAAGACCGGTCAAAAACTATTTGGACAACAGTGAATGTGAAGTTTTGGCTCACCCGCCTTATAGCCCAGACCTTGCCCCTTCTGACTACCATTTGTTTTGATAGATGCAGAACGATCGTTTACTGGAATACGCTTCACTTTAGAACGGGGTGTAAAAATGGCTTGATTCATTCTTTACCTCAAAACCGGAGCGGTTCTTTTGGCGCGGTATCTATATGATACATGAAAGATGGGAAAAAGTAGCGGCTAACGATGCACAATACTTTGAATAATGAATCAATTCATTTTGTTATTATAATAAATGCATTTTTCAAGCAAAAAAATCTACATTATTAACTTGTATACCCAATAATGTTTATTTTCTTTTCTCTTTTCAGGAACACTTGGCGAGGTTTAACTGCAGAATATACGCATAATCAAGGTTTGGCCGCCAGCCCGATGGTATCCACGAGGATTGGCTATCCTCAAAACTAATGTGGACCATCTCAATATTAAGAGCCGGGAGTGGGGTTGGGTGAATAATATTGATTTGGCTCTAGCCCGAACCAAGAGAACCCCTTCCCTAAAATTAAAATTAAATGCGGATGGCCACGTTAGGGTTTTTTTCTTTTATAGCTTCGCGTTGGCCTTGGAGATGGTGCCCCCACAGACGGTATCCCTAAGGCGTCCCCATGAAAAATAATTTTCGGGGTCCAGGGATGGAAATGCCAAAAGTGGCAGTCAACAGACGTGCGAATGAAAATTGTTTATTTCAATTACTTAGTCATATTTCTGAAGTGTCCTTTAAATTGACAGTATAATCGATACATACTTGGAAATTTAACTAATTTCTGAAGTTTTTTTTTACATTACTTACTTTATGACTGTTGTGTAGAAAATATATATTATGTGTAGTAGTTATTTCTTAGCCATATATGGCCCTCTGGGCTCGGTTATTTAATTGAAAAATAATAAATAAATAAATATTTGTGCGCCCCGGTGGGCTAGTTGGTAGCGTGCTGGCTTATCAGTGCGGGAGTCGTGGGTTCGATTCCCACCAGAGGCACTGGTCTGTTTTCGCTACAATGCGCCGAAGGCCATAGTAGCTAGTGCTCGGTTAGGGTAATAGTATATAATTTGTAATTATATTATTATTAATTAAAATATTTAAACATTCTTCAAATCCCGCACAATGTGATATACGAGTATTATTAGTCCTAAAACGGCAAAAATGCAAAACTTGAATAACAAATGCGCTGAATTATTTATAAAGCGTCTGAATTTTCTAAAAATGTGTTTTAAAATTAAACAGATCCGACAAACCTTAATATTAATAGTAGGTGTTCAAATCATAACAATGAGTTTTACAGCGAAAATTCGCAACATTTCGCAAAGAATCGTAAAAAAAAACCGTAGATGCTTCAAGTTTAGAGTATCGATCTTAATTTGTGAACTTAGATTTGTTTCTATTGTTTTTTTTTTTGTTAATAATATTAAGATTTCAAAATGGTAAATTTTTTTTTTTTTGTTTTCACTCTTTAAATTGAATTTCTTGTATATAATGAAATTTATTGAATATAGGAAAAACATTCTATGAAATTTTTTCCATAATATCATAACAAATAATTCTTTCAGTGTATGCCAAACAAAAACGAAATAAATGTTTTTTAGACTATATTAAATTGAGTTTAAACAATATTTTTTTTATTGATAAAAAGTATATAAAAGATAAGATTTTCAGATGTTTCTTAAATTAAGACTATGTGCTACAAAACTTTTGCATATGCAACAAAAAAATTATTTAAGTTTTCTGTGCAGCCAAAAGTTAATTTTTTTAAAAATTTTTAAAAATATTGCCATAATTTTGCCCCCCACTGTGTATGAAAGTGTTGCAATTTAAAAACTAGGCAAACAATTACAAGCGCATCAACAACTTACTACTACTACTACATACTTTAAGTACTACTACTACATACAACTTGAACATCACATCAAATATGTGTTTATAAATGAGAGCTTTATTGCCACCTACGAAGCGTTTGTGCTTCAAACAAAAAATAAAATACTTCAAAAATAACATTTTTAATCTGTGCACTTTAAAAATTGAAAACTTTTTTTTTAACAATTACAATTTTTTTTTTTTTTTCTTAACTTGTTTCACTGAACTTGCAGGATACTTTTTTCTTTTAGCGACACATGTTGTGTTTCTGTTTCTGCTCCTGCCGCTAGTACCAGCAAAAAACTGTCACTAGCAGAATAAAGTGCGTTAATCAAATTTAGTTGGGGAAAAATGTAAAGATATATAAAATCAAATTTCAAAAAACAAGAAAAAATAAATATTTGAACAAAAAATCGGGTGGCTATAAGTGAATTAATAATAAAGTTTTATGCTTTTAGACTCGTTTTATAGTACAACAACAACTACAAATTTATAGTATAGCTTTAGCTATTATACCAACTACGTCTACATCCACAGTATTTAGTAGTAGTAGTAGTAGTTGCCTTAAGCAATAATACAAATTTTTCTTTTTCAGTTTATTTATTTTTAAAATTTTTTATTTTTTTGTTGTTCCAACTTTTACGATGTGCAATTTTTTGTGTGTGGGTGTTAGTGAGTGATTGTGAGTTTGAGTAGGATATAGCTTGTGTTATGTGCCTTTTAGCCAGCTTTGTTAGCGATTTATTTGAGGGATATGATTAAGAGAAATTTACAATTGAATGAATTCAGTTCGTGAAAATGTTGTTAAAAATAAAATAAAATATAAATACATTTATTTAACAACAAGTGTGAATGTTTTTAATGCTCAATATACTATAAAAAATATTTAAATTTAAGTTCGTACCCAAGTAAAAAGGTTTTTATACAATTATATATTACTTTATATTATATATTCATACAAAATCATTTCTCAAATATATAATTATATCTTCTTTATATTACACTTCATATAGGGCAATATGTAATATCATACAATTATATTTCGATCTATATATCATAACTAGGGCAAGGATTTTTCATTTCAGAAATACATGCTTGTAGTCATAAGAACAAATTCGAATTTGATCACTTTCTTTTCCGAATCAAAGAATTTGCAACAAAATGGCATCTATTTGTTGTTGCATATTTTTGCATATTTTATTATAAATGCATATTTTGTTAAAAAGCATATTTTGTTACTTTTTGTTACATATTTAGCTTATTTTCAATTTAATTGCATACTTTTACATATTTTGAAAAAATAAAAATTAAGTTTAAATTAAAAATAAATAAAAGAAAGTGAATATCATCAAGTTGTCATTTGTTACACTCATAAAAATAAACCTGTAAAATGGTAAAAAAGCTACTAAAAAGTAGTTAAAAATGACCTTGCTGAAGAAATTGCTAAAATTAGCAGATTTTTTTTACTAAATAAAGGGTCCGCCAAAGAACTTTTTTTTTTTTTGGAAATGCTATAAAAAAAAACTACTGAATATTTTCAAAGATAACGAACATACGGAGGAGACGGTGCTTCTCTTTTTCCAAAATCCGTGTCATGATTTTCAAGTAATGTCGCAATATTTCCCAGCGTTGTTTAAGCGTATACACAACCATATTCGTTCAGCGGAAGGATAAAACTAATTATCTGTCAAATCAGAAATGAGCTAAGTGTTACCATTCACGAAATAAGCACTAGTTGAAAAAAAACGTTAGATGACGGACCCTTTACTAGTACTATAAGAATAGGAAATATAAATCTGTTGAATTTACAAATATTTAGTTATGTTTGAGCTAAATTTTAGTTAATTGAAAGTTACAAAATAATATGCTAAAATTAACAAAAACATGTACACTCAAAACAAAAAGTTAGAAAATTCAGCAAAAAATTTTGCTGAGTCGGCAAAATTTTAGTCAGGTGGGTGCTTGCAAAAAAATTGCTAATGTCAGCAAAATCTTTTCTGAAAATTAAAGAACAAAATAAGTAGATTCAGTAAAAGTTATGTTAACACTTATTGGAATAGAAATTAAAAAAAACCCTTGCTTAAAATTAATAGAATTTTTGCTGAAAATTAGTAGACTGAAAAAAATTCAAAAAGTTAGTAGAAAAATTATACTTTAGTGAATTTATTTGCTGAAAATCTTAAAATTTTTTTTTTTGTTATTCTTTTAGAAATAATTTACAAAATGTTGCAAAATATAAAAATGTTCATAATCATACATTGACGACACGAATTCATTTAATATCTGCAAATATATATAAATAGTTACGTATAACATAAACAATTTATCTTTTAACTACTTACATCAATGGATTACTAAATGGTGACATCTTTGTAGAAACGAAACAAAACGAAAGAACAAAATATGAAATATACAACAAATTTTTGCAATAAGAAAAATTAAACATAAAATTACGTAAGATGTGTGTCCTTGGTTTTGGCTTTATTCTGTCTACCTGTGGGTATATTTGTTTGCAATTGGAGCACACTACATTAATAGTCACTATATCTATATTTAGTCTACAAATACACATTTAATCATTATTAAATTGAAATGTTTTATTTTGTCTTTAATAGAAATCCAAAAATCTTCCATGGGTGATTTTTGTATATGTCTTACAAGCAGGCGCGGATCGAGGAAAAGGTTTAGGGGGGATGGTAACTTATAGTGTTTTTAATTAATGTTTTAATCTTTTTTACATTATATTGAAAAATATCATTTTTGGAGTAATTTTTGCATCGTATTGTTACTGGTGATGAAAAATGGATACATTACGATAACCCCAACCAGCCAAGTCAACGCCGAAGCCGAATATCCATGGCGCCATGGTAATGCTCTGTATTTGGTGGGATCAGAAGGATATTTTGTATTAGGAGCTGCTGAAAACGGGTCAGACGATCACAGGAGACCTGTACCGAACACAATTGATTCGTTTGAAGAGAGCAATCAACGAAAAACGACCAGAGTATACGACCAGACACGAGGAAATAATCTTCCATCATGACATGTTGCAAGACCGGTCAAAAATCATTTGGACAACAGTGGATGGGATGTTTTGGGCTCGCCCGCCTTATAGCCAAGACCTTGACCCTTCTGACTACTATTTGTTTCGATCGATGCAGAACGATCGATTACTGGAATAAGCTTCACTTCAGAACGGGATGTAGAAATTGGATTGATTCATTCTTTACCTTAAAACGGGAGCAGTTATTTTGTCGCGGAATCTATAAGATACATGAAAGATGGGAAATAGACCCTTCTGACTACCATTTGTTTCGATCGATGCAGAACGATCGATTAATGGAATAAGCTTCACTTCAGAACGGGATGTAGAAATTGGCTTGATTCATTCTTTACCTTAAAACCGGAGCAGTTCTTTTGTCGCGGAATCTATATGATACATGAAAGATGGGAAATAGTAGCGGCTAACGATGTACAATACTTTGAATAATGAATCAATTCATTTTGTTATTATATTAAATGCAATTATCAAGCAAAAAAATCTACATAATTAACTTGTATACCCAATAATATTTATTTTCTTTTCTCTTTTCAGGCGGGGTTTAACTGCAGAATATACGCATAAGCAAGGTTTGGCCGCCAGCCGATGGTATCCACGAGGATTGGCTATCCTCAAAACTAAAGTGGACCATCTCAATATTAAGAGCCGGGAGTGGGGTTGGGTGAATAATATTAATTTGGCTCTAGCCCGAACCAAGAGAACCCCTTCCGTAAAAATAAAACGAAATGGGGATGGCTACGTTAGGGTTTTTTCTTTTATAGCTACGCGTTGGCCTTGGAGATGGTGCCCCCACAGACGGTATCCCTAAGGCGTCCCCATGAAAAATAATTTTCGGGGTCCAGTGATGGAAATGCCAAAAGTGGCCCTCAACAGATGTGCGAATGAAAATTGTTTATTTCAATTACTTAGTCATATTTCTGAAGTGTCCTTTAAATTGACAGTATAATCGACATATACTTGGAAATTGAGGGGTGGAAATTTCACATCACCCCCCTTGAAACCGAGCCAGTTTACAAGAGTTGTACTTTTTAGTATCATTGTGCTCGTCTCTACTACATCTTAACATGCAGCTCCATTCTGCGTATTTCTTTCAACCTGGTCGTCGTATACGCTTTTAAAGTGATTATCAGCAAAAATTTTTTTTTAGCTAAATAAATTAAAAAAAATTAAGTAAAATATTAATTTAAAACAGTTAGGTGCTGAATAAGTATAACTCAAATTTTATCTGAAAACATAATTTTAGCAAAAAATTTGCTGAAAAATAGTATACTTGATTTACAAGACGTTTTACTAACTTTTCTACTAAATTATTTTTTGAGTGTACTAAATATTAGTAGACAAAAAAATCATTAAAAAATGTGAAAGTTTTTATTTTTAGTTTTCTTTTAATGGGAATAAAAGTCTTCCCTTATGAAATCAGAACTCCACAATTTTTTAGCAAAAATTTCTACTGATTTTAGCAAAACAAACTGTTATTTGCATTCTACTAATTTGGAGGTAAGTATACTAAGCAAACAATTTGTTAATATTACAGTTTTTGGTTGCTATTTTGAGTCTATAAATATTTAGTAAAAGTTTGTGCTAATTTTACAGAGTAAAATGCTATTTTCAGTTCACTAAAATTCACATCGAATATAATATAACTAATTTAAATAACAAATATGCAGGTGCTTGTGCAAATTTAAATGTAACTGACACTAATAGAAAACATATGATTTTCTATTGTTGATTTACTTGAATAAACGTCACTACATTGCTAGATCTGTCAAAAAAACAGAGTAGTATTTGGAAGATGACAAAGCCAATTGTGACAATTTTTTGTTGTTGTTTTGGTTTTTCTTTGATATTTTAAATTTTGAATCTCGCTCCTAGACGAGGACAAGAAATTCTCATTGAGTTTGTGATTTAACATAACAAATATCTCTAGAAATTCTAATAACAAAGTCCCCTGAAGATTTCCTTAGGCAGGAATGAAATCCGGATAGGGACACGCCTACATCAGATTGCTTTTCACAATTTGTTAAATAAGTTTTGGGATTTTAGCACATTTAATTACTATAAATGCAATTAATGTTTATCCCGATGAAAATAAATTTAAATAACAAATATGCAGGTGCTTGTGCAAATTTAAATGTAACTGACACTAATAGAAAACATATGATTTTCTATTGTTGATTTACTTGAATAAACGTCACTACATTGCTAGATCTGTCAAAAAAACAGAGTAGTATTTGGAAGATGACAAAGCCAATTGTGACAATTTTTTGTTGTTGTTTTGGTTTTTTCTTTGATATTTTAAATTTTGAATCTCGCTCCTAGACGAGGACAAGAAATTCTCATTGAGTTTGTGATTTAACATAACAAATATCTCTAGAAATTCTAATAACAAAGTCCCCTGAAGATTTCCTTAGGCAGGAATGAAATCCGGATAGGGACACGCCTACATCAGATTGCTTTTCACAATTTGTTAAATAAGTTTTGGGATTTTAGCACATTTAATTACTATAAATATAATATAACTAAAATTTTTTAAAATTAACAGATTTATTTTTGCTGTTGTTATTTTATTTATATTTAGGCAAAAAATCTGCTAAATTTAGCAGTTTTTTTTTTTGCTAGGTAATTTTTAACTAATTTTAAGTAGCTATTTCTGCTATTTTTACAGGTTTATTTCTATGAGTGCAGACATTTATATTGGATTTAATTCTCAAACCAACAATTCCGAGTAAGTAACATCGATCAATCGTATTATTTTTGTTCGAGTGACAACTCTGTACAACAACTATTAGTTCGCTTTTCCGGTACACTAATACTCTTCCACTCTGTACCTGCATGTAATTTGTATTTTCTGTACTAATTGTAAATAATAATATTAAATAATTATAAATTTCCCTACAATAAATTAGTTTTGTAATTAAGAGTTACACCACCCTTTTTATAATAACTTACCCACCGAATTTAAAAAAAAGAACATTTTAAAATCCCATGAAACTTTTCAAACATTAAAACACTAATTAATATTGAAAGCTTTCTAATATTGGAAAACCTGTTTCGAACACAGATTTCCCATAAAAAGTGTATGTAGTAGAAAATATTTGTTAACAAATATGTACATAACAGATTAGAAACATCTGTCATGTGGTCTTTATAAATGAAACAGGATGATACAAAAAAAAAGGAAATAATCCATTCAAATGCCAAACCAATTTAATGAACAATATGGCAGTATCGAAACAACAAAAACATTTTTTGTATGAAATGAAATTTAGCAGAACTCAACGCAACATGACTAAAAACAAATCTACATAATAAAACATTTATGATGTAGAAAATAATAATAATAATAACAACAATAGCGAGATGAGCATTCACAGCCAACAATGAACAATAAAATATTTAGGGATGATTATGTCAATCAAGGATAAATGTACTTTTCGGCATTGTCGGTACTAAAAGGGTACTAATTTTAAATAACGCTTTAATTGAGAGAAGTATTTTTAAATTTCATAAATAACTGTTTATGGACACACTATTTCGGTTTTGTTCTTATTGCGAAACCAAGAAATGTGAAAAATATTTTACTGTGTGTTTGGACACTTTGTGCAATTTTTATATCCCACCACAACAGAGGGATATAAAAATATATTGTGCATCTTATTGCACAATATATTTTGCATCTTATTGCACTGTGTAGGGAAAATTGACAATAATACTGGCTATAATATGTGCAATTATAAGAGTATTAGTTCTCATTTAGTGGGATAACTAGGTTATATGAATGCTTGATGTTTGCATTGGATTGTCACTTCTTTCAAACCTTTTTCTAATGCTGGGAACCTAGAAAATTCCCGAAAGAGATCTTTTAACACATTTCTGAAAGTGCTCAGTTAATAAATTGAAAACAAAAACTCTATAGATTATTTGTTAGGACAATATCCTAATAAAGAAGTATAGAGTATGGCCTTGAACTAGAATAATTTTCATTTTTATTTGCACCATTAAGGATCGAAAAAAATATAATTTTTATTTTTAATAAAAATTATATCAAATTCAAAAAAAGTTAGAAAAAAATTTTTTTTTCTGTTTGCTAGAATATGATTGTTTCTTTTTAAAATTGATTGAAATTGAATTAAAATTGCCACACCAAGTTCCGGAATGTTGCAAAAACACATCAATACAACAAAGGACGAAGCAACAGCAATCATTTTTTGCATGGAATGGACGGGCAAAGTAACATCGTTTTCTTCAATATGGAAAATATTGTAAGAGAAAATCACCTTTTTGATATTTCTCTGAAAAAATTAGCGGGAACTAAATAATAAAAAAGTTAAGAAATAATTTCTTTAAATATATCAAAAATATTGTAAATATCAAACTATGAACATATGCGACCTAAAATATATGGTCCATAAACACTACTGAATATACGCATTAAATTAACTAAAAATTAGTTAAAAAATTGACTACTTAATTTTCGTTTAAAACAATTGTAGTTTTTAGTTTATTTTCAACTGTTGCAAAAATAATTAACAAAATCTATAAAAACAATAGATTGTTTTCTTTTATTTCAGTACTTAATACAACATAACAACTTTTTGTTTTAAATAGAAAATTTTAACTGAATATTTTAACCATTACCGAAGGTCGGTTTTCTGTTTATTGAATAACAGACCGAAAGTTAAAAAATATATTTCTTTGGTAATTTAACCGTATATACCATTGAAACAACTTTACCGATTAAATTTGAAAATAACTGTTGAATTTGTATCGAAAAGTGCTTTTTTTTATATATAATAAGTAAACAGAAAATTCACAAAAGTTGTATTTGAATTAATTTTAGCATTATAAAAATATAAATATATATAAAAAAAATTGGTGTCGGTGCAGCGAAGGGTTAATTTTGAAAAAAAATTAACTACTGCAAAATTATATTTACCACAGGCTCTGAGGTGTGGGGAAAAGGGTTTGGCTGTCAATCCGTCGAAGACAATCCTTGTACCATTCACGAGAAGAAGAAAACTTAACCTGTCTATGCCGGTCGTTGAGGGTATGACGGTTGGCTTCTCTAACAGTGTTAAGTATCTTGGAGTGACTCTTGATAGCTCCCTTACCTGGAACGAACATCTTGACCACGTCTCCAAGAATGCCACCAGGGCATTTTATGCCTGCCAGAGGCTTTTCGGGAGAACATGGTGCCTAAGGCCACAAATGGTCTACTGGTCGTTCAATACTATTGTTAAACCGATGATCACCTATGCTGCCCTTGCATGGTGGCCAAAAGTTGAACAGAGTAAGGCAAGGGACGCTCTTAAGAGAATCTACCGTCTTGTGTGTGTTGGTATTACAGGGGCCGGCGGAACTTGCCCGACGGATGCCTTGGGGGTTATGCTGGGGATCCCGCCATTGCATATTTCTGTAATGGAGGTTGCCAGTATGGGTTCCTCTAAACTTAGTGAGTTCGGTGGCATGAGGGGCGACCTAAGGGGACACATGAGGATCACGCGAATCTTAATAGATGACCCGATTTCTAAGGTTGCGGACAGAGTGTCACCGGAGTGGGTCTTTGATAGATATTTTGATGTGTTATTGTTTGACAAACACATGTGGACCAATCAATCCTGAGAACCGGAAGATGGTTCTCAGGTGTGGTTCACTGATGACTCTAAGCAGTCGAATGGAAACACGGGTGCATTCGTCTTTGGACCAGGCTTTCAGCGTGCTTTACGTATGGGTAAATATCCGTCTATTTTTCAGGCGGAAATTTGGGCCATCTGTGTCTGTGCAGGGGAATGCCTGCGAAGTGGAACTCGCAGATCTCGCATCTACATTCTTTCTGATAGTCAGGCTGCACTGAGGGGCCTTAATGGCTTATAAGGTGTCGTCCGGGTTGGCCATGGAATGCATTCAGACTCTCAATAGGCTCGGTAGGGGCAACTTTCTAACCTTGGGGTGGATTCCTGGCCATGTGGGGCATGAGGGCAACGAGAGGGCAGATTGTCTTGCCAACCGCGGGGCCCGAAAGCCCTTTATTGGTCCTGAACCATTCTGTGGAATTCCTACGGGGTATGTTAGGGAAAGGCTCAGGGCATGGAGAGAGTCTGAATTCTCTGGTTACTGGGAAAACTCTCCTGGTCAGCGCCAGGCTAAAAGATTGATCTCTTTTTCCAGTAGGGGGTCGAGGCCACTCTTGTCGCTTGAAAGGGGGGTTTGAGGACCCTGGCTTCGTACTTAACTGGACACTGTAATCTCAGATACCATCTGCACAAGAAGGGTCAATCGGACACGGATATTTGTGATTTTTGCGAGATGGTGTCTGAGACCTCTAAGCATGTTCTCTGCGAATGTCCCAGGCTTTGTGATAGGAGACTTAGGTTTCTAGGTGATCGCTTCATTTCGCCTTCCGACATCGCGAACATTTGCCTAATAGGATAATTGGCTTCATAGGTAGCTTGAATCTGTAGGTAACTTAGGCAGCATAAAAGACCTACATTGGTCGCGGTGCATAGTGCCTTCTGATATTTTTACCACAAATTACAATATTTTGTAACTTAATTTGACCATTTACTTGATTAAAAAATATATATTTTTCACTTTATATGGGGCATTGATTTAAAAATACCATTTTTTTGCCCTGTGGTAAACATGGGTTAACAACGTGCATATAACTTCATATTTTTTATATGTTTAGTTCCATTCTAGTAGAATACAAAAACATACATTAGTAATTAATTTCAAGCATTTTCATTTTTTTTATAAATTTTAGCATAAAGCTCCAAATTTTCTAAAATGTGTAGTTTCGCTACCGGACTAACATAGGTTAACAATGTTATTCAATTGTACTTATTTTTTAATGGCTATTTATAAGCCAAATAAGTGAACAAAATATATTTATTAGTTATTAGTAACTATATGGATTTTTTTAAATTAGTTTTTGAAAATTTGGCATAAAATTTTGATTTTCTTGAAATCCGCCATTTTGAAATGGGTATACCCGAAAATTGAAAAGATAGATTTTTAAAAAATTTTTTTATTTTTAATACCCAACTAATATACTATAAAATTAATAAAGAAAATTAACATTTTTATTATATTTAAAAAAAATAAAAAAATTTAAAAAAAAATCAAGTTAAAGGTTTGAAAAATATGCTATTTTTTTACCTTTTTTTTGGTACCGGAATAACAAGGGTTAACGATATCCCAAAAACTTTATATTTTTTTATCAGAGTATCTCTGGGCAAACGTAAATCAAAAAATATTTATGTTTTGATATATTCATTAAATTTAAATTTATAATTTTTTTTTTCCAATTTTGGCCATTTTGGCCCAGGAGCCCAAACTTTGACCAATTTGAGCAGCATCGTAGGGTTAATCGATTTTGCTCAAATTTTCAGAATTTACTTTGTAGACATCGTTTTACGTTTTTACGGGTTGGGAGCAGCATAAATCGACAAAGTGCAATATAAGGACCACCCTAGTGTACATATATGTTAATATATGATTATTTTTACCTGCGATGTACGAATATATACGATTATATATGAACATATATGTTAATATATGATTATTTTTAACTGGGATGTACGAATATATACGATTATATATGAACATTTTTAACCGGGCAAAATTTTTTTTTATAAAGTAATTTTTAAATAATTTTAAGTAGCTTTGTCTGCTACTTTTACAGTTTTATTTCTATGAGTGTACTTTTATATGAACCATATCATCTCTGTCAGAACTTATACCTCCCAATAGGCCATAATATGATAATTGCATTATTTTTTTTTTATTTTAGTGGGCAAATGCTACTGATGATGATAAGGATGAGAATGAGTTCATCTGGTGTTGTTGTTGGCAGTAGATTTTGTTGCAATTGCATTAGTGTGTGTGTGTGTGCATATAAAAAAAGTATGGAAGTATTTATTATTTTGTTCGTACGTTTAAACAGCGCATATTTTTTTATTGTATTGTTGCTGTTTTGTTTTTTTTTTTTTTTGTCATGTAGCATTTAATGTGTCTTTTGTATAGGATGTCGTGGTAAATATAGAACCATTAATTGTCAGTGAATAATACAGATAATGCCAATAGAAGCCAATTTTGACATGCTGCATTTATATGTGTGTAATACTTACATATTCAGCAGTACTAACTCAGATACGCACACAAAACTCATACATACTTTACTAGGGTGCATTCACACACACACACAAGGGATTGCAACTGTTGCTTTAGACAGCCCAAGCTATGAAATAGACAACAAACATGACAGCATCGATGTGTATGCATTTTTTAAGGTTAAGTAGAATGCGACATGCTTTAAGGGAAAGTTACGATACAATTCTATGTCTGTGAGTTAGTTTTGTGTGTGTGTATTAAGTGCAAGTGTGTATTTAATGTCTACGCTTTTCCGATCTAAATGGATTTTGGCATACGCATGAAACATGTCATTGGCAAGGGTATTAAAGGATTATTTGTCAGATTAAATAAATAACGTTGTGAATATTTTGTATACAAATTTTTAGGTTTAATTTTTACTTGAGTGAAATAATTGTGACAACATTTATGTTGAAAATGTAGAAATTTTTAATTTGTTAGGAAAAATAATAATTTTATAACAATCATCGATAGATGTTTTGATAGAAAATTTCAAGAAGGTCTCCAAATTTGAGATACGAAATAATTAAAGGGCTAGAAATATCTTAATTAAATTGTTAAAGCAAATATTTGTTTGGTCTTTTATACAGGGGGACCAGGTCCAAGAATCGACCAATTATCTCCGCATTTTTAGGACTGAAACGTTTACATTTATATAGTATTTTTTTGTATCTCAAGTACAAAGTCATGTGCAAAATATTTAAACTTCCAAAGTTTCATGTCACAGTGTTCAAAACGGATTGTTTTTAGTTGCTTAATCTCTCGTTTAAGAATTTTAAAGTTAGCTAAAATATAATGAAGTTTTTTATGAAATAATCTTAGAATATAAGATTTGTTTGTACGAAGGGTTAAAGGACTTAAGTACAAACATTTTGATAGCCATATTGCCCATATCGGGACTCTGATTAGCCAGTGTAGTTTTTTCAGTATTTAAAATATTGGGGAAAAGTCACATAAACTCCAAAGGATCAAATTTACCGAACAAAGTTTAGACAGCCCCGTAAAAAACGCTGCTTACATGTAAGCAGGTTTGTAAGGAAGTGAGCCGAAAAGCATCCCTTACAAACCTGCTTACATATGTAATGATTTTTATATGGCGAATTCCCACTTGGAAGCATTACTTTTGGGCATAAGAAGCGCGGATTTTAGCGCTTACAAAAAGCTGTGATTTCAAGGCTTTTAGTAAAATCATATTTCATGTCTACATTATTACGATTAAAAGGAATAATATGAATATACATAATTTATTTTACATTAACTTTTACAGATATTAGTTTTTTGTTGTTAAAATGTTTGACATATAATATAATTATTTAATTTTTTTTTCCTGCTCCACGTGCTAGCTCTTTAGAAACAGTTAAATGACTAATGCCCGTAATTTCAAGCAATAGATACCTACTGGTGCTTAGATACCTACCCGATTTTGTTCGTGTACACGGTAGGTATCTAAGCACCAGTAGGTATATATTGCTTGAAATTACGGCCATAATTATTTTTTATTTAATACTCGAAAACACCAAAACACAATCGGAAATCACTCGGGAACATTTTTACAAATCGTTTATAATCCACAATATGTAACTTTCTGCATTACAACCTGCATCCTTGTAAGGGATTAGGGTAAGCTGCTTACAACCTACATCCTGGTAAGGGAAAACAGTAAGCTCAAAATTTTTGTTTGTTTATTTTTATACGAAATTTATTCGTTTCTTTTGCTGCTTTTCAGTATTATGTAATAGTAAGCACTTACATCAGCGCACTTGTTATATCCTTCTTATAAAAACAGGAACATTTTTTACTGGGAGCCTATCGAAAACATTAAATAGGCATTAGTATGACTAATTTTTAACTTATTTCAACTACATTTTTTTTAACAAACTGCCAGCTTTACTGTCATTTTAAAAGCATTCTTTTGAATAAAAAGATCACTTAAAAGTTTGTAGACATAAGGGATATAGCTTTTTGCATTTTTTGAAAATAATTAATTCTCCCAAGTCATATTCGGGTAGGGCATGATAAGAAATGCGATATTACTTTTTCGCGTTCATTAAATTAGAAAAGTAATAATTTGCTTTTAATTACTTAGTATTTTGCAACATTTCTCTATAATTTTAATACTAAATCGTTTCTCACCAGTTTGATATAACAGTTTGAGCAAATCGCGATATTGCTGCATTATTAAGCGAAAAACAAAGTGTACTTAAGTTTAGCAATAACTTTCTTAAAACTACTAAGTTTTTATAAATCTATACATTATATTTCATTTAACGCAAAAGTTCGCGTTTTCACTGAAATTATTTTTTTATGATTTTTCTTTTGGCTGAGATTTATTTTTTTTCTTCCATACAAAATATTTTCTTGCAATGGTACACTAGTAAAATTTTGTGCGTAGTATTAATGAACTCATTCATTAATACAATGATTTTTTTCATCTAAAAATCTCCAAAGAAATGTTTCATTAAATCAATGAAACATGTTTCATTAAATCAATTTTAATGAAATATTTCATTGACCCAATGAAAATTTCACACAATATATGAATTACTTTTGTTAAATAATTGAACTTTATTTAATAAAAGTCATTCATTTCAAAGGTCGAAAAACTTTTCATAATTGATAATAACATATGAATTTTTGTTCATTAATTCTAGGAAAAACGTTATGAAAGCTTTTGTGTGTGAATTACCTTCTACATCCCTACTATGTAACACATTTTTTTTTTATTGCATTTATAAAATTATCGTTTTAAATACGTACATTAGCGCGTCCCGAAAAATTTTTTTTTAGCTTGCCCCCCCTAATGATGGGGATTTAGGAGCCTTTTACGGGAAAAATAGCAAAAAAAAATTTTGAATTTTTGTGGTTGTAATGGTTAGCGAGTTGGACTGTTACACAGAAGGTGCCGGGTTCGATCACCGGTGCCGGCAACATCAAATTAATATGTATGAGTTCTTTCTATCCCTTATACGTATCGCAATGTCCACCTTCGGTGTTCCCATAGCAATTAACCCCACCGAAGTAAAATAATGAATCAGGGCTATGAACCAAAAAAAAGCTTCAATAAGTTCGCCAACTCTCCATCAGGTGGCGAGCAACAACTGTTCTAAGACTTATCATCTCGCGCAATTACAGTGTTGCCATGTCTGAAGCCCTTCATCTTTCCCCACCTTTCATCTCTATACTATCCCTTTCCAAAGAAAGCAACACACTAAATATAGGAAGTATTTCCTGAGTGTTGCCTCTCTTTATAAAAAAAAAAAAAAAAGATGGCTACCGGATCCTAAAGATTGCAATCCTAGTGCATTTTGAAAAAAAATAATTGTTTTTGATTTTCAAAAAATTTACGCCAAAAGTTGCGCAATACAGAGTACATTCCGGGAAAAATATTAATAAAATTTCCGTAGAGCAATTTTGGTGCAGCGTTGCATCTTTAAGATTGAAATGTGAGTATATAAAAAAAAAAAAATTCCATCTCGTCCCACAGAGCGCTTTCGTTAAAACTATTTAAAAAATGTGATATAGCTATTCTGGTCCAGCGCACAGTGGGACGAGATGGATTTTTTTTTTTTTTTATATACTCACTTTCAATCTTTAAGATGCAACGCTGCACCAAAATTGCTCTACGGAAATCTTTTTAATATTTTTCCCGGAATGTACTCTGTATTGCGCAACTTTTGGCGTCAATTTTTTTAAAATCAAAAATATTTTTTTTTTCAAAATGCACTAGGATTGCAAACTTTTTGGATCCGGTAGCCATCTGGTTTTTTGTCCAAAAATTTTTTTGCTATTTTTCTCGTAAAAGGGTCCTAAATCCCCATCATTTGGGGGGGGAAAGCATTTTCAAATTCGAAAAAAAAGCAAAATTCGGGACGCGCTAACGTACATTTATGGATTCACTTTTTAAAGAGGTTGAGATATTAACCAAAAAAACTATAAAAAGCAATTTAAATAGTCCAAAAGCTCAAGTTTATGGTCATTACATATCTGCTGAATTTTTAGAAAAGCACTTATGTCGACTTAAGAAAATTGTTAAAGAATTTAGTAGTTAATTAACATTTTACATTAACACTTGATACACTGAATGATAGAGACCGCCTCAAATAATTTTTCAACGTTTTGGTTAAATTTTGTTTAACAAAGGAATTTTTGTAATTTGTAGTATTAAGCGTTTTATTTCAGCAATTTTTTTGTTAGTCCAAAATGTACTATATAGGAAAAAAAAATTACAAAAAATAACACTAACCAATTTTTTTGCAAGTTAAAATTTTAATTGAAAAAAATTTGAAAATTATTTCATTAATTTAATGATTTTTTTTAATGAAAATATCAATCAACTTATTCTATTTATTAATATCATGAATTAAAAGTCTATCAGTATACAGTGTATACTGTTGCTAGTTAAGTTTTGATTTTTAAAACAAGCTTTTCAAACTGTAATATTTGTTCCCTGAAGAAGTCACCCAATGTGGAGACGAAATATTGGAAATAAATAATTAACAAATAAATGATCTTAAGCTCGTTTAAACTAAGGAGAAATATTTAATGAAGTTAAACATTTTACGTTAGAAATTAATTTTAAAAATTAAAAAAGTGTTTTTTTATATTTCGATTGTAAAAAATTCAATTTTAAAAAATTTCCAAGGTCTGCAAAAATTAAAATTGTATTTAGTTTTCTCTTGTACTTTTGCATTTTTTAAGTATTTATTATAATGAATAAAAAGATGAAAAAAAAAACAGATCACATCGTTTTGTAATTTATATAAAGAAATTTAGGAATCAATTTTAAACATAATGTATGAACATTTTTCATAATATTTTTGAAACGTTTCTTAAACATTTCATAGAAAGCTAAATTCATTTCATCATATTTATGAAAAGTTTCAGTACATATATGAAGGATAATTTGTATTAGTAAAGATTTCATTATTTTTGTGTACCCGACGAAAAACGTTCATATATATAGTTATATATAGCTTGATATGATTATATATAATTATATATGTTGCCATATATAATGATATATATTTACATCTCAAACTTATTTTTACGAAAATGTTTACTATAGCTTAATATGAGAGCATATAAAATATAATGTACAATAATTTATAAGTATGTATGATACAATAACATCAAACATATTCTATCACTTTTATATATAATTATATATAAACATATATGGTAGAAATTAACAAAAAAAAATCTATCACTTTTATATATAATTATCAGAAACGACAGAAAGTAAAATTCAATGTAGTTAAAGGAAACAAATATGAAAAAAAAAATGATAAGTAAAAACTTAGAAAAGCTGCACTCAAACCAAAGTTCAAAGTTATTATATGAACTCATTAAGGGCTAATGGCTATTTATATACCCAAAAAGGGAGACATCGTAGAAAAAATCTGGCTAAATCCTGGTAAGAGGTATCGCAAATTGATTTTCAGAGACATGTGGAGAAAGGCTAAAACTTAACCCCCTCCCAGGTGGTATTTAGCGGTTCAAAAATTTACACAGTAGGAAAAATTGCACGAAAAATATTTATTTGATTCGGACAACTTACCTGGAGTTCGTGAAATGGGCATTAAAATATGCACTTTACAGTTTTATGAAATACCCTTACTTGAAATATCGATTCTTTTCAACTAAAAATGAAGAGTTTTATGTGGAAGATCATTTAAAAAATATTTTATTAAAATAAAAATTGGAGGAATTATTTAATATCAGTGATTAATTCGTAAGTTCCAGGTATGTGGAAAAAATATATACGATATTAATACAAAAACTCAAAGTCTCTAATGGGTTAAATAATATTTATGAGTAATTAATCATTTTAAGTCAGAAGATCGTAAAACAAAGTTCAAAGTTAATAGATTTAATAATGTTAATGAGTAAAATAATCATTTTAAGTCAGAAAATCCTGAAACAAGCTAAATTAGTCGGCTACTTATACATATAATTATATAATGCATCACGTATAATCAAATTAAAATCACATCTAATTTTAAAATCATTTCATTTATAGAGCAAACGATCAAAATTGGCCAATTTTTGGACGACCCCTCTCCGATTTTAAAATAAATAGTCTCAATCGATTGCCCAGCATGTACCTACATATTTTTTTTTTTTTATAGTGACTGGTTTAGTGGTGGTGTGCACCACTGTCATGTGACAAAATTGAAGAATTCTTCATAAGGGACCTCATTGAAAGTTGTTTTAAAAAAAACTACTAAAGCGATCGCAACGAGTGATAACTCGTTGGAAAGGTATTGAATCAGGCTTTAATTGAAAAATAAAATTTTCCTAATTTCGCTTTAGTAGTTTTTTTTTTAAAACAACTTTCAGTGAGGTCCCTTATGAAGAATTCTTCAATTTTGTCACATGACAGTGGTGCACACCACCACTAAACCAGTCACTATAAAAAAAAAAAATATGTAGGTACATTATTTTTTGCTGGGCAATCGATTGAGACTATTTATTTTAAAATCGGAGAGGGGTCGTCCAAAAGGTGATCGCTTTCATATGGAATTGCTCTATATTTAAATTTTTTTTTTTTTTTAAAGAGAAGCAACACTCAGAAAACTCTTCCTAATAATTAATGTGTTGCTTTCTTTGGAAAGGGGATAGTGGAGAGATGAAAGGTGGTGAAAGATGAAGGGCTTCAAACATGGCAACACTGTAATTGCGCTAGTAGATAAGTCTTAGAACAGTTGTTGCTCGCCACCTGATGTAGAGTTGGCGAATTTATTAAGCTTTTGGTTTCATAGACCTGATTCATTATTTTACTTCGGTTTGGTTAAGTGCTATGGAACACCGAATGTGGACGCAGCGATACATATAAGTGATAGAAAACTCATACATATTATTTTTCTAAATTGATGTTGTCGTCACCGGGAATCGAACCCGGGACCATCTGTGTAACAGTCCAACGCACTAACCATTACACCACAACGCCCACCTAAAATATGATGTGATATGAAATTGTATATATGACTATTTATTCTTATATATACACATATCGGAACTTTTTTCATCGGGTAGAAAAAATTCATAGAGACCATTATATGGTCAATATAATCCGTGTTGTTTATGAAATGTTTCATAAATATTGATGAAATTGTTACATTGGACGAAATTAGATGGAACTTATTTCTGTTTTTCTCTGGGTGTAGCTTGGAAACTGGTTTCCGTTTCATTATAATCTTTTTTTAAAGCAAAATCGGGTGTCAGCTTGCAGCAATAAGTGCTCATCCAAGAGTAAAACTTTTATTTTTTTTACTTACGAATAAATGCTCTTAAAATCGGCCAAGAAGTTTCTCACCAAAAAATAACCTGGATTTGGTAAGCAGTAACTACATTTGTATGCTTCCAAAATAGCACTTCACCGCCTTGCATTCAATAAAGCAATTAGGGAAGGCATTATGTTGTGCTTCCCAAAATGTCTTCTTTTAAACAGTAATATGCTTACAATGAAGTAATAAAGAATGTATATCATGACATACAAAACATACAAACAACATACAAAAAAAGAGCTTCTTATTGCCGAAGAACGAATGAATTTATTGCTTCTAAGAGCACATAAAAGAAGCGTTTTTCATCTGCTTAAAAGAGGCATACCAAGTGGGACATTACGAACAAAAATCATGACTTCTGTATTTGCTTTGGAAGTCTTCGTAATTAAATAATGCCTTCCGGAAGCGCTACCAGGTAAGCACAACTTTTTGCAGGGTTGTTTCAAAAGTTGTAAAATTTTTATTTCTGAGCTTGTTTCGCCATAAATTTGTGTATATAGAAAAAATCAGTAAATAGAAAAAATCTAAAGAGTGAAATACTTTAAGTCTCAGGTCCTCTTTTCAGTTCTGCTACAGGTTCTTCTTTAACCTGTTACGGAATAGGTTCTTCGTAGGCAATTGATTTATCTCTCCCTATATGGTTAAATTCGCCAATATGTACCAAATGGCAAATATGGCCAGAACAATGTAAAATTTGAGTACAATCTGATAACACTAATGAAAAGTTTATACAATATCTGTAAGCCTTATTATAGAGGAAGATAGGGTAACAATTTAAACTAATTTTAACATGATTTAACCCCTATCTATAATTTTTTTTTGTATTCAAATTTGTAATGGTTTAATGTAGCTTGAAAAAACTGCCATTTAACACATTAAATTGGTTGAATTAAACAAATAAATAATTTTTTATCTATGAAATTGTTAATGTAAATAAATTAAACAACAGTTGTCGAGTTAAGTTTATTTTTTTTTTTCATCATAACTGTTATTAAGTGGTTTTTAGAAAAACACAATAAGTACTGTTGAAAAAAAATAGTTTTATTTGTTTTTGTTTCTAATTAAACCTCAAAAACCACAAAAAAATGATCATTATTGTCATTACACAAAAAGCCACAAAATATACTAATTATTTCATATAACGCTCTGTTTTTTCGACACAAAAATTAAATAAAAAATTATTAACAATACGAAAAACTACATAAAGCCAACAAAAAAAGTCTACATAAATAAATACAGTGGAGCAGGGTTATAACAAACTCGTAAGAAACGAACAATTTTAACGTTAGCGGAGTTCGTCGCTATAAGCGTGATTAACATTTAAAAACAATGAATAAAATAACAGATTTTTGTTTTAAATTCTTCTAATTTTAAACTTTTTGTTTTAGAAATGTTGAGGTTAAGAAGATGAATAAAAGTTTTTGTCTAAAAATTATAAACACTATTAATTTTTTAATCAGACTAGACTAGTTTCTGCCTTTTTATGGACAGGCTCATCAATGATTTTCCATTTAAATTGTATTATTATTTGTGTCTTATAATTGTCAGATTGTCTCTATATGATACATTTTTCAACAACCTGCGGCTATAAGAATCATACCTGCGCTCTTCTTACATTACAAACGTAACAATACCAAGTCATGACCGTTAAGCGATCACACGCCAGCATGGAATCGAATGTAATGCAGCTAAATTGCAGTTTTCTTTCCTATTACAACAACACTAACAAACACAAATATTCTATTTTTAGATTTTTCTTTAATTTTCTAATCTGTTCCGTCTCTATTTCACAACGTTACCAGATTGACGTATGGTTTTTACGTTCAGTGTTGACAACTTTGCGTTTTAAGTTGAGACATCGCCACAGGTCAAATTTCTTTTATTTTAATTAATATGCATTTGACAAATTTCATTTAGAAATGTTGAGATTAAGAAGAAGAATAAACAGTTTTATCAATATGATGAAACTTTTTTCCCTGAGTGTATATCAATTGATATTTTCTAAATTTCAATCTGAAATTCTGAGTTTTAATTTATATATTCTGAAATACAGTTGCAAGAATCTTGTGATTTAAAAATAAAATATTAAAAAAGAAGGCAAAGAAAATGTTTAATTTCTTAAAATTTATGAATTTGTTTCATCATATTAACCCTCTAACTAGCAAACGATGTTTTGCAACGAAATTCATACTAATTGCCTCACTTGAAAAACAAAAAATAAGTACTTCAACAAAATTGTATATCATTGCCTAGTTAAGGCGATATGAGCCAACATATTTTAGGGTGCATTTTGGAAACTAAAGCATATAAAAGAGAAGTTTTAAATAAAAATTATTTCTCTTACCAAGATATAACCACACTCCGACAACTAGTTTTTTTCTGCACCTATTTAAGACAATTATCACGATTTTCGCTTTTTGGAAAAATCAAAATTAGGCGAAAAAGTATCGAACATTCAATTTATATTGTTCAAACTTCAACGCTTTGCTACTAATACTTAATGTCTTCCTTCTACCAAATTTCATAAAAATTCGTCTATAAGTTTATAAGTTAAGATGATATCCTTTAGAGGAATTCTGATAAAATCCTGTGAGTCCTGGCACCAAAGTAAGGACTTATTAATAAAGATAAAGCTTCAATATTACTTATATATATATGGGCTATTTCAAATTTTTGAGCACCTGCTGAAACCGACATACTATGGCTCTTATTTCGTTAAGTTTTATGAATTGAAAAAAAAAACGTTGTAAAGGGTTTGGATATGACGTGCAAAGTTTTACATTGAAAAGTCTTCACCTTAAGAATTGGTGGTCATCTAAAATTCGAAAAATTAAAAAAACGACTTGAAACTTGCAAGAGTTTTTTCATTCATTCCGTTTTCTCTGTAATAGTTTTTAGCTTTCAGATCCAAACCAATACAAAATATAGTCACTAGACTTGGAGGATGTATCCACAAAAAAAAATTTTTGATATCGCTGCTGGGTGAAAAGTTGCATGGTGGTTTACAAGTAAAACCAAAATTTTCCGAGTTTTGAACTTTTTGAAGATTTTAAATAGGGTTTTTGCGCCGTTTAATAAAAATGAGTTTTAAGCGTTAGAGGTATATCAAGTTGGTGTCAACGCACCAATAACGTATTACAGACATTACAAACTTAAAAGAGATTAGCGTAAATTTTTTGTAAATGTATCTTTTGTGCGTCTGACAATCTGAATTGTCTTTTTAGTGGGCTAGTGTATTACGTGATGTAAGTATCTTCGTAAAGTACACCTCCGAGGCGAAAACGCACTTTAAAATTTTTAAATGCAAAAATTTTATAAACTTTTGAAAATTTTTGCAAAAAACTATTTTTTTAAGCTTTTTTTATATCAAAACATGGCATGGGAATATGTTTAGGTATCTAAATAGATTATTCGCGACGGACTAAACTGATAAAGTGCAAAAAAAAATAATTTTTTTCAATTCCGCTCAAACGTACATCGAATGGAAGACTTTACTGAGCTTCATACTAAAATCGAAAACGCACCAAAAAAATTTAAGGATTTAAAATTTTATGGAGGAAACAAAATGTTTTCTAACCTTAAAAAGCATCCTTGTATGAAATATTTGATTTTGAAAATTTAAAAGAATTATTTTTGAATTCGGGTTAATAAGTAACCCAGAATCCCAACAAGAACTTTATAATCGGTCCAATATTAATATTTGCAAAAAAAAAACGCGTTTTTTTTTTTTGAACCCCTAGAAGTGAGACTATATTTTTAAACCATATTCACGAGGGCCACCTTAACAAATTTCAACAAAACAATTAAAACATACTACCGCGAAAACAGCCAAATTACCGCCGATGCAATGACATCTTTAAGAACTTGCTTTATTATAAAAACTCTATGATCATAGTAGCCTTTGCTGAATGAAATTCGTAAAAACTAAAAAGCGAAAGACGCAAATATCGCCAATCTAAAAAATAAAAAGCAAAAAAAAAAAACAAACAAATTGCAAATTGGTGTAAGAAAGTCAGTTAGGTATTCGGTTTTAAACAACAATAATAATAATAATAAAAACAATGCCATCAAAACTAAAAATTGCGGATAAAAAAAATTGAAAACGGCTTAGAATTTATCACTGGAACCCAAGATTTAACTAACGAAACGTTAATTACAGCTTCCAATTTGAAGAACAATTTTACAAATTGTCAAAGGTAACAAATCAAAATAGCAAAAAATCATGAGTGGTAAAGTTTAAATGGTTATATCTCTTAAACCATTAGCGATAGGCAAATAGTTTTTTCCCAAAATATTACAAATTATGTCTTATACTAGCAGTAATTTTGTAAAATGTTTAACAATTTTAAATAAATTTTTATATGCATACACGATCAAAAAAAAAAATTTTTTATTTTTTTTTTCAGTGTATTTTAAAAAGTATTGAAGCTTTTACAAATATTTTAGTGTCCTAAGAAAGCCCTTAAGGGGTATTATCCACACGCGTTATATTTTTTCAATTTTAACAAAAACTGTAATTTTAATATATTTTTTTTTAATTTTTAACTTAAAACCGCCGTAAAATTTGCGCCGTTTAATAAAAATGATTAACGCGAATGGATTTCACATGCTCAAAAATCGGTTTATACACACACAAATCGACATTGATGTCAGACAAAAAAAAAAAAACTTAAAAAAAATGTCTAGGTGCTGTAAATTTTTGAAGTTGCACATATATCTAGAAGTTTTTATTATAAGGAGTTTCTAGTCAACTTAAATTGGTTTTTAAGAATTTTGTAAACTGTGTTTTTTCAAGAATAATAATTTTTGGATATTTTACGAAATTTTCACTTTGAAGCTTTATTGCTTCCAAACCGTCGACGCCACACGAAAAATTTTATTTAGCAAATTTAGTTTTCTATCGGACAATAATAATTTCTAAGTATAAAAAGACATTTGACGCATTTGTGGCAAATTTTATGAAGACTGCCGTTGCAGCGTTACCCGTTAAAGCGTTAATAAATCGTCATATAACATTTTTGATACATTTTATGTAAAGCTATGAAACTTCCTCATAAATATGAAGAAGCCTGTCATCAATTTGCTCCTTTATGACGCAACAAAAGTCAATGAAAAACTTCATAAATATGATGAAGGGTTTTCCTTGAAATGAAAATTATGAAAATTCGTAAAAGGGTCCAAAATATTAGTTCGTTATAACCCTATCATTTTCTATGAAATACGAGGGCGGATCAATAAGTCCGTGACTTTTTGAATGAAACACAAAAATTTAAATTTTAAACAAAAAAATTTACTTTTCAACATAATCACCTTATTGGCCACGATTACTTTTATGGTCAACTGAGAGCAAACGCGGCACCCATTTGCAGACAACTTTCTTAAACCCAACTGATCATTTAAAATCGAAACCACACTGCCAACACCATATCATGGATTTTTTTCGACATTTTCGGGTGTATTGACCTCAATTGGCCGTCCAGAACGTTCAGCGTCACTTGTACTTGTGCGACCACAACGAAAGTCAGTAAACCACTTTTTACCATTGAAATCGATGGTGCAGAGTCCCTATAGTATTTATCAAGCTTTTCCTTAATTTGATTGACGTTTTTTTTTCGCAAAAAATAATGTTTAATGAGCATTCGAAATTCATTTTTTTCCATTTCTAAAAAAATACACGAGGTTGTATGTTTTGAGCAGCTGTTAAACGCAAAGTAACTGACGAAAAAATTTGACATTAGTATACTAACAGGTGGAACTTGACGGGAGCAGCGTTTCATTTCATATAACTACGAGGAAAGTTCGAAAAGTCACGGACTTATTGATCCGCCATCGTATATTAGTAACTGCGTTTGTTATAACCGATGTTCGTTGTAAGCGTACTCCACTGTATATGTAAATATGCAACTAACAACGACAAAAACAGCTAAACTTTTGCTACTAAAAATAACAACTATAAACGGGACACTAATTGAAGCACATTCAACTAATTTCCTCAGGCTCTCAATTGCACAAACATGTTTTAAAAAGAGTTGAGTTGCTACTTATTATAACAACTTTTCTAACAAGTACTTACACTAAACAACATACACTAACACTACATACACTAACTAATAATATTCTAAATATGTTGTTGTATGACGGACCAGTAGTGTAGTATTTTATACTACAACAACAGCATGAATGAAATAAAGAGTTTTGCATGCAACATGCTAAATACAAGTTAACAAAATGAAATGACCAACATGTAGCTACAGTAATGGGGCATTGTATTATGAAAAAAAAAAAAAAATAGCAAGGATCCATATAATTACACTGCATTTCAGTGATTTTAATACTTTTGAAGTGACATAGTGCAGGTTTTTATAAATTTTAAAGCATCCTCAAAATCTGAAGTTATTATCAAAATAAAAAATGAGTTGAAAACTAAAATATTTTAACTTCGCCATTTTTCAATAGATTTTTTCTGAATATACTTCATGGATTTCCCAACTTAATCCCTCGTTTTATTTATTGAAGCGCATGTTATAAACATACTTTTAATATGTCCAAATTTTTGAACAAATCTTTAATGTTGTAAGCACACTTCCCGAGAAATATCGTTTCCAAGACCGCTCCAGTGTTCAAAAACTACCCTTGCAAAATTTTCCGAATTAATTTTCTTTAATGAGATTTAAATTTATGTTGGATTCAAATCGATACAAATATAAAAAAATATTAGAAGACATCTTCAAAATATTGACCAGTAATACATTTTGGCCGAGTACGAGGGGTAAAAAAGAATGGTCCATAACTCGGAAAGGCTAGCCGGTGTAAAGTTTTTGACTTCAAATTCGGATTTAGGAGGCCAAACTACTTTAAAAAAGTTAAAACGCATCGGAAATAAGTACAGTTGAACTTATATGAAATTGACGTAAATTTTTGAAAATGTATGTTTTATGCGTCAGACATTCACAATTGTATTTGAAATTGGCTAGCGTATTACGTGACCTGAGTTAATTTGTAAACAGCAAGTTTTCAAGTTTTCGATTTATATTTTTTGATCAATGGTGATAATCTTTAACTTCGAGCTCATATATTAGTTCTCATTTAGTAAGAAAACTAGTTTATATGAATGCTTGATGTTTTGCAGGGGATTGTCACTTCTTTCAAAACGTGTTCTGATGATGGGAACCTAGAAAATTCGCGAAATAGATCTATCAACACATTCCTGAAAGTGGCCAGTTAATAAATTTGAAAACAAAAACTCTATAGATTATTTGTTAGGACAATATCCTAATAAAGAAATAGAGAGTATGGCCTCGAACTTGAATAATTTTAATTTTCATTGCACAATTTAAAGTCGAAAATAACATAAAAACTCTTTATTAATTCCACTAAAATGTAGATCAAATAAAATATATTAATTAAGTTAATAGTAAAATGGAAAATGTATTAAAAAATTTTAAGGATTTCAAATTTTATCGAGCAAAGAAAATTTTCACAACCCCAAAAACCATCCATATATTAGTGTTTAATTTTACGATTTCAAAAGCTTTTGTTTTGATTTCCTGCAAGTAAACCTGGTTATATCTTAAAATCGGCGAACAAAGTGTGTGTTCCAAAATAACCGCGTCTTTCTTTCTTTTTTCTAATAGGACAATACACAAATTGATGTAACTTTTATCAAATCTTAGCAAAAACTGTAATTTTAATATGTTTTAAACTTAAAACTGTTATAATTTTTGCTTCGTTAAAGATAAATGATTAAGGCGGTTGCATTAAGCCTAAATATCGGCTAACACATACAGAGAAGGATAGTGTTGTCATTAAAAAAAAATGCCTACTGTATAAAAAACTAGTTCTGGCAAACCGCTGTGTTTTTTTAAACCCACGTTTTTTAAAAATTACTAAAGTTGTAACTATACTCTAAATAATTTCTGCTTAAATTTACCCAACTTATAGTTGAAAACTGTACTCCTACTATAAATTGGGTAAATTTTCACTATGTGTGTAAATTGGTACACACAAAACGTGTAAAAAATGTTTACCAACATTCTACATTACGCATAATGTGTGTAAATTTAAGTTTCAGTGTGACTAATAAAGCGTTCAGTAAAGTAATGCAATGATTTATTATTTTGCTATATTAATTTAGTAAAAGAGAACGTTTATTAAGATATATTTAAAAATGCCAAAGTAAAACGAGTAAATTAAACGGAAAAACGGAAAGACTGAGGAAAATACCACTAAATACTGTGGGGTTATACAATATTCATACCGAGTTTTCATTTACGGTAACCAATTAAATCCAACCAACTAAATCTTAAACTGTATCCAACAATGTAAAAAAGATAAAACGTCAACTGGCTCAACATGGCCTCATAAAAGAGAATATCAAGATAAGCTGGATAGAAAAAGCAAGACCAATGCGAATCACTTTTACTAAAAAAAATAACCAAAAGTCTAAAATGTTGTTGATTCAATTCATAAAAGACTGGCATCACTAATTCGATTTTATTAAAATCTTATCTCTGACCAAAACTTATAAAAATATAAAACGGACACATTCCTTAATTAGTTTTTATTATATTTTTAATTTAATTTCAGTTATTTACCACAGCTATACATTTATTCTTCCTCAAATACAGCACCGAAAATAAAAATTATATTGAATTAAATATTTTTTTTTCTTCTGTTTCAAAAAAGTTGTGAAAATTTTTTTAAATAAATAAAAACAAAAATTACACACATTCAATGTAAGTTCACATATTTAAGTGTTTAAAATGCAGAAACATGTTTACGAACATACTTAATACCATAATTTGTGTGCGTTATTGCTAATAAAATTCAGCAACTTATTTTTTTAAAGCAGTTTGTGCTTAAAATTACGCATAGTGCTTGTTTCTACATACAAATTTACTACCATTATAGCAGTAACTTTACAAGCATTTTTAGAATGTAGTATTGTACTAGAAAAAACGCTATTTTGTTTGCAAAGCAAGTGCTTTGCTAGTATCATCCGCAAAATTCTTTGGCTGTGTTGGTTTTACAGTAGCATTATTATTTAGTATCATTATCTATTTCAATAAAGCATTATATTTTACACGTTCAAAACCGAAACGGATTACTAGGTGAAAAAGATGCACATTTTAAAGCGTGTTTTTTTTTAGAGTATCACAACTTTGAGTTGGCATCACTGCTTTATTTGAGCACCCATTTAACAGATGATAGTTGCTTTTTGTTTGATTTGCTTTGAAATTTCATTATGAATCGACTTACACCAGAGCAACGCTTGCAAATTGCTGACGTTTTTAATCAAAATAATTGTTCGTCAAACTCATCGTGCACTTCTTCCATTTGATGGCGTACATAATCGTCCTTCAGAGCGGCTAATTCTAAGAACTAAAGATCGTATAAGAACATGATTCGAAATTTTTTCGTTCCTCAATTACATGGCATTAATCTTGCTGATATGTGGTTCCAACAGGACTTAGCCACATGCCACACAGCGGGCGCTACAATTTATTGACTCAAAGAAACTTTTGATGAAAAACTAATTTCACATAATGGCCCAATTAATTGGCCACCAAGATCGTGTGATTTAACCCCATTGCACTATTTTCTTTGGGGTTATGTTAAGTCACTTGTCTACGTCGATAAAAGACAACCAATTGAACACCTGGAAATCAACATTCGAAGAGTTATCGGCGAAATACGGCCGCAAATGCTGCGAAAGATTGTTGAAAATTGTTGTTCCAGATTGTGCCTTCTACACGCCAGCAGTGTCGGCCACATGGCAGAAATCATATTGAAACATTAATTTCATAAAATTTTCTTTCCAATGAAGCCCGTTTCATTGATATTAAAAATAAATTTTCTTGTTTTATTATGATTGAAACTTGTGTCACTCTATAAAAAAACACCCTTTATAAACACTTCACAAAATTAACGGCGGCAAGTTCGTTATAACCAACAGTTGGCTGCTTTTATCAATCGGGTAACAGCACAACACTGTTAAGATTGTTAATCCCACGTTCTGCCTTCGCATAACCTACCGTCGCCGACGCTTTGCCAGTATTGTGCCCATTATATTTCTCTGCCTGGGATGTTGCCTCAAAATTTTTGTCGAATTTTTTTTAATTTCCTCGTATATTTGGAAGGCTGAAGTATTGATTGTTCTTTCCAAATCCGTTTAAAATTGTAAAATCATTTAAAAAAAATAATGAGTTTTAAGTTTATTTGATACGCAAAGTCTTAAAAACTGGTTTTCAACCATAACTTCAGATTTTGAGGGTGT
Source organism: Delia radicum (assembly GCA_021234595.1). Classification (NCBI taxonomy): domain Eukaryota; kingdom Metazoa; phylum Arthropoda; class Insecta; order Diptera; family Anthomyiidae; genus Delia; species Delia radicum. The sequence goes on along the minus strand of CM037851.1, from coordinate 297,847,131 downwards.
ATTCAAATTTCTGAAAATCTGTACTACACCCAAAGAAAAACAGGAAAAAGTTTCTTCAATTTTCGTAAAATGTAAAAATTTCATAAATATTTATGAAACATTTCATAAACAATAATAATTATAATGACCATTTCATGATCTCCATGAACTTTGCTCTACTCAAAAATAATGAAATCCTTACAAATACAAAATATCCTTGATAGCAAAGCATTTCATAAATATGATAAAAATTACTGCGTTTCTACGAAATGTTTCATAAATACTATGAAACGTTATATTGGACGAAAATTTATGAAATAAATATGATGAAGCTTTTCCTTTGGGTGTAGGTTTTGTTTCTATTTTGTAAGACCGTGCAATTGTCAGAAAACCTTAATTTTACTACAGACGAAAATGATATAAAATTTTCCTCTCTCACCCCTTTAAACTTTAAATTCTCTAGGATACTTTTCTTGTTTTAAATTCTGTCCGAATTGTATTGTAGTAATTTCAGAAAAATTTTAATTTTAAATCACTACACAATCCGTTAAAAAAAAAATTGAGGTGTTCATAATTCAATAGTCAGTTAGTGTAATAACAAAACAACCACACTTAGAAAAGCACCAACTACAACAACTAAAAAATAAGTTTACTAAACAGAACCTAATGCGGTTAAAAAAGCAGTAGCACCAGTAGCAATGACATCAACAACTAACAACACTACAAAACCTATAACGTTATCATCATACATGTTAAAAGTTATAATAAAAACACACACACACACACAGAATATATATCCTGACCAAAAACCAAAGTTATCATCAACGTCATCATAAGGTCTACTGGACTATATATATGCACTGATTACTAGGGCAAGGAATTTCATGCACTTAAAAAACAAATAAAATGCGTTTATAAAATTCACTTAAAAACCAGGGATGGCAGGCAATACCGTTATCGATTCAACCCCCTTCCAATTGACTGTCATTATCCCTAAAATACCGTTACCAAAATAATTGGTATACGGCTAAACATAAATTACCGTTACCGATATACCTAAAATACCAAATACAGTTACCAAAAAATACCGAAAATACCGTTATCTATAAAATACCATTACAGAAATTATTGAAATAGCTTTATTCTTAAAATACCGTTACCTAAATAATCTGACAAGATCAGAAAAACTAGTCGCTATAAATAGATATGTTATTCCAAAGTTTAATTAAAAACTTGAGAGTCTTTGGAATTCGGCCATAGTGGGGAAAATATCAGTGTGATAACTAATAACCAAAAAAACGTTACTTTTAAAATACTCTTACCGAAATAAGTGAAACCCCGTTATTGTTATTGTTAAAATAAAGACGAATAAAGACGACAGCAATTGTAGTTAAAAACAAATGAAATTTCACTTGAAGAAAGAACGACATTTCAATAAATTCAACTAACATTTGTCATTTGTTTTTACTGGTCAATAAATTACTAACAATTGTAATAAAAATTAACCACATATGTTAGTAAAAAATTAGCAAACATGTGCTTTTTTTTTTAAATAAATAAAAAAAAATGATTGTAAAAAATTAATGTAAAATTATAAAACAGTCATTTGATGTGGTTTGTTTTTTTTAAAGGAAAAGGAAATTAAATTTGTTGTAAAAATTACTGACATTTACACTAAAAGAAACTGCATTACAACACCAAACAACTATAAATTTTTAAAGCAGAAGTTCCCTGTGTGCACCGTTACCGAAATAAGTAAAATACCGTTAACGCTAAAAAAACTGTTACCGAAATAACTGAAATATCGTTACCCCTAATATACCGTTATCGAAATAAAAGAAAATGGCGTTGCCCTTAAATTTATTTAAAAATAAAAAAACTACTGTTTTGTCATACGGATCGAAACGATTACCGTCAATGTTAAAAACGCAAAATATGCACTAAAAATATAAAATTATGCTCGTAAGAAACAATTTTCCATAAATAACACACTTTTAAATAAAAAATAAAAAAGTTTAGATTAAGTCGGTATTTTTACAATTGGCACAAATACATAGAAAACAAAATATTTACAAAAAAATCCATTAAAAAGATCGAAATATGCATTAAAAGCCAAAATATGCTAAACATGCATTTTTGTCACAATATTCAAAAAAGTGCAGCTAAAATTAAATGCCATTTTGATCTAAATTTAATGATTCGGATAAATACTTACAAGGGAGGTATCCCAACCCGGACCGGCAGATCTTAATGCACATCGGATATGTTGTAGGGAATATATTTAAGGGACACATGTTTTTTTTTAGCTGCCCAATCTCATGCGACTAAATTACCCCATTTTATGTTTTTTTTTTCGGTTTATTTCGTTCTACTAAAAGTAACTACAAACATATTTGGTATCAAATGCATAGTTTTTTGGAGTCACATTTGCTGATGTACAAATTATGGCCAAAGACTTTCAAGTAATTCTTTTATTCATAAAAATTTGTTTTGTGTAACATTAAATCTGTAATTTTATTAACATTAAATCGTTAAATTTAACAAAAATAAAGCATACCCAATGCCTATTTAATTTAATCGAGTGGTGTCTGAGCTTTTTCCGATATTTGAAACCGTACGGTTTTTATGCGACTTTTCTCCAAGAGCTTTTTTCCCCTATATTTAAAATAAATAAAAAATGTGGCAGCTCTGGGTCCACTGTATACACAATATGGGTATCAGCATTTTTGTTTTCTTCTTTAAAATTTCAAGTTTTTATACAAAAAAAAATGAATTTTAAACCTACTTTTTGACCCGTAAACCTGAGATTGGGACCTAAAAAATACGTGTCTCTTTTTTTTTGTTCCTTTACAACATATCCAAAGTTCATTAAAATCTGCGAGTTCGGTTCGCGATACCTTCCTTGTTAGTCCTTTTTAGTTTTGGACTATGGAAAGAAAAAAAAACATTAATTTGAATGAAATTCCTTGCCCTACTGATTATACTATCATGAATATTAGAGAGAAAAGGGTAATATCGAAAACATGTAGACAAAAATGTAAACCAAAGATTCTATAAATATAATTTATACAAATTTCAATCAATGTCCTTTAACCTTTTCGTCCAACATATTTTGGTTTGCTGGGTTAGTTTGGTCGATTTTTTTTTTTTTTTTGTTAAAGAGAATTTTGGGGACTGAATTTAGTGGTTAAGTATAGTTTAGATACAGTAAGTAAATGTGTGTGTGTGTGTTTATCAGAAAATTATAACTTTCAAGCTTTTCAAAGTTAAATGTAGTTTTCAACACAACACAACAACTATTATTTTAAACAATTTAATTAGTTGTTAAAAACAAATGTTGTTGTTGTTGTTTCTTTGTGCACTCTAATGCTACTGTAATGTATACACAACGTGTTCAACTGAATTTTAATGGAGATCGGGATTTAGCGAATGAAAAATATAAATCTCGAAAATGAAAAAAATTAAAATTATAACAAACTTTTAGCATTTTTAGTAAAAATATTCACTTTTCTATGTAAAGACTGGACGGAGGTATCATTGATACCAACTTCAATATAATATTGAGTACCAACCATCCCGCTTTGAAATTTTTTTCCGCGTTTTAAGCCAATAACCCGCTTTTTATATATTAAATAGAATTTTCAAAATAATAGCAAAATGTTTTTAAAAACGTTCAATATTTAAGAAATTTAAAAATTTAAATAATGCTTGATTCTCACGATATCCACCCTTGTCCACCCATATCTACTGTTTTCCAGAAATAATGATGCGAAATAACATTTTCAAAATAAAATTTACAATAATTTGAGAATTCGTATCACCAATCATAGGAAATAGTAGATACAGTCAAGGAAAAAAGTCTACATACACCCCTTGATTTATGAGTGTTATAGAGTTTGTGAAGAAGATTAAAAAATATATTTATGTCAATATTTAAGACATTAATAAATAAGTTTATTTATAAAATAAAAAAGTAATTATTTTACATAATAAAAACAATAATAACCAAAAACATTAAAAGTTCATTGGAAAAAAGTCTAAAAAGGCTACAAAAATTAAACATTATTTCAAAATCAAAAAATCAAATCAAATCAAAAAATAAAAAAATTTTAACTTTTAGTATTTTCTCGGTCCACCTTGAGCATCAATAACTGCTTGAAGACGACGGGGCATTGATCTCACCAAATTTTCCGTGATATCGGGAGTTATTTCGGCCCATGCACGAATAAGGGCAGTTTTCAATGTTTCACGGCTAATAATGTTATATTTTCGTACCGATTTTTCCAAAACGTCCCATATGTGCTCTATAGGGTTTAAGTCTGGAGACTGGGTGGTGAATTGAACTGTCTTGGGGCATAGTATTTAGAATCCAGTCTCGAACAACGTGTGCAGTATGCTTAGGGTCGTTATCTTCTTTGAAAATCCATTGATTTCTCAGGTCCAAGCTAACAACAGATGACTGCAGATTATGTTCCAATATGTTCTTATATTGATAGCGGTTCATATTACCCTTGACAAAAACCAAACGACCAACTCCAGATGACGCAATGGCGCCTCAAACCATAACGCTACCACCACCATGTTTAACAGTAGGTATTATATTCTTTGGATCAAGTGCTGTGTTTGGTTTTCGCCACACTTTGGATCGACCATCACTACCAAAAATTTTGTACGTACTTTCGTCGGTAAATATAACACGCTTCCAAAAAATGCATATCCTTGTCTAGATGTGCTTTAGCAAACTCAAGGCGAAGTTTACGATTCTTCGCTGAAATTAGTGGTTTTTTGCGTGTCACTCTGCTATTAAATCCATTGTCATGTAAAATATTTATTATTGTTCGTGAAGTAACAATTATATTGGAACATTTTTCGATGTGCTCCGCCAATTTTGGGGCACTTTTTTCGGATCCTGGTTGACTACTTTAATAATACTGGTAACATCGCGTCTCGAAAGCTTCTTAGGTCTGCCAGATCGTGGCTTACTTTCGGTACTATTGGTATTATTATAATTTCTAATGATCGTCTGTACAGTAGCAACCCTGCGGGAAATGAAGGGTCGATTGATCCAAAGTGGTAATTCTGTGATAAATGATTGGGGAACACGTCACGAAACTGGTGAAACCAAAATTGTGGTGCACCAAATTTGGATGAAATGTTCAATCACTTGACTATAGTTGTGGTGACAAAACATTCACTGGTTGGTACCAGATACATCACGTAACTAGAGAAAAAGTAACGTAACATTAAAGTGTACTGAAGCAACTAGGGTTGTTGCAGTTGGAGTAGCTAATGGTCATTGAACTGGTTCAGCAGTGGATGAAAATATGGCAATTAGTACCAAAGGATGCAGTTCCTTGACTGCTACAAAGTGGACACAACACTGAAGGAATTTGTGTATGTACCGACAGTAGAAATAAAGACGTAACACTCTACTGGTTTAAAATAAGTGAATACAGAACTGTTTAGACAGTGAACAAGTTTGTCAGATATGAGGATTTATCGCCAAACGTCGCGATCTTAAAACTCGTTTGGCAAGTTCATTTTCGAAATGCCGACTGGCGATTTTTCGAGTGAATGGGCGATTTTACACATAACGTATCGCTACCAAACTTATTCAAAAACTTGAAACACTGTACAAGAATATAAATTAAAATTTAAAAATTTCTGCATATTGGTTTCAAAATATCTGGTTAAGATATTTTACATGATTTTTGGGAACGATTTTTTCTTACTTTGGGAACAAAATTGAAACTGAGTATATATTTTGTTATTCTGCTTTATAAGTTATACATTAAATTTGCGCTGAATTGTTACAGCTCCTGCTTTTTATAAAAATATTAGAATTATAATGCAGAATACAAAATTAAAATGTTCATGAAGTGCTTTTTAGAAGTGTTGGAAAATAAGAATTAGTAGAAAATGTTAGCAAATTTTCAACATTTCCAAATTTAAATTGTTATCATGAATTTAATATTGTAATAGTTTTTTAATGGGTATAGACAAAATAAACTAATTTTAAAATAGATTTTTGTTGTGCCTTTTTGAAGGCTTTTTTGAACAGGTGGTATGCGACGCTGTTTTGAATAAGTGCAGTGACTGGTTCCGGACGGGATATTTAGCAACCCGGACATAATATGACACACGCTGAATAAAAAATGACAGGTTACTTGGTAATTACCCAGCGGGAAATAAACCAGTCACTGGTATGGTCACGTGACTAGAACTTTGTGTGCATGAACCTGTCCTAGTTTCGGTTCTGTTATATGAAAGTAACCGCTACTTTTAACATGGGCTTGTCATAGGAGGTGACAATTTCCACCTTTTGTACTAATTGAGATATATCGGAGAACTTGTCGAATATAACATATCACCGAACTGGTTTAAGTGAATCCGCAACAGAACGAGTTGAAAGTATCTAGTATGCAACTAGTATCATATTGGGCATTATTTGATATGTAGGAGGACCAGTTCGAAAAGAACTATTACGTTACTGGTTTAAGCGTACAAATCACAGTACTCAAGAAAACTATTTAGTAAAACACTAGTTAAGAATTTATCGCAATGCTTTATGTTACGGACTTGTACAAAATTAATAATTTCGTGACATATGATTATACTGCGATAAGCGAACAAGTTACAGGACAAAATAAAAGTAATTGGTATGTCACCTGCTACTTTTTATTCCGCATGTGTCATATTATGTACGGGTTACAAAAATAATCCGAACGGATCCAATCACTGAACTTTCCTAAAAAATGATGTCACATTAACTGTTTTTATAATATTGCGCAAGTCCCAAAAAAAATATTTTTTATTAAATAACATAAACATGAATGTTTCCAAATTTCCCACAGACTCTACCCTGTGGGAAATTAAGACAAAAGCAATAACTTTATATCTAACGGGCCTGTCACTTTAACAAGGTACTGTCATGGAATAGGAAAATTGATACCATGTAACATGTCACTGACCTAACCTGGGACATGTCCCCGAACGTTGTCTTGTAGCTAATAAATTAGTTATAAGCGATAGATATTCGCCATTTAACATTTAAGGAAATAGGCGAGTTCAATTTGGTTATAGATTTCAATATATTTTATTCAAGTGAAAGTTACAGGTTTATATAGTAAAATTAAAGTAAAATTATTGTCTACTTAGCATAATATAATAATTAGGTCAATATAATAACGTAACATAAAATACCATACAATACAATAGAATGCTTCACTATTAGTTAAGTTCAATGTCTGTATATCAGTTAGAACAAGGAAACATGATCACCGCTTGATGGTTTGTACATTCATTCAAAACAATGTTATATGAGATTATGCCATTTATGAATATGACGGTATATGCGACTGTCATATCCGCTACACCTCCATTTTCTGGAAGAATGTTCATACGCTATTAAGCATATGAATATTCTTTACTCATTGTTACCTTGGTCTAAATTCAATGACAGATTACATATCATCTTGAAAATATTATTTTTTTTCAATATTTTTTTTTTTTTTTATTATTATTATTTTTTTTTTTTAATATATTGGTTATTTTATTATTTTACTTTTTATATATTGGTTATTTTATTATTTTACTTTTTATATATTGGTGCACCAAACTTATCGTTGTTTAATGATATATGTTTTTAACTCATCTTTTTTTTTTTGTGTATTATGTTGAGAAATAATGATTTTGTGAAAAGATAAAAAAATTACTTGTTTCAATTAAAAAGTTTAATTCTATTCCTGTGAACCTTCTGCTTCTTATTTCCCTAGTTTCTAATAATATGTTATCGTTATCACCTATTTCTATAATCTTATACGGGCCCTCATATCTATTGTCTAACTTATGTCCTACCTCATTTTTAATAAAACCAAATCTCCTAAATTTAAATCTAACTGTTCTGAATTTATATCATAAAATTGTTTCTGCTTAACCTTAGCCTTATCTAGTAGTAATCTATTTAGAATAGTTGTGTGACATGGACTTTTGTTAAAATTATTTCTTTATTGATTTTCAAATAATATTTCCGCCAGTCGCACAAGCAATTATGATATTTGATTTTTTTTGAATAATTTCATTATTAGGTCCGATGTGTAGCAGTCAATGGATTTGTTGTTTCTACACCGATTGCCATTTTTTATACACACTTAATTATTTTGCACCAGTTCAGAGTTACTTCACAATTTCTACTGTTACGGCCCTAGTTACTTTGGTCGGCTTTAGTGTTATGTTAGTCGTTTTCGAGTTACATGATATATCATGAATAAACCAGCCAAAGTTTTGCCAGCATTTAAATAATCACGTGGTTGGATATTTTGCTGAAATTGACACTCTTTGAAACACCGAAGTCTTCGCTTATACCAGTTTTGCGACGTGTATCCTTTTCACGTATCACAGATTGTCACTTCGGATGAATCGACCCTTAATTTCCCGTAGGGTACTTTTCTCATGCCCAACTTAGACTAGTGCAGTGGTACTTTACAAAACTATTCCACTCAAACTACCCCATAACAGAACACATTGCGCTTAATATGTGACCAGTTTTCCTTCAACAATTTTTCTTCAGTTCTACGATACGTACACCTACACCAGTCACGTAATAATTTTATTCCCACTGGTTCTGTTGCATATCACATAAATCCTAAAATGGTCATACTTTGACACTACCTACATCTAACTTGTCCCGTAGCATATTCATTTCAGTCGGTACGGTGATAGGTTGCATTGTTCAAGTTATTTGCCACGTTACACAGTGCTCCACAGGTAGCAATTATCACCTGATATGACAAGCCCATGTTAAAAGTACCGGTCACTTTCATATAACAGAACCGAAACTAGGACTGGTTCATACACACAAATTTCTAGTCACGTGGTCTATTTCCCGCAGGGACCACTTAATTTAACTGTCTTAGCAATTTTAACTGTCTTAGCAAGGAGTTGCCACGCTGTATGTAGACTTTTTTCCCGCTAATAATTATGTTTTCCTAAAAATTTCTGTTTTATTTTTTTTCATATTTTTTTTCTTCAAATAATCTTTATTTTAAATGCCTTAACCATTGATATAAAATGTTTTTTCAATTATCGCTACTAATTCACTAGAACTTCAAATCCGTAGGGTGTAAGTAGACTTTATTCCTTGACTGTATTTAGTGATAGAGATGGATAGCGTATGAATTGTTACAATTCAATTGATCCTGGGGGTTATTATGATAGAGTAATAAAAAGTACTTTTTAATGGGTAAAATGTTGAAAGTACACTCTAAGAACTACACTAACAAGAACTTTTTCCATAAAACTTCAACAGTTATTTAAAAAGTTTATCGGTAAAGTTGTTTTAATGGAATATACAGTTAAATTATCAAAGAAATGTATTTTTAACTTTCTGTCTGTTGTTCAATAAAGGAAATAAACAAAAAAAAAACAATCGGATTTTCGGTAATAGTTAAAATATTCAGTTAAACATTTTGTATTTAAAACAAAAAGTTGTTTTATTATATTGAGCATTGAAAAAACGAAAACAATCTATTGTTTTTACCGATTTGGTCATTTAATTTTTCAAAAGTTGAAATAAACTAAAAATACAATTGTTTCAAAGCGAAAATTAAGTAGTTCTTTTTTTTAACTGATTTTTAGTTAATGTGTATATTCAGTAGTCTTTACAGAAAAAAATTTTTTTTGAGAGTGCACTTTTAAATTTGCTACTTTTAATAAAGTAAAGTTTGTTAAAAAATACACACTGTGCTTAAATGTATGCATAAAATGTGTATTTCATTTTGCACTCATTTTATTAAGAAAAGTAAACACAAAATGTAGCAAGAGAAAAGTTTATCAACTTGTTGTTATTTAGTTATTTACTATTTATTGTTAAGCATAATGTGTGTAATTTAAACAATAGGCATGAAATGTGTAAAATTTCCCAATATAATGAAAAGTTAAATTATTTATTTATACAAAATTGAAAAAGAGAAAATAAAGGCCTAATTTTTAACGCATTAAAAATTGTCTTTTACAAGTATAAGTGTTATACTTGCGGTACATCCAAAGAGTATACTTTAAAAAATATGAAGTAATATGAAAAACGTTTGTATGCGCACAAAAACCAAAAGAATTGAAGTTTGAATTATTTACAGAAAGATTGGTTTAAAAATTACAACATCTTCAAAATTCATACCATCGCAACAAAAAAAGAACTTTATATCGCTCATTACTTCAAGACTGTCATAAGTCAAAAAAGCGATTTTTGAGTTAATGAAGCAGATTTATTAGCTATATTAGTTATTGTGTAAAAATTTCATATTAATATCATGTATAATTTTCGAGATAGAGGATAATATATTTTATTTTTTCTTTAAAGGGGCTTCATAGAGAAACTATGCTACTCACGAGTCTCTCGATAATTTGCGAGTTCGTACACAACTCTCACTAAGAGAAAAATTCATTAAAACTCCCTATTTTAGAAAAGCGTTTTGAGGTATGTCAATCTTGCAGTATGTATTACAAATGACTGTAAGTGTAAAGTTTGTGTTTTTCACCAAAAAAGTATTATATTCAATAATATTATGCGACTGGTAACAATGAAAAAATATCCTGTGCAATTGGAAACTGCTGTATATCATTTGAATCAAAATTATCCTTTAAGGGTCAACTTTTTAGACATCGCGAGAAAAATGTCTTATGAATATTGAATCTTCCAGCTTTATTAAAAAAACTTAAGTCGGCTCGGAAAAAGTTATTCGATTTTATTAGAAGCCAAAATACAGATTCGAATGAGCAAGGATTAGTATCATCCACTGCAAAATACTTTGGGGAAGTCACTGCCCTGCGGGAAATTGACCAATAACTGCTATGGTCACGTGACTAGAACTTTGCGTGTATGACCTGTCCTAGTTTCGGTTCTGCTATATGAAAGTGATCAGTACTTTTAACATGGCTTGCTACCTTTTTAACACATTGTGACGGGGCAAATAACTTGACGAAGATAAAATATCACCGTACCGACTGAAATGAATAAGCTACGGAATAAGTTAGAAGTAGGTAGTGTTAATGTAGTATCATTTTAGGATTTATGTGATATTCAACAGGACCAGCGGGTAAATAATTATCACGTGACGTAAACCTACATGTACGTATCTTAGAACTGGAGAAAATTTTTTGATGTAAAACTAGTCACATATTAAGCGCAATGTGTTCTGTTACAGGGTAGTTTGAATGGAATAGTTTTGTAAAGTATCACTGTACTGGCCTAAGGGGAACATGTCGCCGGGCATGCAAAAAGGAATTAGCAAGTCACTTTTTATTCCCGTGTGTAATATAACACATAATTAAATAATGCTTTCCGGAAACGCTTCTGGGTAAGCACTATATTTT
>CM037851.1:297755482-297835682 GCA_021234595.1 Delia radicum | reverse complement strand
GCAGCTGTTAACGCAAAGTAACTGACGAAAAAATTTGACATTAGTATACTAACAGGTGGTACTTGATGGGAGCAGCGTTTTCATTTCATATAACTACGAGGAAAGTTCGAAAAGTCACGGACTTATTGATCCGCCCTCGTATATTAGTAACTGCGTTTGTTATAACCGATGTTCGTTATAAAGCGTACTCCACTGTATATGTAAATATGCAACTAACAACGACAAAAACAGCTAAACTTTTGCTACTAAAATAACAACTATAAACGGGACACTAATTGAAGCACATTCAACTAATTTCCTCAGGCTCTCAATTGCACAAACATGTTTTAAAAAGAGTTGAGTTGCTACTTATTATAACAACTTTTCTAACAAGTACTTACACTAAACACATACACTAACACTACATACTCTAACTAATAATATTCTAAATATGTTGTTGTATGACGGACCAGTAGTGTAGTATTTTATACTACAACAACAGCAATGAATGAAATAAAGAGTTTTGCATGCAACATGCTAAATACAAGTTAACAAAATGAAATGAACCAACATGTAGCTACAGTAATGGGGCATTGTATTATGAAAAAAAAAAAAAATAGCAAGGATCCATATAATTACAAACACTGCATTTCAGTGATTTTAATACTTTTGAAGTGACATAGTGCAGGTTTTTAATAAATTTTAAAGCATCCCTCAAAATCTGAAGTTATTATCAAAATAAAAAAAGAGTTGAAAACTAAAAATATTTTACTTCGCCATTTTTCAATAGATTTTTTCTGAATATACTTCATGGATTTCCCAACTTAATCCCTCGTTTTATTTATTGAAGCGCATGTTATAAACATACTTTTAATATGTCCAAATTTTTGAACAAATCTTTAATGTTGTAAGCACACTTCCCGAAAAATATCGTTTCCAAGACCGCTCCAGTGTTCAAAAACTACCCTTGCAAAATTTTCCGAATTAATTTTCTTTAATGAGATTTAAATTTATGTTGGATTCAAATCGATACAAATATAAAAAAATATTTAAAGACATCTTCAAAATATTGACCAGTAATACATTTTGGCCGAGTACGAGGGTTAAAAAAGAACGGTCCATGACTCGGAAAGGCTAGCCGGTGTAAAGTTTTGACTTCAAATTCGGATTTAGGAGGCCAAACTACTTAAAAAAAGTTAAAACGCATCGGAAATAAGTACAGTTGAACTTATATGAAATTGACGTAAATTTTGAAAATGTATGTTTTTATGCGTCAGACATTCACAATTGTATTTGAAATTGGCTAGCGTATTACGTGACCTGAGTTAATTTGTAAACAGCAAGTTTTCAAGTTTTCGATTTATATTTTTTGATCAATGGTGATAGTCCTTTAACTTCGAAGCTCATATATTAGTTCTCATTTAGTAAGAAAACTAGTTTATATGAATGCTTGATGTTTTGCAGGGGATTGTCACTTCTTTCAAAACGTGTTCTGATGATGGGAACCTAGAAAATTCGCGAAATAGATCTATCAACACATTCCTGAAAGTGGCCAGTTAATAAATTTGAAAACAAAAACTCTATAGATTATTTGTTAGGACAATATCCTAATAAAGAAATAGAGAGTATGGCCTCGAACTTGAATAATTTTAATTTTCATTGCACAATTAAAAGTCGAAAATAACATAAAAACTCTCTATCAATTCCACCAAAATGTAGATCAAATAAAATATATTAATTAAGTTAATAGTAAAATGGAAAATGTATTAAAAAATTTTTAAGGATTTCAAATTTTATCGAGCAAAGAAAATTTTCACAACCCCAAAAACCATCCATATATTAGTGTTTAATTTTACGATTTCAAAAGCTTTTGTTTTGATTTCCTGCAAGTAAACCTGGTTATATCTTAAAATCGGCGAACAAAGTGTGTGTTCCAAAATAACCGCGTCTTTCTTTCTTTTTTCTAATAGGACAATACACAAATTGATGTAACTTTTATCAAATCTTAGCAAAAACTGTAATTTTAATATGTTTTAAAACTTAAAACTGTTATAATTTTTGCTTCGTTAAAGATAAATGATTAAGGCGGTTGCATTAAGCCTAAATATCGGCTAACACATACAGAGAAGGATAGTGTTGTCATTAAAAAAAAAAAATGCCTACTGTATAAAAAAACTAGTTCTGGCAAACCGCTGTTTTTTTTTTTAAACCCACGTTTTTAAAAAATTACTAAAGTTGTAACTATACTCTAAATAATTTCTGCTTAAATTTACCCACTTATAGTTGAAAACTTTACTCCTACTATAAATTGGGTAAATTTTCACTATGTGTGTAAATTGGTACACACAAAACGTGTAAAAAATGTTTACCAACATTCTACATTACGCATAATGTGTGTAAATTTAAGTTTCAGTGTGACTAATAAAGCGTTCAGTAAAGTAATGCAATGATTTATTATTTTGCTATATTAATTTAGTAAAAGAGAACGTTTATTAAGATATATTTAAAAATGCCAAAGTAAAACGAGTAAATTAAACGGAAAAACGGAAAGACTGAGGAAAATACCACTAAATACTGTGGGGTTATACAATATTCATACCGAGTTTTCATTTACGGGTAACCAATTAAATCCAACCAACTAAATCTTAAACTGTATCCAACAATGTAAAAAAGATAAAACGTCAACTGGCTCAACATGGCCTCATAAAAGAGAATATCAAGATAAGCTGGATAGAAAAAGCAAGACCAATGCGAATCACTTTTACTAAAAAAAATAACCAAAAGTCTAAAATGTTGTTGATTCAATTCATAAAAGACTGGCATCACTAATTCGATTTATCAAAATCTTATCTCTGACCAAAAACTTATAAAAAATATAAAACGGACACATTCCTTAATTAGTTTTTATTATATTTTTAATTTAATTTCAGTTATTTACCATAGCTATACATTATTCTTCCTCAATACAGCACCGAAAATAAAAATTATATTGAATTAAATATTTTTTTTCTTCTGTTTCGAAAAAGTTTTGAAAATTTTTTAAATAATAAAACAAAAATTACACACATTCATGTAAGTTCACATATTTAAGTGTTTAAATGCAGAAACATGTTTACGAACATACTTAATACCATAATTTGTGTGTGCGTTATTGCAATAAAATTCAGCAACTTATTTTTTTTAAAGCAGTTTGTGCTTAAAAATTACGCATAGTGCTTGTTTCTACATACAAATTTACTACCATTATAGCAGTAACTTTACAAGCATTTTGTAGAATGTAGGAATGTACTAGAAAAACACTATTTTGTTTCCAAAGCAGTGCTTTGGCTAGTATCATCCGCAAATTCTTTGGCTGTGTTGGTTTTACAGTAGCATTAATTATTTAGTAGCATTATCTATTTCAATAAGCATTATATTTTACACGTTCAAAACCGAAATGGATTACTAGGTGAAAAAGGTGCACATTTTAAAGCGTGTTTTTTTTAGAGTGTCACAACTTTGAGTTGGCATCACTGCTTTATTTGAGCACCCATTTAACAGATGATAGTTGCTTTTTGTTTGATTTGCGTTGAAATTTCATTATGAATCGACTTACACACCAGAGCAACGCTTGCAAATTGCTGACATTTTTAATCAAAATAATTGTTCGTTCAAACTCATCGTGCACTTCTTCCATTTGATGGCGTACATAATCGTCCCTTCAGAGCGGCTAATTCGAAGAACTAAAGATCGTATAAGAACATGATTCGAAATTTTTTCGTTCCTCAATTACATGGCATTAATCTTGCTGATATGTGGTTCCAACAGGACGGAGCCACATGCCACACAGCGGCGCTACAATTTATTTACTCAAAGAAACTTTTGATGAAAAACTAATTTCACATAATGGCCCAATTAATTGGCCACCAAGATCGTGTGATTTAACCCCATTGCACTATTTTCTTTGGGGTTATGTTAAGTCACTTGTCTACGTCGATAAAACCACAAACAATTGAACACCTGGAAATCAACATTCGAAGAGTTATCGGCGAAATACGGCCGCAAATGCTGCGAAAGATTGTTGAAAATTGTTGTTCCAGATTGCGCCTTCTACGCGTCAGCAGTGTCGGCCACATGGCAGAAATCATATTGAAACATTAATTTCATAAAATTTTCTTTCCAATAAAGCCCGTTTCATTGATATTAAAAATAAATTTTCTTGTTTTATTATGATTGAAACTTGTGTCACTCTATAAAAAAACACCCTTTATAAACACTTCACAAAATTAACGGCGGCAAGTTCGTTACAACCAACAGTTGGCTGCTTTTATCAATCGGGTAACAAGACAACACTGTCAAGATTGTTAATCCCACGTTCTGCCTTCGTATAACTTACCTTAGCCGACGCTTTGCCAGTATTGTGCCGATTATATTTTTCTGTCTGGGATGTTGCCCTCAAATTTTTTATCGAACTTTTTTTAATATCCTCGTATATTTGAAAGGCTGAAGTATTGATTGTTCTTTCCAAATCCGTTTAAAATTGTAAAATCATTTAAAAAAAACAATGAGTTTTAAGTTTATTTGATACGCAATGTCTTAAAAACTGGTTTTCAACCATAACTTCAGATTTTGAGGGTGTATTCAAATTTCTGAAAATCTGTACTACACCCAAAGAAAAACAGGAACAAGTTTCTTCAATTTTCGTAAAATGTAAAAATTTCATAAATATTTATGAAACATTTCATAAACAATAATAATTATAATGACCATTTCATGATCTCCATGAACTTTGCTGTAGTCAAAAATAATGAAATCCTTACAAATACAAATATTCTTGATAGCAAAGCATTTCATAAATATGATAAAAATTACTGCGTTTTTACGAAATGTTTCATAAATACTATGAAACGTTATATTGGACGAAAATTTATGAAATAAATATGATGAAGCTTTTCCTTTGAGTGTAGGCTTTGTTTCTATTTTGTAAGACCGTGTAATTGTCAGAAAACCTTAATTTTACTACAGACGAAAATGATATAAAATTTTCTTCTCTCACCCCTTTAAACTTTAAATTCTCTAGGATACTTTTCTTGTTTTAAATTCTGTCCGAATTGTATTGTAGTAATTTCAGAAAAATTTTAATTTTAAATCACTACACAATCCGTTAAAAAAAATTGAGGTGTTCATAATTCAATATTCAGTTAGTGTAATAACAAAACAACCACACTTAGAAAAGCACAAACTACAACAACTATAATAACGAAAAAAAAAATAAAAATAAGTTTACTAAACAGAACCTAATGCGGTTAAAAAAGCAGTAGCACCAGTAGCAATGACATCAACAACTAACAACACTACAAAACCTATAACGTTATCATCATACATGTTAAAAGTTATAATAAAAACACACACACACACACAGAATATATATCCTGACCAAAAACCAAAGTTATCATCAACGTCATCATAAGGTCTACTGGACTATATATATGCACTGATTACTAGGGCAAGGAATTTCATGCACTTAAAAAACAAAGAAATGCGTTTATAAAATGCACTTAAAAACCAGGGATGGCAGGCAATACCGTTATCGATTCAACCCCCTTCCAATTGACTGTCATTATCCCTAAAATACCGTTACCAAAATAATTGGTATACGGCTAACCATAAATTACCGTTACCGATATACCTAAAATACCAAATACAGTTACCAAAAAATACCGAAAATACCGTTATCTATAAAATACCATTACAGAAATTATTGAAATAGCTTTATTCTTAAAATACCGTTACCTAAATAATCTGACAAGATCAGAAAAACTAGTCGCTATAAAAAGATATGTTATTCCAAACTTTAATTAAAAACTTGAGAGTCTTTGGAATTCGGCCATAGTGGGGAAAATATCAGTGTGCATTGACATTACCCGAATAACTAAAAAAACGTTACTTTTAAAATACCCTTACCGAAAAAAGTGAAACCCCGTTATTGTTAAAATAAAGACGAATAAAGACGACAGCAATTGTAGTCAAAATCAAATGAAATTTCACTTGAAGAAAGGACGACTTAACATTTCATTAAATTCAACTAACATTTGTCATTTGTTTTTACTGTTCAAAAAATTACTAACAATTGTAATAAAAATGAACCACATATATTAGTAAAAAATATATTTTTTATATTTTTTTAAATAACAAAAAAACGATTGTAGAAAATGAATGTAAAACTATAAAACAGTCATTTGATGTGGTTTGTTTTTTTTTTTAAAGGAACTACAAGGTTAGTAAAAAATTAAATTTGTTCTAAAAATTACTGACATTTACACTAAAAGAAACTGTATTATAACCCAACTACAAATTTTTAAAACAGAAGTTCCCTGAGTGTGCCGTTACCGAAATAACTAAAATACCGTTAACGCTAAGAAACCTTTACCGAAATAACTGAAATATCGTTATCTCTTATATACCGTTATCGAAATAAAAGAAAATAGTGTTACCCTTACCGATAACCGCCACGAAACAATTACCATCAATGTTAAAAACGCAAAATATGCACTAAAAATATAAAATTATGCTCGTAAGAAACGATTTTCCAAAAATAACACACTTTTAAATAAAAAATAAAAAAGTTTAGATTAAGTCGGTATTTTTACAATTGGCACAAATGCATAGAAAACAAAATATTTACAAAAAATCCATTAAAAAGATCGAAATATGCATTAAAAGCCAAAATATGCTAAAACATGCATTTTTGTCACAATATTCAAAAAAGTGCAGCTAAAATTAAATGCCATTTTGTTCTAAATTTAATGATTCGGATAAATACTTACGAGGGAGGTATCCCAACCCGGACCGGCAGATCTTAATGAACAGCGGATATGTTGTAGGGAATATATTTGAGGGATACATGTTTTATTTTTAGCTGCCCGATCTCATTTGTAGATGTTACTAAGTGTGGTCAAAAACTACCCCCATTTTATGGTTGTTTCGGTTTATTTCGTTCTACTAAAAGTAACTACAGACATATTTGGTATCAAATGCAAAGTTTTTTGAAGTCACATTTGCTGATGTACAAATTATGGCCACAGACTTTAAAGTAATTCTTTTTATTCCTAAAAATGTGTTTTGAGTAACTTTAAATCTGTCATTTTATTAACATTAAATCGGTAGTTTTAACAAACATAAAGCACCCGAATGCCTATTTAATTTAATCGAGTGGTGTCTGAGCTTTTTCCGATATTTGAAACCGTACGCTTTTTATGCGACTTTTCTCCAAGAGCTTTTTTCCCCTATATTTAAAATAATTCAAAAATGTGTGCAGCTCTGGGTCCACTGTATACACAATATGGGTATCAGCATTTTTGTTTTCTTCTTTAAAATTTCAAGTTTTCATACAAAAACAAATGAATTTTAAACCTACTTTTTGACCCCTGAGATTGGGCACCTAAAAAAATACGTGTCTCTTTTTTTTTGTTCCTTTACAACATATCCAAAGTTCATTAAAATCTGCGAGTTCGGGTCGGGATACCTCCCTTGTTAGTACTTTTTGGTTTTGGACTATCGCAAGAAAAAAACATTAATTTGCATGTAATTCCTTGCCCTACTGATTATACTATCATGAATATTAGAGAGAAAGGGTAATATCGAAAACATGTAGACAAAAATGTAAACCAAAGATTCTCTAAATATAATTTATACAAATTTCAATCAATGTCCTTTAACCTTTTCGTCCAACATATTTTGGTTTGCTGGGTTAGTTTGGTCGATTTTTTTTTTTTTTGTTTAAGAGAATTTTGGGGACTGAATTTAGTGGTTAAGTATAGTTTAGATACAGTAAGTAAATGTGTGTGTGTGTGTTTATCAGAAAATTATAACTTTCAAGCTTTTCAAAGTTAAATGTAGTTTTCAACACAACACAACACAACAACTATTATTTTAAACAATTTAATTAGTTGTTAAAAACAAATGTTGTTGTTGTTGTTGTTTCTTTATGCACTCTAATGCTACTGTAATGTATACACAACGTGTTCAACTGAATTTTAATGGAGATCGGAATTTAGCTAATGAAAAATACAAATCTCGAAAATGAAAAAAATTAAAATTATAACAAACTTTTAGCATTTTTAGTAAAAATATTCACTTTTCTATGTAAAGACTGGACGGAGGTATCATTGATACCAACTTCAATATAATATTGAGTACCAACCATCCCGCTTTGAAATTTTTTCCCGCTTTTTAAGCCAATATCCCGCTTTTTATATATTAAATAGAATTTTCAAAATAATAGCAAAATGTTTTAAAAACGTTCAACATTTAAGAAATTTAAAAATTTAAATAATGCTTGATTCTCACGATATCCACCCTTGTCCACCCATATCTACTGTTTCCCAGAAATAATGATGCGAAATAACATTTTCAAAATAAAATTTACAATAATTTGAGAATTCGTATCACCAATCATAGGAAATAGTAGATACAGTCAAGGAAAAAAGTCTACATACACCCCTTGATTTATGAGTGTTATAGAGTTTGTGAAGAAGATTAAAAAATATATTTATGTCAATATTTAAGACATTAATAAATAAGTTTATTTATAAAATAAAAAAGTAATTATTTTACATAATAAAAACAATAATAACAAAAACATTAAAAGTTCATTGGAAAAAAGTCTAAAAAGGCTACAAAAATTAAACATTATTTCAAAATCAAAAAAAATAAAAAAATTTTAACTTTTAGTATTTTCTCGGTCCACCTTGAGCATCAATAACTGCTTGAAGACGACGGGGCATTGATCTCACCAAATTTTCCGTAATATCGGGTGTTATTTCGGCCCATGCACGAATAAGGGCAGTTTTCAATGTTTCACGGCTACTAATGTTATATTTTCGTACCGATTTTTCCAAAACGTCCCATATGTGCTCTATAGGGTTTAAGTCTGGAGACTGGGTGGTGAATTGAACTGTCTTGGGGCATAGTATTTAGAAGCCAGTCTCGAACAACGTGTGCAGTATGCTTAGGGTCGTTATCTTCTTTGAAAATCCATTGATTTCTCAGGTCCAAGCTAACAACAGATGACTGCAGATTATGTTCCAATATGTTCTTATATTGATAGCGGTTCATATTACCCTTGTCAAAAACCAAACGACCAACCTCTGATGACGCAATGGCGCCCCATACCATAACGCTACCACCACCATGTATAACAGTAGGTATTATATTCTTTGGATCAAGTGCTGTGTTTGGTTTTCGCCACACTTTGGATCGACCATCACTACCAAAAATTTTGTACTTACTTTCGTCGGTAAATATAACACGCTTCCAAAAAATGCATATCCTTGTCTAGATGTGCTTTAGCAAACTCACGGCGAAGTTTACGATTCTTCGCTGAAATTAGTGGTTTTTTGCGTGTCACTTTGCTATTAAATCCATTGTCATGTAAAACATTTATTATTGTTCGTGGAGTAACAATTACAGTGGGAAGTACTTGTGAGTACATGTAAGTACTTTTTACACCTAAAGATTCAGGTCGAAAAATGTTTGACACTAGAACTAAATTATACTGAAAAAAATGGTTAGAGTAGTTTGTCCAGGTGACGTTCCAAGTATTATGAAAAATGTATTTCCAGGAAGTTCAGAAATCGGAGCATTTTGATCAAAAAATACTCTTTTCTCGTTAATATAGCTCGAACGCCTAATGTCGGAGAGTGAATATAATGCCAGATTTGGATTCAGCGTACCTTGTATCTTTAGAAAAGTATAATTTAGTTCTAGTGTCAAACATTTTTCGACCTGAATATTTAGGTGTAAAAAGTACTTGCAGGTACTCACAAGTGCTCCCCACTGTATATTGGAACATTTTTCGATGTGTTCCGCCAATTTTGGGGCACTTCTTTTCAGATCCTGGTTGACTACTTTAATAATACTGCTAACATCGCGTCTCGAAAGCTTCTTAGGTCTGCCAGATCGTGGCTTACTTGCGGTACTATTGGTATTATGATAATTTCTAATGATCGTCTGTACAGTAGCACGACTTAATTTAACTGTATTAGCAATTTTAACTGTCTTAGCAAGGAGTTGCCACGCGGTATGTAGACTTTTTGCCCGCTAATAATTATGTTTTTCCCTAAAAATTTCTGTTTTATTTTTTTTTCATATTTTTTTTCTTCAAATAATCTTTATTTTAAATGCCTTAACCATTGATATAAAATGTTTTTCAATTATCGCTACTAATTCACTAGAACTTCAAATCCGTAGGGTGTATGTAGACTTTATACCTTGACTGTATTTATTGATAGAGATGGATAGCGTATGAATTGTGACAATTCAATTGACCCTAAAGTTATCTGGGGGGTTGTTATGATAGAGTAATAAAAATGTTGAAAGTACACTCTAAGAACTACACTAACAAGAACATTTTCATAAAATTTCAACAGTTATTTAAAAAGTTTATCGGTAAAGTTGTTTTAATGGCATATACAGTTAAATTGTCAAAGAAATATATTTTTAACTTGCTGTCTGTTGTTCAATAAACATAATAAACAAAAAGCAAACGGATTTTCGGTAATAGTTAAAATATTCAGTTAACATTTTGTATTTGAAACAAAAAGTTGTTTTATTATATTGAGCATTGAAAAAACGAAAACAATCTATTGTTTTTACCGATTTGGTCATTTAATTTTTCAAAAGTTGAAAATAAACTAAAAAATACAATTGTTTCAAAACGAAAATTAAATAGTTCTTTTTTTTAACTGATTTTTAGTTAATGTGTATATTCAGTAGTCTTTACTGAAAAAAAAACTTTTTTGAGAGTGTACTATTAAATTTACTACTTTTAATAGAGTAAAGTTTTGTTAAAAAATACACACTGTGCTTAAATGTATGCATAAAATGTGTATTTCATTTTTGTATACATTTTATTAAGAAAAGTAAACACAAAATGTAGCAAGAGAAAAGTTTATCAACTTGTTGGTAGTTATTTAGTTATTAACTATTTTTTGTTAGGCATAATGTGTGTAATTTAAACAATAGGCATGAAATGTGTAAAAGTTCCCAATATAAAGTAGTAGTGTGGAAAGTTAATTTATTCATTTATACAAAATTAAAAAAGAGAAAATAAAGGCCTAATTTTTAACGCATTAAAAAATTGTCTTTTACAAGGTATAAGTGTTATACTTGCGGTACATCCAAAGAGTATACTTTAAAAAATACGAAGGAATATGAAAAACGTTTGTATGCGCACAAAACCCAAAAGAATTGAAGTTTGAATTATTTACAGAAAGATTGGTTTAAAAATTACAACATCTTCAAAATTCATACCATCGCAACAAAACAAGAACTTCATATAGCTCATTAATTTCAAGACTGTCATAAGTTAATATCATGTATAGTTTTCGAGATAGAGGATAATATATTTTATTTTTTCTTTAAAGTGGCTGCAAAGAGTATTTTTTATTTATTTATTTATTTAATAGATATTCAAAATATATAATATTTACAATATTCGAAATTTATATATAATTAATTATCTATAACTGGCATAACTTTAAAGTTGTGAGCCAGATTGGCAAGTATAAAGCTGTTTAACAATTAGTTTATTATTATAAAATAAATCTTAGAGATTTACATTTGGTAACATTTATTAACGCATTAGATGTGATTGGTTATAAAAAAGAAAAAGGTAAACTATTCAAATTCATTTAATATTAGACTTCTATATTTTAAAATAATTTCGAGATAGTTGACTAGGCTTTTGTAATTGTAATCCTGACCGTTAAGTATATTTAAAACTTCGATTGCGCTAAGGTAATTTTTGTTGAAATATTTAATCCTGAATTCCTTATAAATAGGACAAACACCGATTATATGCAAGGTGTTTTCAGATGCATTTAAGTTGCAAAGTGTGCAAAGGCCATCTGAACTACTTCTGAAGGGTCGAGCATTTATATTTAGAAGTCCACCTCTTGATTTTATTAGTAAACTGGTATCATGTGAAGAAAATTCAGAAGTTGAAATAGGACTCATACAGTAATTTAACTGCGAATATAAATCATGGTGTTGAGAGTTTTTCGCATCAGTTATTAGTTTATTTCGTTCATAAGTTTTTAAACGGTGTAAAATTGACTTCGAGTGCATACAGGACGGATCAGCGTTATTATCCAGGACAAATTGAATTTTTTCGCATAACATGTGCCACTCCTCAGCCCAGTAAGTGTGCTTTGCTATGACTTTTTCTGCTAGCATACGTGGTAATCTATGGCTAGGCATGCGAAGAACTTATTAATATAATCAAAGTGTAGCTTCAAAGTATCGACATATAATGAATTTAGCCCGGTTTCTAAAAATAGCATGTAGTTTGGAGTGTTGTAAGGCAAATATAACATCTTTTTTATAAAAAATCTAAATAGTTTTTCGACCTCAACATGTTTTTTATAACCCCAAATTTGTGCTCCATAAAACATTATAGATCGAGATGCAGCATTAAAAATTTTTAGCTTGTTTTTATTAGCGATCTTAGGGTGATTTATGTATTTAGACCATGTTGAAGATATGGCCATTTTCGATGTTGTTAGCTTGTTGACTAAATGCTTTTTAAAAGACAAGTCGTAGTTTAGGTCCATACCTAAATATTTATAGCTATTTACAATTTCTATTTGATCGTCGCCATAGTTCCAATTCAAATTCTTGCATATTCTAGTGCCATTACGAAAAACTAGGACTTTGGATTTGGCAAGGTTGACTTTAAGACACCACATCTTACAGTATGCAAAAAGCGAATCAATCATTTTTTGGAGATTACCTGGAGAATCAGACAAAATGACAATGTCGTCAGCATAAAGAAGTATTTTTATCGGAATGTCTTCAACAACTATTCCACCATTCAGAGCATCAGCTAAGTCGTTTAGATACAAAGAAAATAGTATTGGGCTCAGTATGCAACCTTGCTTTACTCCAAGGTCAACATTAAACGGTTCAGAAAATTCATTTCCATACAATACTTGGCTAGTGGTGTTTTTATACGAAAGTTGTAGAATGCGGATTATTTTTGATGATAATCCCATACAGGATAATTTATAAAAAAGAGAACTTCTGGGAATCATGTCAAAGGCACAGGAAAAATCGACAAAAAAATGCGTAGGTATTTTTACCGTTAATTTTGTTAAGATGTACAATATTCACAAGATTAAATACGTTATCGACAGTTGAGTAGTTTTTTCTAAATCCAGCTTGATATTCATTTAATATACCATTTCTGTCGATCCAATCTGTTATTCGATTTAAGATAATATTATTAAAAATTTTGCATAATGTATCAATTAATGACAATCCACGATAATTGGAGGGATTATTTGGATCACCTTTTTTCAGAAGTGGTATTAGTATAGCTTGTTTAAAACTAGTGGGTATTTTTTCTTTAAGAAAGATAACGTTTAGCACAGACAGCACTTCTCCCACAAAGTTAACTGGGGCATATTTAAAAAACTCGTAGCTAATGCCATCGTGACCTGGGGATTTATTTTCCTTTAGTCCCTTTAGTACAGAGGTTAATTCACAGAATTCAAGCGGAGAATCTAGAAAAAGCATCTATATTATATTGCATACTCCAATTAACTGGATTTATAGAAGTTTCGTTTTGTAAAATTGTACTAAAGTGTGCTAGAAAATCTTCCGAACTTAAATCTCCTCGAATAATATGACTGTGTGACTTCATCTCATTGGACAGTTTCCACCATTCTTTGCTGGATCTAATATTATTTAATTTTTCTAAGTTTTCATTATAAAATTGAAGTTTTCTTATACGGCATACGTTCATATATTTTGATTTTGATGAGGTATATTTTATTTTATTTGCTGTGGAGTGTTCTTTACGATAATCTTTAAGAGCTTTTTGCATATTTTTACGTTGACGTTCACACTTCCAATTAAACCATTTTTGTTTAGGCTCAAAGCTATACTTTTGTTTAGTTTTAACGTTTGCGGATTTGATTTTGTTTTTAATTGCTAATACCATATCATCTACAGAAAAGTTAGAATCAGAGGAGTGAATACAGGAGAGTTCTACCAGATTTTTATTATATTTTTTTGTTCCAGTGTAGTTTTTTCGGGATCTGATCAAATGACGATCTATTATTGTCCGTTATTGGAGAGAGTAGTCTTAGCTCCAATGGCATATGATCGGAGTATGGTTTGCATGAAATTTTAAAATTGGCAACATAATTCAAAAAACTTTGTGAGCAAATACAATAGTCGATAACGGAGTTGCCTCTACCACCATAAAACGTTAAATCACCATCCAAATCATCATTTATTCTACCATTAAGAACTATTCCCCCAATAACTTCAATTAAATCCATTAGTCTTTTACCTTGACTATTTGATTTTTGTCTTTAGAGCATCTTGATTTCCTTACGTGTGGAAAGTCTGCTAATAAATTAGAGTCAAGCTCTTATTGTGTCTCACCGATACGAGCATTTAAATCGCCAACAATGCAAAAGTTGGTAGGACAAAGTTCGGATAAAAAAGTTTCAAAAGTTTCCAAATCAACGTTCCAATTTGTACAGTTTAGATAACGAGGAATAAAATTAAAATAGTACCCATTTATTCTTGCACTTAATATGACATTATTATTCAATTGATTTATAAATTTTAAGCCATACGTTTTCTGAATTTCCTTTCTAAAGCCATATAGACACCCACCACTTGCTCGACCAACATTATGACTCTTCTTAGCATCAATCCAATATAAACAATAATTTTGTAAGTAGGAAGAAAAGTATTTTTGTTTGTCTGCAATGACATGTGTTTCAAATAAAAAGAAAATTTCAAATTTATTAATATATGTTATAAAATTTCCAAAATTAATACTATTAGCAAGGTTAGCGACATTGTATGAAACTATATTACAGGTGTTGTATTGCTATTGCGAATTGGTAGTAATGGTTGTGTCAGATCCATTTTTGACAATGACCTCCACGCGGTAATTGGCTTTCGTAAGCAGATTACTTAAAAATTCAGCATCAGATTTTGAATATGCAACGACTTTACCCAATGACCATGTGTATTTCTTGTTGTTTATAAAAGAACTGAATTCTCCAAGCCTTATTCTCACATTCTTATTAAGTTTAGCGATATTTTTATTTAGTTGCCTTAAATTGAAACCTACATTTTGTTCTTCCTTTGTATAGTCTTTTTGTATGAAGATAGAACGGCCCTTCAATTTGCCCTTGGCGGATAAAACGTTAACTGCCTGCAAATACGACTCCAAAGTAAATAAAAAACATTTTTTGTTTGGTAGTGCACGAACTGTAACTACATTAGCATTTACTTCCAACTCCTTAGAGCACAATTCAGTAAAATCTGTCTTGGCAGCAACTGTGTTAGCACTGTCAAGACCACTGACAACAATATTTGCTGAGCGGGTCCTACGATCAATTTGTTCGATACGTGTTGATAGTTTATTCACTTCATTTCTTAGCTTAATATTTTCTTCTTTAAGTTCATCAATTTCTGCTTTGATTGATAAAACATCTTCTTTTTTTGCCACATCTCTCAGTTTTGCATCTAATAAGCCGCAAAGTTTTTCCCAAGAAAATACATCATCACCGGTGTTAGCTTGTTGTGGTTGAATGTTAGATTGTGCCATATGAGAAGTAAATAGTTTTTTGTTATTAATTACCAGCTGTTCTGGTGATAGTCGACGCTTATTGCTCATAGGTTAAGAAGCATACCACAGTAATATACAAGTTGTTTACTTTAAAAGTATATACTTCATAGAGAAATTCTGCTACTCACGAGTCTATCGATAATTAGCGAATTCGTACACAACTCTCACTAAGAGAAAAATACATTAAAACACCGTATTTAGAAAAACGTGACCAAATAAATAAAGAAAGGGTCGAGCGAACCAGATATGGATTGAAAAGTTTAAACTCGTTTTCTGCAAAATCGTGCTTTTTGAGGTATGTCAGTCTTGCAGTAAATGAGCGACATGTATTACAAATAACTGTAAGTATAAAGTTTGTGTTTTTCAACAAAAAAAGTATTATATTCAGTAATATTAAGCGACTGCTAACAATGAAAAATATCCTGTCCAGTTGGAAGCTGCTCTCGATCATTTAAATCAAAATCATCGTTTAAGATTTAACTTTTTAGACATCGCGAGAAAAATGTCTTATGAATATTGAATCTTCCAGCTTTATTAAAAAAACTTAAGTCGGCTCAAGAAAAAGTTATTCGATTTATTAGAAGCCAAAATACAGATTCGAATGAGCAAGGATTAGTATCATCCACTGCAATATACTTTGGGGAAGTCACTGCCCTGCGGGAAATTGACCAATAACTGCTATGGTCACGTGACTAGAACTTTGCGTGTATGAACCTGTCCTAGTTTCGGTTCTGCTATATGAAAGTGATCAGTACTTTTAACATGAGCTTGCTACCTTTTTAACACATTGTGACGGGGCAAATAACTTGACGAAGATAAAATATCACCGTACCGACTGAAATGAATAAGCTACGGAATAAGTTAGAAGTAGGTAGTGTTAATGTAGTATCATTTTAGGATTTATGTGATATTCAACAGGACCAGCGGGTAAATAATTATCACGTGACGTAAACCTACATGTACGTATCTTAGAACTGGAGAAAATTTTTTGATGTAAAACTAGTCACATATTAAGCGCAATGTGTTCTGTTACAGGGGTAGTTTGAATGGAATAGTTTTGTAAAGTATCACTGTACTGGCCTAAGGGGAACATGTCGCCGGGCATGCGAAAAGGAATTAGCAAGTAACCTGTCACTTTTTATTCACCGTGTGTAATATAGCACATAATTAAATAATGCTTTCCGGAAACGCTTCTGGGTAAGCACTATATTTTGCTGGGTCCCAAGTCTACACTGATAGAATTTTCCTTCATAGTATTAATGAAACGATATCATTAAAATCGATTCATTGGTTTAATGAAAAATTTCATTAAATGAATGAAAATTCATTAATATTGGTATTTTTTTTTTATTAACATTTTTAATGATTTTTTTGATAATTTCATAAATTCATTAAATTAATGAAAAATTTTCAAATTTTTTCAATAAAAATTTTGACTTGTAATAAAAAAAAAAAGTTTTTTTTTCAAAAAAACAAAACAAAAGTTATACCGTAGTCAAAACTATTTTAAAACAAACTTTAATCAAAGTGTATTAGATTTAAATCTTATTAAAAATATTTTTTAAATTATCTGAAGAATTACAAAATTAAATTTAAATAAAATTAATTCAAAATTTACAAAAATTTAAATAACAAAAAAAAATGTCAATTTCTTTATTTATTCTTGTTTAATTTTATTTTATTCATTAAAAACTGTATGAAATTATAACGAAATCAATAAATGTACTTATTTAATACGATAATTTTATAAATAAAAACAAATCGTTTTATTACATAGTTGGGATGTAAAAGGTGATTCAGAATTCATTAGATTTCGAACTTTTTTTTATAAAAATATTATTACAGTACTTTTCGTATACAGTCACATCGCTTATAGTCCATTTTTACACTTTTAATGTCATCTAAAAGCAAATTGCATACAAAATATTTAGGATATAGTCCATTCACGATATAATCACAATTGGCTTATATGCCACTAAACTCTGGCTACTAAAAGTAAATTTATATGCAAATAATTTAAGTTATAGTCACAATACAGAAAATTTCTAATATAATTGTAAAATCTTGAATTTTTTTCGGTTTAAAATTATTTAAAAATTTAAGAGGCTAAAATAAAAATTGGAACAAGGAAACTGAGCTGAATCGTTTTAAACATCGTTTTTATGTTCCAAATTTTCCACCTGTTATAATAATAAATAAATTGCATATAGTCACATTTTATGATGACTATATCACAATTTATTTATAGGCAACAAAATGGCATATAAAAAAACTAGCGATATAGTCACATTAGCGATATAGTCCACAACTTGTGTGCAACTAAGCGAAAAGTACTGTATTATTATTAATTAATAATCATATAATTACAAATTATACACTATTATCCTAACCGAGCACTAGCTACTATGGCCTTCGGCTCGTTGTAGCGAAAACAGACCAGTGCCTCTTGTGGGAATCGAACCCACGACCCCCGCACAGATAAGCCAGCACGCTACCAACTAGCCTACCGGGGCGCACAGAAAAAAATTATTAAATATCAACGAAAATATTTCATACAAACTATGAATTTTTTTTCATTAAACACAGGAAACTTTCATAACGATTAGGCTAGGATAAATGACAAAAATTTCATATACTTTACGAAATTTTCATTGTGTCAATGAAACCATTCATTAAAATTGATTTAATGAAACACGTTGCATATACTCTATGAAACGTTTCTTTGGGGACTTTTTTTTGAAAAAATTCATTGCATTAATGAAGGAATTCATTAATACTACGCACAAATTTCTGTCAATGTAGTGATTACATTTTTTATTAGTTTGCAACTGAATGTTTCAAGTAATTTTTTTTTCATTTTTCAACTTTAAAATGGCCATCAACTCTTTAGGCGAAGACTTTTCCACATGAAAATTTACATGTCATAGGTTTTAAGTATAGTCTACCTAAATCTGTCTATCGTTTCATTCAATTAAAAAAATATATTTCATTCGCGAATTTAACCATATTTTTTAAATTTAGAAAAAATGTTAACCTTTTTAAATAAAGTAAAAGAAAATAAAAATATGTTAAATTATTTTAAAGTAAAAGTATGTTTTACTGTCGTCAAATAAGATTTAAATTATATAATTCAACTGTTCTATTATTTATTTTTACCTTCAACTAACAAAGTATAAAAAGGGTTGACACAGGTTATTTACACATGAATTTTCCCTTGAAAATTATACATTCACGGGGTTGCACACAACACGTACAAGCAGATTTAACACATATAAATTGTGCGTAACTTTTTAAACACGTAAACAAGGATTTATTTTTTGTACTACATTTGTGGTTGAAATGTACAATTCCGCTTACTTTTTTTTTTTTTTTTTTTTTTTTTTTTGTAACACTGTTGATTTTAAACATGAATAAATATTAATAATAACAAAAAAAAAAAAAAAGATGCATTGAGCAAACAAACGAAATAAAATGGTAAAAATGTGACAGATGTTTAATAATTTATAAAATCTACACTTCGCCTTTTTTTTGGGCAATTGTAATAAATTAGCTTTATTGCGGAATACACAACATAGAACAACAAGGAAATTGTTAACAATCATGTTTTTTATAATGATGATTATGGACGACGATTTAGTTTTATTTTTCTTTTAGAAAAAAAAAAAGAAAAAAAAAAACAGAAATAATAATTTCCTACACGCTGTGTTAAAGTAGTCACTGTGGCGTTTTATAATCAAGTAATAGAAAAAAATATATAATATTTTTTGGATTTGATTAGCATGCCATAAATGATGAAATAAACGGAAATGTTTGAAAAACATTTTTTCTTCCTTTCCTTAAAATGTTAAAAAAAAATAAAAAATGAAGAATGAGATGCAGTGACGTTCAGCATAATTTAATTAATTAAGATTTATTTACACAGAAAAATTATTGTCAAAAAAATTTCAATTGAAATTTTGTTTGATTTCTAATTCACTTTCAATTAAAAGTTTAATAATGGCTATTAAATGTTTAATTGAAAATTGATTTGATGCCACAAAAATTCTTGATTTTAAAACCTATAATGACAATAAATTGAATAAAAACGATTAAATTGAAAAAATCGCTAACATCCGAAAATCGCAAAAATTAGGCTTGGTTCTTAAGTTTAAAATAAAATAAAAAAAAAAAAATAATTAAAAGAACACCAAAATTAAAAAAAAATAAAAAATGCCAAAATTAAAAAAAAAAAAAAAAATGTAAAAAAAGCTCTAATATGACAAAAATCTTTAAAATTAATTACATTTACAACTTTGATGATTTTTGGTTGTATCCAGTGTAGAAAAGCAATACCATATAGGTGGATACATATTTGGTACACACAGAAAACAGTTTTGTAGTTGCAACCGAATTTCCACCTACAATCAATATCATTAAATTTTAATACTGTGCGCCCGGTTGGCTACTTGGTAGCGTGCTGGCTTATCCGTGCGGGGTCGTGGGTTCGATTCCCACCAGAGGCACATTTCTGTTTTCGCAACAACGCGCCGTAGGCCATAGTGGCTAGTGCTCGGTTAGGGTAATAGTATATAATTTGTAATTATATTATTATTAATTAATAAAATAAAAAAAAATTTTAATACTATTGTAACAACCGACATTTATTTACAAATTTCGAATTTGTATTGTAACAATTTAATATTTTATGTTTATGGGCTATAATATTCTATAAAGTTCAACAAAATTTATTTTATTAATAAAAAAAATGATATGCCTCGAACTGGGCTCGAACTGGCGATCTTCCTTTTGCCAGGCAGGTACTTTATCTCTAGCCAACAAAACCCAATTTAAATATGTTTTTTTAAAGTTGAACCTTGAATATTTTCTAGTTTCAAATATAAATATTTGTCTAAAAATATATTTGTATGTACAATAGAAATTCGGTTTCTAATCTCAATATTTTATTAGAGTTACCAAAACTATATAAAAAGTTTATATAATTTTAAAATTATTTTATTAATAAAAAATTCTTACCAGGAATAATTTTTAGGAATAATTTTTTTGTGATTTATTTTATATTTTTTTTTTTGTATAAGATTGATTTTTGTGTTTCTGGATAAGTTCTTTTATGTTTCAATTCGGTTTGACGTTGGAAAAATATCTATATTCTTAAGTAGTTTGAAAGTAATTGAAATTGAGCAATTGAATCCAATCATCTTTTAAAACATTAGTTTAAAATAAATTTCTTAAAAAATATATTTCCTGACCTAAAATAAAGGTGAACTATTTCAAACATAATTTATGTGAATGTCAAGTTATATTTCGGAAGAAAAAAGGATTTACTTGTTTTTTTATTCTATTCTATTTTTAGTACTGTTTAACTAACATTAACTTCTAAAAATTACTTTTCCACGCGCTTTAATGCAAAGTGATGCCAATGACATTTGACAGTGATTTATTACATGAGAGAGACGCCAAAAAGCAAGCTACAATGCATCACTTTATTACACTAACACATAAAAAAAAAATCAACATACACAAACAAATAAACAACAACTAACATAACCTTACAATCATTTACTCTACACCAAATAATATGTATGCATAACTACCACTACATAGAAACTAAACTAGCGTTTTTTTTTGTATCTACTATTCTATACATATGCATTCATGTATAGTACACTCATTGAAATATACCTGTAAAAAATAGCAGAAAAAGCTACAAAAAAATTTGTTAAAAATAACGTTGCCGAAAAAACTGCAAATTTTTTTTTCGCTTAATCTTAGTAAAACAAGATCTGCAAAAATTACACTGTTAAATTTGAGTAAAATATGACTATAATATAAGCATTATTGTGTAATTTTTATTATAAGACTCATAATGATTAAGTCCCTGATTTTTATGTAATTAAAATAGTTGAAAAATGTTAAGTTTTCTTCGGTCTCTTAGTTTAAACGAGCTTAAGATCATATCTTTTTTAATTTTTTATTTCCAATGTTTCGTCTCCACATTGGGTGACTTTGTCAGTGAACAAATATTACAATTTGAAAAAAAAAATAAAAAAAAAATAGTTTTTGAAATTATAATATTTGTTCCCTGAAGAAGTCACCCAATGTGGAGACGAAATATTGGAAATAAATAATTAATAAATAATTGATCTTAAGCTCGTTTAAACTAAGAGATCGAAGAAAACTTAACATTTTTCAACTATTTTAATTTTAAACTAAAGAATATTTAAGGTTGAAATTATGCCCACTTCGTGGCATAACATTTTTTTTAATAAAATAAATTTTGTTGAAAGCATGTGAATCTATTTATAGAATGTTATAGTCCATAAACATAAAATATTCAATTGTTACAATAAAAATTCGAAATTGGTAAATAAATGTCGGTTGTTACAATAGTATTAAAATTTAATAAAAGTGATAGTACGTGGAACCACACAAATTCGTTTGGCAAAACATTCAGTTGCATCTACAAAACTGTTTTCTGTGCGTTTACTTGTACACCCTTTTTTTTATAAATGTCCCCTTAGATTTTCTTTATGTGTGCAACCACATTTTGAACTAATTTTTCGTAGTTTTAACAAAAATGTTTACTACTTTTTCTCTATTAGTGTAGCGAATGTCGTTTATATGCATGAAATATATCACATCACTTTACCACCACACACGAATATTACTTTTAAGAGTCATTCATTTATTTGTTCATTCTTTTCAGTCATTTATACATACCCACTCAAACACTAACACTAACTTGGCTAATATAACGTTTAAAAAACATATAAAATATATATTTTTTTTTGATAGAAAAAACAACAATTCAACCGCACAAAAAACACACACACAAGCAACAAACATTTAGTATAAAAGTCAAACAAAAAAAAAGTAAAATTTCGATCATTCATAGGAAAATATCACAAAACATTATTTTTATAGTTTTTGACATAAGAAGGGCGTCATCATGCTATTCTCAGTGTTTGATGTATGTTTATTTCTGTTTTATATCAAAATATCCAAATTTTTTGTGTTGAAATTGTGAGCTATCAATGGGATAGATTAGCAGTTAAAGTTTGTTACAAATACAAAAATTTTGTATTTGAAAAAATGTTTAAAAAAGAAACGCATAAATTTTGTATAATACATGCGCGCCTTCAGCAATTAATATAAAGTGAAATTTCATACGCCTCAGTGTACAAAAAACAACAAACATATGCAATTGTACATCAGGGCGTATGATATTTACCTGTAGAGTACTGTTCAAAATTATAGCGCACTTCCTTATCTGTCTTTTGTTGGTCAAATATCTCGTTAACGACTTGTTAGAAAATTATAGTTTTGGCATTTAAAAAAATTATTGAGAATTTAAAAATGCATATACTTCTTTATTTCATTAACTTTTAAGAAAAAAAAAATGTCCCATTTTCACCTCGCCCTGGAACCAATCCTGAATTAGGTGACCTTACCTATAAAAGTAGTGTGTCAAAATATGGTAAAATAATTTGGTATTTTGATTTCAATTAGTTATTAAGCTCGTTTTTTACGACGTAAGCTATGTTTTACTATCAATTTAAGAAATTTGTGTTAAAAGTTACCTAAAATACCTAATTGCTAAATTTATACTAGAAAAATTAGCTTTTTAATAATTCGATATAAAAAAGTTCCAATATAGGTATATATAGTCATATATATAATTCCATATCACATCATATATCAGGTGATCCGAAAAATGGCATACATAACTTTATCTCTTAAGATAACATGGGATCTCGTTTGGTATAGTTTTAGTGTGACACTTTTCTATCGATATTACCATGGGAGATGCTCATCTGAGATAAGTGAACTTATTCCACGAGCCCGAGTTTTTATTCGTAATACTCGCTTATCTAGTAGAGCACATCCGTTTGTAGTTGATTGTCCTGTGTTTCGCACAACGCATTACAGAGAAAATTCGTTTTTTAGTCGAACGATTCGTATGTGGAACAAACTTCCCGCAGAAGTCTTCCCTGTTACTTACAATTTAGAAAAATTTAAATCAAATATCCACAAACACTACTCCCTCTTTCCTCCTTCCCATACCTTATTTTCCTGATCAATACAATGCACTGCATGAGTAGGGGGCATCCCTACTTAATTTAAATTAAATTAAAAAAAAAAAAAAAAAAAAAAAAAAATAATAAAAATAAAAATTTTTATACATAAATTTCATGATTTCACTGATTTTCATCGCTATAACGTCATTTTGTTTTCGAATTATTTTTTAAACAACTAAACCGATTGCTTAAGTGTCTTCAGAAGATAAACTCATCTCTAACTTAGCTTTCGATTGATGCAACATAGAAAGTTTTTGGTTTGATTATTAAGTCATTAAGTGTTTATAATTATAATGTCATTTTAAGAAAATTTTAAAAACTTATCGAACATTTTTCATAAATTCAATCTTTAAGTCGAAATTTGATTTTTATAACAATCATACTTAGTAGATTGAAGACAAATGAAATGAATAAAAAATATTTAAATCAGTCGCAAAAAAGGTATAAGGAAAAATGTGTGTTAACGTTTTTTTGAGCACACTTTATTATGTAAATAAACGCTGTTCCCAAAATCTGGTCCATATATAGTAGGGCGGGTCGATTTAAAAATCGCTTTACGTTCAAGGAAAATCGTATTCTAGGGATCAAAATAAGAAACTTTGCCGAAGGAACAATACCTCTAAAACGAATTCTGATGCCCCGACTTTTGAACGGTAGGGTAAAATTTTGAAAAAGCCCCCATTGATATATCAGAAAGTAGGAGGAATCTCTCCAAGATTATGGGAGCTACTTCTTCTCCGGGAGACACGCTAGCAGATTAATGTATAAAACATCATTCTAGGTGACCGTTAAGGGGTTAAAATTTAAGTTGAAAGAGGGCCTTTTTAGTCGTGTTTTTATAGCAAAATGTGCAAATCTCGGGATAGAGATATTTCAGAAAGTAGGAGGAGTCTTTCCAAGATTAGGGTCTCTATTTCTTCTCCGGAAGACGCTTTAGCAGATTAATGTATAAATTATATTCGCTTGGGTTGGATGCGATTGGGGCACTCTAAATGGGTCAAAGTGGGATTTTTCAAAATTTTAAACTACGGGTCAAAAGTCGGGACATCAGAATTCGTTTTAGAGGTATGGTTCCTTCGGCAAAGTTTCTTATTTTGATCCCTAGAATACGATTTTCCTTGAACGTTGAGCGATTTTTTTGCCTCCATACAAATCGACCCGGCCTAGTATATATATATGTCCTGTGGTTCCTATTGGGAACAAAGGGCCACAATACCCCTATGGTCCGTATGCCCCTATTCAAACTCTTCTCTACTCTTTAAAAGAGTTTTTGATTTTTCAAATTAGTTGTTCTAAAGATTTTTACATGAGTGTTACTTCTGTGATCTTACATTATCTTGAACTTCAAATAGAAATTAATAATTAATTTTTACAACATGTAAAGCAAAACTTTGAAATAACTTACTAGAACCAAAGTTTAATGTTAATGCAGTTTCATATATACCAATATAATCATGAGGCGTCTTGTATGTCTTACTATTTGGTTAATGCCGATTAATTAATTTACTTTAGCAACATTATGACATACTGCAATTACATGCTAGCAATTTTTATTTAATGATGAATAAATCCGCTGTTTCTTACAAAGCTGTTTCAATTTCTCTATATTTTTGCTGTCTGGTTGAATAGACCACATTACGATTTTCAGAAATTTCAATACACCCTCAAAATTTGACTAATAAAAATTTAACTTAGCAGGAGAGTCTTCCCATCGGTTCTTTCCGATCTTACTGAAATTCGGATATGTAACAGAAGAGAAAACAAATAAGAGATAATCTCATGTTCAGGGGCCAAAAATTGTTTCGTATTAATTTGAAGAAATTATAGACAAATGTGGTATCAAATGAAAGGATTTTTAAAGACTCATTCAGTGTTTTCTTGAACAAGTCCGATAACATTAAATTATTATTTTTATTATTTTTTTTTATTCAAAGAAATGTGTTCAAGTGACATTATAACTGCATTTTGTTAAGGAGTTATAGTCGGTTTAAGCAAAAAATTATTTATATGAATACCTATTTAATTTCTTCGAAGGGCTGTGATCTTTTTCCAAAATTCCTAATTGTTCGGTTTTTGTGCGACTTTAACTGAAGATCATTATCTTCTCATTGTTCAAGATATAATCACTATCCAGACTTTGAAAATGTTTCAATTTTAAATACAGAACAAAATTACAAACGTCGTTATTTATTAGAAATGTTACAGATAATTAATACACCACTAAAAAATAGATATAATTTTAAGATAGATATTGAAAATTTAGCTCAGAATTATAAATATTTATTACAAAAGAAATAACACATACTACATTAATTTATAACAAATATTACATCAATAGATTTTTTAAGTGTTAATTATTTATATTTTTTGTTTTAGAAATATTTGTCAAGTATTTTAAATATGTTTTCAAACTTTCAAAAATTTTTCAAACTTTAAAATTTTTTTGAAGATTTATTAATTTATTTATTTTCCTGAAGATGCTACACAAAGGAGTAGCGAAATATTGAAATAAAAAAACTTTTATAAAATAAAATCAACAAACCTTAACTCAAATAATTAGAAAATTGAAATTATTTATAATATTTAAAATGGCAACCCTTATGGCCCATTATGTTGTTCTCTTCTACCACATATCCGAATTTCATTAAGACGCACTTAACAAAATATACGTGTCTATTAACTCTTTGTCCGGTTTCACAATTGTGATTTTGTATTTTAAAAAAGCGCCAACTAGATTTTTTTTTGTTTTTGTTGGGAAATGTTTTTTAGAACATCTTGAAACAGAATCTGTTTTCAGATTGGAGTAACACGCAAATTTAAATTTTAAATTCACTTTCACTTTAATTCACGGGCCGTGTGATATATCGCAACCGGCTCAAAAGTTGTTAAGCTTTAAATTAAATCCTACTGAACATAAGTGTTAAAAGTTAAAAATGTTTTTTTCGTGACAAAAAAAAAAAAAAAAAAAATACAACACAACACAACACAAAATAGTCTGTGAAATAAAATATATATTAAACAAAACTATATTCAAATATAAATCAATTAAATCTTTTACATAAAGGAGAATTAGCCGAAGCAAAAATCTGAGAAATTGTAAGTTTATTTTAGTTACCCAGGAAAAAATTACACATTCTAAAAAGAAGGTGATGCCCACACTTGCTTACATATCTCATTGCCAAATTTAGTAACTGCAATACCAAACTCATTTCAACGATAGAGTCAAAAAAGCAAGTAGTATTGTAATCAATTCTTTAAATTTAAACCAGAAAGCATGAACTCAATAACAAAGTAATTATTTACTTAAAAGAAAATAACAATGTTATTAACTTATATGTATAACTTTTTGTACTCAAGATGTAATCATATACTTTTTCTTAATAAAAGGACGTTATTGGAAGTAGTTCCTAATTTTAAAAAAAGGAGTTATACAATTTTAAAGAATTTATCTCATATATTTTTTCAAACAAATTTTCATTTGCAGGAAAATAATACTAAAAATAGAAATTGCATGTTGCCTAAGTTTTGTCAAACTGTGGTTAGGTATAAATTAGGGAAGCGCACGTGAGCAGAAAATTGTGAGTGGAAGTTGAAATCACTGACGTTATCGTGAGTGAGTGTAAAAAAAATTTCAAGGGTGATTGCGCGTGAGTCATATTTTTGTTTTTCAATTTTGAATTGTTCTTTTTTTTTTGAAAAATTTATATTTTCGTGGTTAATAGCTCCAAAATTATACCCATGTTATCATAACAATTCGATGTTTCACTTTTTAGGATTTTATTTCCGTACGAGTTTAGATCGTTATATTTGCGTAACCTAGGAGAACCACGTGTCAGTAAAAGTTGAATTTATTTATAGAACTACTTCTTTTTTTTTAAATGTAAGTACTTTTAATTTTTTCTAGGGAACTATTTATTTATTTATTTTTTTTGTGTAAGTACTTCGTAGTTTTACAATGGAACTATTTCTTTATTAAAAAATGTATGTAGTTCTTAAAAATATAAAGTAAATGGTTCTTCGGTAAAAAAAATAATCAATTCTAAAGAATCAATTATTTTAGTCTCACGCCCT
This sequence comes from Delia radicum, assembly GCA_021234595.1. NCBI lineage: Eukaryota > Metazoa > Arthropoda > Insecta > Diptera > Anthomyiidae > Delia > Delia radicum. Next base: position 297,807,920 of record CM037851.1, on the reverse strand, counting down.
GTTAAAAGAATCGAGTAGGTAATCTAGTAAGGAATGCGTTTTGCCCAAAATGCTTGATTACAAACCCGCTTACCTTTTTGGAAATTTTTTGCTGGGTATTTACACACAAAAAATATAAAAAAATTTCAATCACGAAAACCATTGATACAATAACTTGAATTTCTGAAATTCCGCCAACAACGAAAATTGATTCTTCAATTAGAAATTGATAGCTCTATATATAGGCCTTTGGGCATATTTGGGTTAATTGAACTATTTTTGTTTAAATAATAACTCATTTAATTAAAAATAGATCAATATCGTATATATTCCCAAAAACAGCACATGTTTTGTTGTCATACCCAATGATTTTTATAGCTAGAATTTTATAATATTGAATTTAAAACCGGCATGCACTTCTCATGTAGTTAGCAGATTTTTTTATACTTATGTGAACAAATTTACCCAGAAATTACTTTTTTCATTCTATGGACAAATTTTTTTTTTGGATTTTTTCTTCGTATAAATTAGCCCATTTGTTAAAATTAGAGTATTTTTTTTTTGTTTGAACTAATTTTTAATTTATTTTTTGCATTTTCTTTCTTAAAAAATTCCATTATCAATTTCATGATAATGTTTTAGAGAAAATAAATATTCAGATTTAAACCAACGAAATTAATTACACACTGCTACAAAACAACACTTTTCGTCAGAACTTGAAAGCCGACCTAGTGGGGGTTGTCGGCGTAGGTGAGAACATACAAAAACCGTTTTCAAAAATTTTAAAACACCCTCAAAATTTTGAGTTATTTTCAAAAAGCTGTTTTAGGGCAGATCGTAGCATTTTAGTTAATTAGTTTTAGTACCTCTAACTCACACATTTTTTGATCGATTTTTAATTTTAAACAGTTTTGGAAAGGCAAAGAATTAAGCTTTCCTGAAATGTATTCATAAAATATATATTCCAAGAAATTAGGTAAGTGTTTATCAAAAGTTTCTCATTTTTTTTTTATTTTTTTCCTAATTTTTCAAATTCAACAAGTGTCATTTTCATTTTTTTCTATGAAAACCTACATTTTTTGCACTGTATTTTAAGGACAATTTTATATAGAAAAAAACGAAATATATTTGCAAAAGTTACTAAACTTTTTCTAAAGTAAAAATTTTGGGATTGCAGACTTTTCTTTTGGTAAACCACTTGACTTACAAACGTAAATTAAAAACTGTACAAATAGCTTAACCTAAGTTAACATGTATATTTAAAAACAGGTGTTAATGAAAAGTTGAATAACTTTTACAATTTTCATCCGATTTGAAAAACGAAAACCATGTTTTGTTAAGAACTAAATTTGCTTTATAAGTTGGTATAAATTTTTATAAGCTTTCATATTAAAATAAGCAATGAAAAGCTACTAAAATCAAAAAAGTTTATAATTTTCGTTTTTTTTTTGTAGATATTCTTAACAAAAACAATACTTATAACTTACAAATGTATCAAAAAAACATTTTAAATCGTAATCAGTTTTCTTTCCAAACCTGTTACAAAAATTTAAATTGGACAAAAACTGACTGAGTTACAGGTCGATATGTTAACGAACATCACTGAAAGCGGTTTTTTTAGAATAACTTCTGCATTTGAGGGTGTTTCTGAAATTTTTTGACACAATTTGTAATGTACTCAACAAGACCTATAACCCACGCTAGGTCGTTTTCCAAGTTTTTTTTCACTGTAGCACCGTGTTATTTAACTTAATAAAGTAATAAACCTAATAAGAATTAATATCCAATCTAATTGAAATGAATTTCAAATATTTATTATTAATACATAAACTTTTATAAAAAACAACTACATAAATATTACAAAAAACTAAAACAATGTGTTTTCCTTTTGAGCGTTAACATTAAAAAAATGTCAAGCAAGTTTCGAATTTCAGCAAATATTTAATTGATTCAATTAATTTTTAATTGACAGCTGTTCAAATTTTCAACAAACTGATTTAGTTGAAAAAGTATGGTTATATTTTTTTCTGTGCTATTAAACAACTAAATTTTAAACCCAATTTTTTTTTTTACTAGATCAAAGTCATTGCATTGGTAAAATGGGATAGCATATATTTTTTTGGGCCTTATGTGAATAAAGTGGTAATATTAATTAGAATATGTATTAATAAAATTAATGTAGGGTTTTTTTTTTTATTTTTATAAATAAAATAACAAAAAGAACATCATATTTGATTTAAATATATAGGACAATTTATTAAACTATCTACGTATTGTTACGATTTACTGCTTAACCTGTCATAAATAAAAGAGGAAGAAAAAAGTGATCCTTTTCGAGGTTCCCTTCTTTTTTAAAGAAAAAAACACAGAAAATTCAAATTTAATGGGGAGTGTTTATTATCATTTGAAAGAACATTCTTTGGCATTTATTTTTTGAAGATTATGTCTTTCAAATGATGGCCGTTGCTACGTCGCAGATGGTCCATCCGTTGAGTCCAATTTTTGATGACTCGTTCGAGCATTTCGACTGGTAACTGGCGAATGACAAGCGTGATGTTTTCGTCTAAGGCCTGAATCGAAACGGGTTTGTCCGCATAAACTTTAGACTTTACATATCCCCACAGGAAAAAGTCTAACGGTGTGATATCACACGATCTTGGTGGCCAATCGACCGGCCCAAAACGTGAAATTATGTGCTCACCGAAGTGTTCTCTCAATAAATCCATTGATTGTTGCGATGTGTGGGAAGTGGCGCCGTCTTGCTGAAACCAAATGTCGCCGAGATCACGAGCTTCAATTTCAGGCATCAAATAGTCGGTTATCATGGCACGATAACGGTCGCGATTGATGGTTACGTTCGCACCGGTATCATTTTTAAAGATATATGGACCGATGATTCCACCGGCCCACAAACCACACACCGTTCTGCACGTGGTCTATTCGGTCGAATATTATCCAATAATGAATGCTGGGTCTGAAAATAGGTGATGGCGTTGCGAATAGTACGCTCAGTAGGCCGATTATGTTGACCATAAGTTGAACGAAGTGCACGAAACACATTCCTCATAGAACGCGAATTTTCGTAATAAAGTTGAACGATTGTTAAACGTAGTTCAGGCGTAAGTCTTTCCATTATGAAATGCCAAACAATACTGAACAAAAAAAAAACATTACAGCATGACACGACTCACACGTGATCTGTTAAAAAGAGGCTATTGAAAAAAGTATCTCTACTTGGATCACCCATTATAACGGAAAATAAAGTTTGAAATAACCAAAATCGAACCACTTTGTTTTCTAAACAAAAAAATATCAAAGAAAGCTTTTGAAATTTACTTTTTTTTATTTTATTATATATATCTATAGTGACTAACAAAATGTAAAAAAAATTAAAAGTCAATTGGTAAGCAAAACATGGCACTTTTTTCAAATTCGACCCATTAGTTTTTACACAAGACTTTCGTTCACTTTTCTGGCTGCCAAATTCCATTTAGATTTGAACTCTTCTACAGTTGACACCGTCATTCCTGTCTTCTTTAAAGTTCCTTTTATATTTAAGCAATATGCTTCTATTGGACGTAGTTATGGACAATTTGGTGGATTGTTTTTTATTTTTTTTGGACAAAGTCGATTTTATTGTTGTTATACCATTCAATTGTGGCTCTTGCATAATGACAACTGGCTAAGTCAGGCCAAAATAACGGTTTTGCAGTTTGAATCTTACAAATGGTAACAGAATCTTTTTAAGCATTATTCTCTATAAATTTTACCATTTATTGTACCAGTTGTAAAAAAAGGACTTGATTATCTTCCACAGGAACAAATTGCTTGCCCAACCAGGTACTTTTTTTTTTTGGAAATTTGAACTTAATTTTCTTATTACATTGATCTGGATCATTGCCACGACTGCATGCTGTGTAAAAGTCTTGTCTAGCAATTTACCGGAAGTTTGCCAAGCAATATGTTTCATCATCCATTATCACGCAATTATATTTTGTTAATTGTTTTTCGTAAAGACGTCGACTGCGTGTTTTTGCTTATATATTTTGTTTTGCATTCCTGTCTGGCCATACCTGAGCTTTATAACACTGTAGTCCATTACGCTTTTTGACATTCTGAACCAAAGTTTTGCGATTTCTTGATTTTACTCGCGACTTGAAATGGTAGGATCCTTTTTAAAACCTTCTACAGTACTTTTCGTTTACAGTCACATCGCTTATAGTCCATTTAGCGATATAGTCCATTTTTACACTTTTACTGTCATCTAAAATCAAATTGCATACAAAATATTTAGGATATAGTACATTCACGATATAATCACATTTGGCTTATATGCCACTAAGCTCTGGCTACTAAAAGTAAATTTATATGCAAATAATTTAAGTTATAGTCACAATACAGAAAATTTCTAATATAATTGTGAAATCTTGAATTTTTTTCGGTTTAAAATTATTTAAAAATTTAAGAGGCTAAAACGAAAATTGGAACAAGGAAACTGAGCTGAATCGTGTCAAACATCGTTTTTATATTCCAAATTTTCCACCTGTTATAATAATAAATAAATTGCATATAGTCACATTTTATGATGACTATATCACAATTTATTTATAGGCAATAAAATGGCATATAAAAAAACTAGCGATATAGTCACATTAGCGATATAGTCCACAACTTGTGTGCAACTAAGAGATGTGACTATAAGCGAAAAGTACTGTATTACATTTTTCGCTACTTTTAGATCCCTTTGGCCATGCTCATCACTACTTCCACGCTTTCTATCAATTGACAGCCGTTCATTAATACTAACTCATCTCAAAAAATTTAACATTTTTGCTATCAGACGTATGGAAACAGTTTTATTTTCATTATATTCGTGCAGAATGAATTTTCTTCGATTAAGTTCTGAACCATTTTTTACAAAACTATATTAAATTTCAAAAATCTTTTTTATTGAAATCAAATGATAAGACTTAAATCATAAATTTTATTTTTGTTAGTAAAGTAGTTTTGTAGAAAACAACGATTAAAAATGGTTCGATTTTGGTTATTTCAACCTTAAGTTATTAGTTGAAATGCTTCTACTATACTTGGTTATATTATACCCTTTTTCTAATAAGCATTCCCCTAGAATTTTTTTGTGTGTACATATCAAAGAAAAAACTCCCGTTTTTTGGGAACGGGATTTTATACATATATTCTTTGAATTAAAGGCTCCATTAGTCTTTGCGTTCCGTGCCGTTTCTGTAACGTGCCCGTCCGGATGGCTGTTTTGTGTGGTTAGTCTGTTTCGTGACAGCAGCAGCTGCTGTGGCTAAAGGATTATGGTAATTGTTCATTATCATAATGTGTCACAAAACCTTTTTTTATATTATTTTGTACAATTTAGCTATTAAAAGAGTTCTTGTGTTATTTGTTTAGGTTTTTTTTTTTATGTGAGGGCAATCAGCTGTTTATAGCCGTCACTTAACGTAGTACAGAAAATTCTGTTTTTAACAGATTAGTCCCACGCAACGTTCCATTACAGCCAACCTAATCACACACACTCATTTGCATACATCAAAAACGGATTTGTCACGGAACGGAACGTATCGTACAAACTAATTCTGTCGTAAGTGGCCTTACTAATTTGTAATATTTATTTATATTACTATTGCGTACTTTATGGCATTTTAAAATTTTCCTCTTAACTATTATTATGCATCAGGGATGTTAAAGTTGGTACAATTGTACTTTTTTCGGTACATTTTGACCTTCTAAAGTACCGTGGTACTACCGCGACTCATTTGGTACAATTTACATTTTTTTAATTTTTCCCCTTTTTATTATAGCAAACAAATTGTTATTGTGTCCATTTTCATTGCATTTATTCGTTTTATGTAATGAGCGCTTAAAACATATGCGACCATATCCGATTTGACGATTTATCATCATTTTGAGGATTTTGTAGAATAAAATTTTCGATTTTTTTTTAAATATCGCAAATTTGACGATTTTTAACAAAAATCTATCTGGCAGACTGGTATTGTGATGTTAGAGCTCTTACATATATTGACACTTGTTGCAGCCAACTTCACTTTCATTTTGAATTTATTAAAATTCTGAAGAAGTGAAAATTAAATTAAATTATTGTTAAAGAAATGAAAGAAAATGCCACACAATCTTATATAAAATTATGCGAAGTTTTAACAACCAAAGTCAATTTTAATAACGGATTATTAATGGGGTTCCATAAGTTAAACAAGTAGTATTGTACATATTCTAGTAAAAATGTTCCCGAATGAAATTGCAAATTTCGATTCAATAAATAATCTATTTAGAGCTTTCGCTGATGTTGAGCAACTGAAGTCGTTAAAAAATTAAAACATTTGTAGTTAATGGTCGGTAGTAGCTTATTTTGAAAATTAACTGAATTTCAATATGTTTCCAGACATTTCTAGAGTCGTTGCTGGAATTTTATCCATTCCACACTCATCTGCAAATGTGGCGAGAGTTTTTTCTTTTCAAAATATAATAAAAACTAAGGAAAGAAACAGACTACATGTGCATTATCAAGTCTCATACAGACAAAGGATTGGTTAAGATCGACAAATTCGTGCTGCTATGATGTAGAAATTCCAAATAGTTTATTAACTAAACAAATTATTCCATGATTTTGACCTCATATAGTCATCAGACTTTTTTGTACCTTCTGTTATTGTTAAGTTTTGTTTTTTTTTGTGTACAAGTGAATTTTTATGTACTTGTTTTGTTGTTTTAATAAATTAAAAAAAAAAAAATGGTACCATGAAGGTCCAAAAAGTACAATTTTTTTTGGAGGTTGGTACAAAACTGAAAACCCCATTTAACATCCCTGGTGGTAATGCATATTATGCATTTCCACTCAATGATTTCTCTCTCAATCAGTGATGTTTGCGGATCAAAACAAATTGCCAATATGAATTTGAGTATAACTTTAATAACAACAACAACAACAACAATAACAACAAATACCTCTTTATTTGTTTTTAGTACATTTGTAGTTCTTTTTACTTTACATTCTATTATTTAGTTAACGCGTAGTTTTTATAAAGTGCAGACGTCGCGGTAGTAGTGTTTCTAATAAAATTTAATTATTTTGTCTTAAAATTGAATAAAATTAAAATATTTTGTTATAAAAATGCAATTTAATTGTAGCTTAATAGTTTTTAATAAAAAAATCTTTAAATTTTTAAATAATAACAAGCGAAAAAGGCTTATAAAGTGTTGCTTTGAAATAAAGAAAGCAAAAATAAAAATCAAGAGCCGGTTGGTTGTTTTCTTTTGTGCTGCAATTCGTTCGTTATAGAAATGAGAAGAGCAAATGCAGAGTTATTTTATTAGTGTTTTCCTAGTAAATGTTGAATATAAGTAAAATTTCTATGCATAATTTATTTGTTGCCATTATAAGTTTTTTTTTTTATTAAGTCAAAAACATAAACAAAATAGTGAATAAAGAAGGTAAGTTGAAATGTTAGCACAGGGGTGGGAAGCCTTTTTTGTTGCGTGCCAAAAACAGACATACTTTGTTGTAAAAAAGTGCCACCTTAATACATTTTTTTTAAAGCTCTTTTCTACAACTATGGCAACTGTAATTCAGAAAATACCTATCAATTGAAATTGAGATAATATCAATTGGAATTTAGAAAATATCAATTATAATTCAGAAAACATAGATTGTATTTTAGAATTCCCATTTGAAATTTAGGAAACATCAACTGAAATTCAGATTTTCTATTTGAAATTCAGAAAATATCAATTGAAATTCATAAAATATCATTTGAAATTCAGAAACTACTACTTCAATTGCAGAAATACATCAATTGAAATTGAGTATACATCAATTGATATTCAGAAAATATCAATTGATATTCAGTAAATTTCAATTGAAATTCAGAAAATATTATTTGAAATTCAGAAAATGTTAACTTAAATTTATATGAAATGTTTTCTGAATTTCAATTGCTGTATTCTGAATTTCAATTGCTGTATTCTGAATTTCAAATAATATTTTCTGATTTAAATTGACATTTACTGAATTGTAATTAATATTTTCTGAATTACAATGGAAGAGTTTTTTAGTTCCAATTGCTTTTTTCTAATAATCAATTGATGTTTTCGGAATTTCAATTGATATTTTCTGTGTTTTAAGTGAAAATTCTAAATTTAAATTGATAATTTTTGAATTTCAAATAGAAATTCTGAATTTCAATTGATATTTTCTGAACTACAATTGCAAACGGTGTAGCGCAAAATTTTAAAATTCAGAAAAATTTTTCTTTTAAGTGGTTGACTCTCTTTGGATTGTTTTTTTTTTTGTTATTTTTATTTTATTTCTGGATAGTTTTCCCTACATACTGTTAAAAATTTTAGCGAAAAATTCGCCGAAATAAAAAGTTACAGATTGTTAAATAAACTTCTTGCCCTATATTTTACACAATAGTTTTTTTAAATGCATTTTCCTCAAAACACGATATTGAACATCGGGTGCCACTATGTAGCCTTAACGGATAGACCGATTTTCAATAGGGTATTAAAAAATAAAGTCGCTAAAGTGGATCCATTTTTAAATTTTTTGCTAGTTTTTTTATGTTTTTTGAAATAAAAAATAAAAACTATTTTGTAGGGCATTTTTACGTTATGCACTAAAATGTAAGAATTTTATTCTCAGATGAGTACCCATGATTCCAGGGTGCACAGTGCTTTTTCCCAAGGCGAAAAATAAAAAAAAATTTCTTTTCGTTTTAAACGAAATTAATTTTTTTGGATAAGCACTAAAACAACTTAATCCTGTAAAATGTATCCGTTGTTCTATTGTCAAAACGTATTGCTATAGTCCCAAAATTATTAACGTAATTTGTAATAAGAAAAAGTGAATTTTTTAAGTTTTACTAAATAAGTTTCCAAAAATTGATTTTTTAAGATAACACAGTGCAGCATTTTTAAGGTCATCGTTTGGTTCCTCCTTCATACCCGTTTTTTTTTGAAGTGTATATCGAAACAAAAAAAAATCCGCAAATGACTTGGCCAGATTACATCGAATTTTTTTTTTTGACACCCTAAGTTTTTGCACCCAAACATGATTTTTTTAAAAAAGGAAAATTTTTATGGAATCCATATATCATAAACCGTTCGGAATTTTGTTTTTATGTCTTTGGCAAAGTTGTAGATCCAAACCAAAGCAAAAAAATTCTCATATGGACCGACCCAAAAAAATTGCATCCACTGCATCAAAATTGCAAAAAATTGGGAAAAAATGCTATTTTTTTATGATTTTTTCATGATTTTGTCCTGAAATGGCTTAAATACTGGGAATTTAAGAAATCTTTCTTCAGCTAAATTATATCTAACAACAATATAAACAACTCTCTAGTACATGTCATCTTAATACGAACATTCCTTGCACTTTGCAGGTAGAACTGGGTTTTTACAACACCCTTTTTAAAAACTTCTTAAAAAATGTTTCTGAGTGGGTGTGATTGTCATTTGTGTTTTATCTTCGTGTTGCGGTTTTTAGGTGGAACTGGGTTTTTACAACACCTCATCTTCCTAAACAGGATTTTAAAATTGGATTTTAAAGTTTGGCTATTTCCATATTATCATAAAAAAATAGCATTTTCCCAATTTTTTGCAATTTTGATGCAGATGGAATTTTGTTGGGTCGGTCCATATGAGAATTTTTTTGCTTTGGTTTGGATCTACAACTTTGCCAAAGACATAAAAACAAAATTCCGAACGGTTTATGATATATGGATTCCATAAAAATTTTCCTTTTTTAAAAAAATCATGTTTGGGTGCAAAAACTTAGGGCGTCAAAAAAAAAAAATTCGATGTATTCTGGCCAAGTCCTTTGCGGATTTTTTTTAGTTTCGATATACACTTCAAAAAAAACCGGGTACGAAAGAGGAACCAATTTATGTGTTGCACTGTGTAAGTATTTGATTTTTTTGAAAAAAACTTTGTATTACATATATCTAATGGATCTTCGAAATACAATATTTTCTTGTTGGCTGCTTAAAAATATCATAACTTTAATCGAATATTGAAAAAAAGTATGTAAAGTAAAAAGTATTCGATTAGAATTTACATTTTTTACTATTTGTTTTTACTTTGTACAGTGGTGCTCAAAACATTTGCAACTGAAATCATGGTTTACGTAATTATACATTTTTTTGATCAAAAAGATTTGTGGTATAAGCTTTTGTTTTTTTTTTATTAAATTCAGTTATAGCATATTATTTTACAAATACAAAAAAAATATTCATAACTTCTTAAAAATTAAAAAAAGTTATTTTAACAAAATAAGTCGATAGTGCAGTGTTCAAAACATTTGCAACTCTTACAGAAATTAACAGGAAATACAAACAACGGTTTTAACGCTCTGTATTTTGTATTGAGGCAATGAGCTTTTTAATATAATCGTCAGAAATTTCATTCCACTGCTTCTCCAACTCGACGAAAAGTTCATCACCATTTCGGAATACTTTATTGCCGATATTCCGTTTTACAATCATCCACATGTTCTCAATCGGGTTAAGATCGGGAGATTGAGCCGTCCACGACATTATATTAATTTCATTTTCCTGCAGCCAAACTTTTACAACCAACGCCGTGTGTTTTGGGTCGTTGACGTGCTGGAAGGTCCATGAGAGTGGCATTTTCCACTCAGCATACGGAAGCATAACTGAACTCAAAAGATCTCTATAGATTGTGGCCGTCATTGTGCTAGTAATGCGGTGAATTGGGCCAATCCCATTTCCTGAAAAACACCCCCACACCATAATGTTTCCACTTCCGTGCTTTACTGTGGCGGTTGTGTATCTGGGATTAAACTTTTCGCCTCCTGGTCTTCGAACATTGGCTCTTCCATCTGATCCCCGGTGGTTGAATTTAGACTCATCTGACCACAATACATTTTTCCATTGCTGTTGAGTCAAGTTTAAAAGCATATTTTCTTGGAAGTGCCGATTTTTGTTATTTTTGTAATCTCTACTTCTGTAAAAAAAGAAAATTTCTGTGACTTCATCAACGTGTTCAGAATTCTCTATGCTTTTAGACAAAAAAGTAAGCTTTTACAGGAATTCATTATTTTTTTCTGAATAAATTTTGAAATATAACTTGTTTTCGGATAAAATTATAAAAATTACTAAAGTTTGATAAAATACTTAAAAGAAGTATGATAAGGGATATTTATTGATAATAAAGTATAGTACCGATTTTTCATTGCAATTTAAAAAAATAATTTTTTCGGCAGGCTCTTTTTCAATGTCTAATTTCTGTCATATTTTATGTGACTTTACTTATGTGACTAAAGAATACATCTGTAACTTCTTTAGTTTTTATTAGAATGTGCTGATTTTTTTCATCAAAGTGATTAGAAATTATTAATGTTTTCAGAAAAAAGACACTTAGGCAAAAAGATGTAATTATTTCTTTTTATTATTAAGTCTTCAAGCGAACCTGATTAGAAATAATATTAAAAAAAATTATGTTAACCGATGTTCATATTATCATTTATATTTTTTTTTTTTTGAACAGAATATTTATAATCCAAAAAATCCAAAAAAAAGTTTAGTTCCGAATTGTACTTGAAATTTAAAAAAAATTTTCAATGGCTCATTTATGTAATTAATAGTGTCCGACCGAACAGTTCAGCCAGAAAATGCATTTGGTCTGTATTCGGTATTTTAAAGCATTATGGACAAATTTGGCGGATGGAAAAATGTTTATTGGTCTGATTAGATGCTATTTTGAGTGTCAAATTTGAAGAAAAGTCTGTAGTTAAGCAATGAATTCACTGTTCGGCCTCAGAAAGTTTGACCAAATTGAAAATAGTTCGGCGGCCTAACTTTTAACTTTATAGCTAAACTTCGGCTTTTCTCTTAAATTTTATACACAAAATCGAATTAAATCGGCTCAACAAACATGTTTCCAATACCAAAATTTGTCGTCATCGCCTCTAGATATCAAAAAACCGACAAAATATAGTTTTTTGGCCGAACTGTTCGGTCGGACACTAGTAATTAAAATTTACTTATATTTTTTGTTGAGTGAAATGGCAAAACTTTAGAAAAACCATAAAATTCGTATAATTTCAGAAATATTCTGCTCATAGTATTAGGAATTCAGATCAAACACATTATAACTATTTTTTAACACATTTGTTTTGGGCACATATTTTTTAGGATGTCTTGGCCATTTAATAAATTGGTATAGGTTATTGTAGTTATAGTTCAACAGAAAGAAACCAGATTTATTGCATTTGTAAATTTTTGTATATAAAAACAGCACTCAGATATGTCAAATTTTAAAGTAATTCTGCGAAAAAACTGTACCATATATAAAAAAATAAAGTACGCCTTTGATATCAGCATGCCCGAATCATATACAATTGATGGTCAGAACTGTATTCATGTTTTTTATATCATACCGTGTTATCTATTGTATTTAAAAATTTATAAATTTTTTCTGAAATTATCAAAAGCTTTTAATTTTTAATTGAATCACAGGGGTTATAAAAGAACCATCTTACAATAATATATTTATAATATATTTTTAGTTTTGGAATTCATAATAACTGAAATATAATTCATAATTTCTGAAAAACTATTGATAATTTTAAAAAAACAATTGAGAACTTATTAAATACAATTAATAATTTCTTAAATACAACTGCTGTTTTTTAAAATACGATTGACTATTTCTAAAATTCAATAGAAATCTCCTGTAAAACAATTGATCATTTTTCAAATTCAGTTTATAATTTCTGAAATACAATTGTTTCATCTGAAATACAGTTAATGATTTCTGAAACACAATTAATAAATTCATTTAGTACGTTCTGAAATACAATTGATAAAACTTAAGTTCAATTGATAGTTTTTGTAAATCAATTGATATATTTGAAATTAAATTTATTACTTCCGAAATCCAATTAATAACTCTGAAATACAATTGATAATTTCCGAAATAAAATTATAACTTCTGAAAAACAATTGAAACTGGTGTATTTATCTTCCGAAATGCTTCCGTACATCTAATATTTAAACCTTGTGGTATTTTGATTTTTTGGTTATTAATCGTAATTTTGTAAAAAGAAGAGCAGTTTTTGACACTTTTTTAAACATTTAAAAAGCTGATTTACAATCTTTATGAGAAATTTCACAAAAATCGGTTTAAAGCTTACATTTTTGTACCAATTGATAATAAATATTTAAAACTCTAATAATAACTGTAGCAGAATTGTTTCTGGTTTTTCTAATAAATTTTTTTTTTTTAATAACTAAGAGTAGTTGGCGCCCCACACAAAATGCGTGCCAGCCCTGATATAGGGTAAATGTTTCCACTTTTGACATAAAATATCCACTAGGAAATTTACAGAATAACTTTGATTGAGTTTGGATATGTGGTAGTGGGTAGTAAACTAACAAACAAGCGCTATTCTTTATCGTCCCAATTTTACTTTTATGTGTTAAAAATAGCCACAGTGTTTTTAAACGTTTTTTTCACATTTATTCCAAAGAAGACAAAAAACGGTTTTAATTTTAAGTGTATTTTAAAGATCTACCTAACGATTTATTTGGGCATATGTTTATATATTCCCCCACTCCTCTCCAACCACCATAACACATCAGAACTTGTTATATAAAACAAAATTTACCGATTTTTAGATCAATTGAGTTATCTTTAACACTTAAAAATCAGAATTAATTCTGCATTTTTTGAAAATAATTTATTAAAATTTGAAAAAAGTTTTATTTTCAGTTTGCAAAAGTAATAATATTGTGTTATTTGCAACCCATTATGCAGTTAAGGTAAAAAAGATGACTTCTTTTTTCACACTTTGTGTATGTTTTACTTCTTGTCATAGTAGTAGTGGTTGTTGTTGTAGTAGTAGTAGGAGTCATATTTTATTTGTTTGTGTTTATACTTTCTTGATATATGATGTATGTAAAGAATAGGAAAGTTAAGTAAAGAACATAAAACTGACATCGTTTCCTTTAAGTGTTTATGTGTGTTTAAAGAAAAAAAAAGTTACAGTTTTTTTTTCCTACAACTTTCAATACGTATACTCAAAAAAAAAAGTTAGTAAAGACAGCAAAAAATTTTGCTAAGTCAGAGGGTTCATGCAATGTCTGCAATTTTTTTTGCTGAAAACGAGCTGATTTTTAGCAACAAAATTAGCAGATTCAGTAAAGGCTTTGCTTTAGTTGATGCTAAATTAAAAAATCGCTGTTAAAAGTTAATAAAATTATAAAATAGTAGACTGGAAAAAAATTAAAAAATTTGTAGAAAGATTATACTTTAGTTAATTTATTTGCTGAAAATCTTAAAATTTTTTTTGCTATTCTTTTAAAAATATTTTACAATACGTTACAAAATATAAAAATGTTCATAATCCCACATTGACGACATTATTTAATATCTGAAAATATTTATAAATAATTATATATAACATAAACAAATTATCTTTCAACTACGTACATCAATTGTTGTCTAAAATTACGTAGGATGTGTGTCCTTGTGTTTCGCTTTAGTCTGTCTAACTGAACTTATATTTGTTTGCTATTTAACCCCACTACATTAGTAGTCACTTAAATCATTTAGTTTACAAATAAACATTTAATCTTTATTAAATTTAAATATTTTATTTTGTCTTTAATTTAATTAATAGACAAGCCGGTGACAGCATAAAATTTAAGTTGTATACTCAAAAAAGTTTGTAGTTTAAATTAACTGAAAATGTAATTTAACATGAATGATAAATCACTTAAAATCCGGTCTACTTACTTTTCATTTAAATCAAATGTTTCTTGTTATATATTGTTTAAAAAACTAAAAAATCCGTAATAACAAAGGAATAGTAAGTTAAAAATAAATGTTAAAATTTTAACTACAGATCAGTAAAAATTAAAGTTATATTCAATTATTTGAAATTAGCTCCAGTTTTTGGTTGTTTTTCTTTTCTACAAAATGGATACACACACTCATTTGTGTAAAATTTTTCAATTTCCTGTAATTTGAATTGAAATATTTTTGTATATAAACAAGCCTTTTTAATAAAAAACAAACACGCATTTTTTGAATATTTTTTTTTGAAAAAAAAAATAATTTAAATTTATAATAACTGCAACGGAAACAAATAAACTACAATATTCCGTTTTTGTGGTTAAATTTTTATGAAACTTTAAATAAATGACATGCCGCGACATCTACTTCATTCTGCGTGTATCTTCCAATCTGGATGTCGTCCACACTTTAAATGTGCTTATCTGCACAATATTTTAGCAAAATAAATTAGTAAAATATCAGTAAAATATTAGTAAAACATTAGTTCAAAACAGTTAATTATAACTATAATTTTTGCGGAAAACACAATTTCAGCAAACAATGTTGCTGAGAAAAGTATACTTAATTTACAAGACGTTTCACTAATATATTTTTTTGAGTGTATAACTATGAACAACTCCTCCCATCAGTGTGTTTTAGTGTGATATACTGATAGTTTTCCATTTAGTAAAAATTCTTATCCTTGAGTTTTTAAACATACGGTTTTGAGATAATGTTCTAAATAAATAAAACCTCCGATTTTATGTGGCAAGAAAAACAAAAATTATAGAAAAAAAGTTATAAAGTTCTCTACCCAATTAAAAAAGTTTTGATACAGTTATATATCTTTTTAATACAATTGTTTATATAATGGTATATTGGAAAACATATACTTATACAAAATTATATAAATTTAAATCTCAAATAAATAATTACATCTCTCATTATATTACACCAGGCGCTGATACAGGGAATGGGTTTGGGGAGGGAAGTTAAAGTATTTTTTGATTGACTTTTTAATCGTTTATTTGAAAAATTTGTATTGAAAAATTTTATTTTTGGGAAGGAAATGTCCCATTTTCCATTCGCCTGGATCCGCACCTGTATTACGCTGCATATAGTGCAATGTTTTAAAATATCCAATTACATTTCGACCTCTATATGGTTATATTTGTATGTCACATGTAAATTAATATTTTGTATACAGTTGTATCTAATTGGTGCTGATTGTACCGAATTAAAAATAAAATAAAAAAATATTTTTTTTGCTTGCGTACTTCCATACTTTGTGTCAATCATCAAGTTTTGTGTTTTATTTTTTGTGTTGTTGTCTATTTTGATGTTTATCATTTATTTATAATTTATCTTGAATTTTTTGCGTGACTTAAACTACAATTGTGTCTTGTGTCAAAGTTAACTTGTTTTTTTTGCCTTTGTAACTTATACCAAAATGTTTTATTGTTTTTATTATTTCTGTCATTATTGAGAGGGTAAACACATTTCAATAATATCAGTGGGTTTCTATCCACCTCCGTCTTCCTCAATTTGCCCTCTCTTTATTTGTTTGTAAACTCATACCGAGCAATTGAAAACATGTTGCAGAAATTTCAAAGTTTTAATCCATTTTTATCATGTTTTGGAATAATAATCGTACAAAATGTTTATTTACTTAAAAAGTTTACGATAAAATAAGCAAGATTGTGCGCTCCGGTAGGCTAGTTGGTAGTGTGCTAGCTTATCAGTGCGGGGGTCGTGGGTTCGATTCCCACCAGAGGCACTGGTCTGTTTTCGCTGCAACGCGCCGAAGGCCATAGTAGCTAGTGCTCGGTTAGGGTAATATTATATAATTTGTAATTATATGATTATTAATTAATAAAATAAATAAATAAAATTTTTAATTCTGGAACATCAATTGAACATCAGAAATTTGATAATAATATTATATTCATAATAGTTATTAAATATTTTCATCAAAATGTATGTTCTTGTTCTTTTACTTTCTACAATTTACATAGATAAATTTACAAAAATCGATTTTTTTTTAATTATATTTAAACGAAATCTACACCAACGGAAAGGTCTCAATTTAAATTTCAAATATCTAGTTGAATTTAGAAAACATAGATTAAAATTTTGATTTTCTATATAAAATTAAAAATATATCATTTGAAATTCGATTTCTTTTGAAAACTCAAAAATAATTTTTAATTCTGTGTGCGCCCCGGTAGGGTAGTTGGTAGCGTGCTGGCTTATCAGCGCGGGGGTCGTGGGTTCGATTCCCCTTCGTGGGCTACTAGCTAGTGCTCGGTTAGGGTAATAGTATATAATTTGTAATTATATGATTATTAATTTATAATAAAAAAAAAATAAGCAAGATAAAATTTAAATACATTCAATTTTAATAAGCAAGATAAAAGTGAGTCTTTTAAGCAACAATTTGTTATCAACATGTTGCAATTACTTTTAATGTAAAAAAAATGTTTTCGTTTGCTGGCTCGAGTTCAGTATTTTGTTGCTGAGCGGAGTGGAGAGTGTAGTCTCTCTATTTGTATATACTCTTTGATAATATTCAGTAAAATGAAACTGAGGTAAACAAAATGATTACAATCTTAGAAAGAAAAAACGAAGAAACAAAAATGAATCGAGTTTTTGTTACAAAGTAATAAGTTTTTCAAATATTTTTTGAAGAAATAAAAATATATAAAGTTTCAAAATATTTCTTTTATAGTAAGCGCGTACTTTAGATTGAACTCTTAAAAGATGAAAATAAAGGGTGGGAATGAAAAAAATTTACTAGTTTTAAATGACGATTGTGCAAAAGCTATAAGAAAGAGCTAGGGGTGAAATTTAAACTTTTTGTAAATTCTTTGATGTGAAATATTGAATACGCTATAAACCTTTTAGGCATTAAGATGTTTTTTTTTGCAGCAAAAAACATAAAAATGGAGAAAATTGGATTTGTACAGTTTTTGGGTTGAAATAGGATATTTTTAACAGATTTATAAAGGAATAAGGTAAATCCATGAAATAAGGAAAGGTGTTATAAATTATATTTAATAAATGATAATTAAACGCACAAGTAATTTGCCAAAATGAATGCCAAAATTTAAAGGTTTAAATCCAGTTTTTGCAAATATTTTTAAAAATAATTTTCGGACATGCAAAAAGGCAACGTAAGATGTTTATTGAAGTTGGGGTCATATAGATAAAAAACTATTTGTCTCAAATCCATGAAGTTGGTAAAAGAGTCAGGAAGAGCGAATGAAAATTTTGGTATTTCAATTAGTCATAATTTTGAAGTGTTAACGAATTTGTAGAAAACACAGATTTTCCAACGAATTTGTGGAAGTGGTTGAGGCACAATAATGTGTGACAAATGGTCATTCAAAAAAGTTTGTAAAATCTTTAACTATATTTAAATAAAAAGTGCTTGCTTAAACTTATAATCTTGCAGAAACTCCTCACTTTTATGTACGTAAATAGAATTATGGAAAGGGGTCATGTACGATAATGTAAATAAATAATCCAATATTATACATGCCGTTCTCAAAAACCAATAATGCAACAGTTTTATAATAAATGGGCTTGACTATTCATAAAGCGTCTGAATAATTTTTTCTTTTTTATTAAACACACACGCAAAAAATTACTTTGCTGTTAGCCAGACAATTTGCACAAGCAACATTGTAAACAGAACGTTCTGTGCTCGACCCCTACTGATGGCTACTAGATTTTTTATATTCTTTTATTCTTTAATTAAAGTCATATTTATAAATTTTCATCTCATGATTTCAAATTTTTTTATCACTTAACAATTTTGAAGAATCGTTTTAAATGAATATTTAAGGACTACAGTCAAAACTCGATTTGCGATCCCAGGTATTTTAACAGTTTAAAAAGATGTGTCTTATGACGTAAACAAATTAATAGAAATAAATTCGACACGTCTAGGGTAAGGTATTTTTTTCACTAACTTTAGCCGTTGACTAGTAATGGAACATTATGTAAATCTTATTGATTTTTTAAAAAGAGCTGAAAAAAAAAATATTTTTCAAGAAGCTTTTTTAGAAAAATATAGGGTCGATAACATAATACTTATTTTATGTCTAGACCAATAACCAAATTTTAAGACATTGTAAGTATTTTATTGAAAGTTTAAAATTCATTATATATGGGCGTATGTGTATCCTTGAGCCGATTTTCTCAAAAATTAATTTTTTTTCAATTATATAGATTTTTAATCGACCTTTTTAAGTTTTTTAATTAAAAATTTTACTAGAAGTTTTCGAAGGCTTTCGAGGTCTTGGTTTTCAAATGCAAATAAAAGATTATTTTATTTTTTAATACAACGTTTTGTTGGGATTACTCCAACATCTTCAGGGATTTGATTTTATTGAATCTGGCAACATTTACATAAGCAATAAGAATAATAAAAGTTAATAACCACTTTTTTTAATAAAAATTATTTCAAATTCGTTTTGACAAACGAATTTGACATGCTGACAATTTTTATGCATATACGACAATACCTTCCACGATGTCAAATGCTCATATGGGGAAAAATCACTGTGGGGCGTGGCACCTCGCAAAAAACCCCAAATTATTAAATTGCTTTACATTGGCTTCTGTAGAATGTATAATATATAAAAAAAAATTTTGCACGGTGTTTTTAACAAAAATTTGAAGTACTGTTTCAAAATGGCTCTTGCGTTTTATAATAATTTTTTTAAGTACTGACTTAAAAGGGGGAATGGCACATCATACTTAGCCCAAATCTCAGAATTACAGTTTTTGCATTGAAAAAAATCTTCGCATCTGTCCTTTTTTCATAGGATAAATATCTTAGAATCTCAGTTTTACACCATGTGAAACAGTTTCACAATCTAAAGTTTTTTTCCTTAGAAAAACCTCATGTTCAGAGATTTTTTCTTGCCTAAAAAACAAAAAATACTTAGCAAACTGTACATTCTGCAAATTTGTTTTCCTATAGCTTCTTATAGTTTTTTTTTATAAAAACATTTGATTGTAAGATTTTTTAAAACCTCCATTCCATTGTGCAGGAGGGTGTATATCAGTTTGTCAAATGTTTGTAATTCTTTTAAAAAAGTTCTGGGGCCCCTTAAACTAGATATTCTTGATCGGCATGAATGGAGAAGTCGATATAGCCATATCCGTCTGTCTGTTGAAACGCCAAATACTCCGCCAATACAAAAGAGGTGTTGCTAATTTTCAGTCAAATTATTTGTTGATATCATGAGCAATTGTTTAGGAAAAATGCTCAAAATCGGTTAATGCGTTTAAAAGTTATGAGTGAAAATGTGGGAAGACCTCTAAAAATTTTAAAGCAAATTTTAAATTATAGGAAATTATATAGTTATAAGAAAATAGGAGCCTTGATACTTTGTATACAATTTTATTTTTTTTTTTGTTGTATTGTAATCTTCCACATGTTGTAAAAGCAGCCAATTGTAGAAAGTAAAAGAACTAGAACATACATTTTGATAAAAATATTTATTAACTATTATGAATATAACATTATTTTGAAATTTTTGATGTTCTACAATTAAAAAATATTTTTGAGTTTTGAAAAGAAATCGAATTTCAGATGATATATTTTAAATTTTTAATAGAACATCAAAATTTTTATCTATGTTTTCTAAATTCAACTAGATATTTGAAATTTCAATTGAGACCTTTCCGTTGGTGTAGATTTTGTTTAAATATAATTAAAAAAAAAAAATCGATTTTTGTAAATTTATTCAAAAATAAAAAATGTATTTTGGTCTAATCGTAGCAATAATAAATTAATAAATCTACCTTGTATGAAATTGTTTTCAGAAAGTTTATGAATTTTTTTTATGACATGATGAATATCTGTGAAACATTTGTCTTAAACTTTTATGTAACAATTAGTCGTTTTTGTGAAAACTTTATAAATGTGATGAATAACATAGTTAGTATGTGAAATGGCTCACCAAAACCCCGGGACACATTTACTTAATGCTGGGGCGTAGAATCCAGTGGCATACGCCGTTAAGTCAAAATAAAAATATATTTAAATTTTAAGTTTGCATTTACTCGAGAGATTTTGTGAGTGTATTTTAAGTAAACGACATCAAAATCTTTTTCAAAATGACTTAACTTATTGTTAATTACTCTAAACTTAAGTTTAACAATGATGGCTGTCCATTTTTACAATTCATTTATATACAATCCGAAACGTGAGGGTAATAACCTTTGCTTTATACTGACAGTGTCATATGGTTTGAATCTTCAAACTTTATTAGAAGACATCGTCGCAAAATGGACTGCCATCTTTATTAGCTTTGCGTATCGACAATAAATAAAGTAATTTCAAAAGAGATTTCGTTGTCTTTTACTTAAAATACACTCAAAATATCACTTTAGTCAATGCAAACTTAAAATTTATATATTTTCTTATTTTGAGTAATTAATGACAAACGATTTATGAAACATTTTCATCAATATGATAAATTGTTTTCCCTGACTGAAGTTAATATTAAAGTGCATAAATAAAGTTCAAGTTTTATTGCCTGTCAAATAATTTTTAGCTTAAAAGAAATTATATTATCAGTAAATTTTTTGAATAGGGGTTCATATTTATTTATTTTATTTTTTATTTATTTTATTAGTATTTAAGTCCTGCACAACAGGATTGAATCTTATAATTATAGTACAGGAACTGATAAAACAAATTGATCTCAATGATTACAGTTTTAGATTTAGAAATAAAAATTAATTTATAACATTTAACATTAAGTTGACAATTATAAAAAAGAAAAAAAAAATTTAAAGATGAAATTACAAAATATTAAAAAAAAAAACAAAACATATTAAACTACTGTAGTAATGAAAAAAAGACGATTTTTAAAGTGCGTTGCATTGCTGGTTGTTTGTAGGGTGTTTGTAATGTGTTCCAAAGCCTAATAGCATTTATATAAAATAGATTTTCCGAGGCTAGAGTGTGATGTGTCGGAGGGATAAGCCTTTTCCCCCTTTCAAATCTTCCAAACCGAATATTATCAAACAGATATCTCATTTTCATATAAATTATCTTGTGAAGAAACATAAGAACGCGTATCTTCATTAAGTTTTCGAAGGACTCTCCAAAGATACTGCTTCAGAACCATGATACATGACTGAATCTCCTAAGCCCGTATACATTAAGACGACGTGTGCTTTTAGCGTCACATTTAGCAAATAGTTCGCAACCATACAACAGACCCCGGAATAACGTAAGTCTTGGCAATAAGCAATCTTACCTTAAATGGTGTATAAAATTGTGTTGCCCATAGAGATCTGAGCTTAACATATGTTTGAGCGACCAAAGAGTTTTTATGATCTGTCCATGTTAGGGTACTATTAAGAACTATGCACAAGTTTTTGGCTGTTGAAACAATTAAGATCCTTTGATGGTTGATGAATATCTCGTTGTCGATAGCCGGGTTAATTGATCTTTTATGAATCATGAGGCATTTTGACTTGTTAGGGTTCAAACAAAGAATATTTCCCATAGCCCAGTGATGGATTTTACATAAGTCAAAATTAATTTTGTCAATGTTCTCGTTTACGGATTCCACCAGGCTACTTATGTATAACTGCACATCATCTGCATATATATGTATATTAGGGTGGAGCGATTTGAACACCTTAATGGGCGCTTCGCGTTTCTGATTCTTGGGATTGTACTGAGCAAAAAAGTTCACTAGACCATACGTCTACGGTGAAAATCGAGCTTCCAGATTTTGACTTTTTAGCCGTATATTGTGAAAGTAACAATGTGTGGGATGGACATATCTCAGGAAGTAGGAGGAGCTTATCCAAGATTATGGTATCAATCTCTTCTTTGGAAGATTCAGATTAATGCATCAATCATATTTGTCTGTGGGGTTTAAGGGGTTAATTTTTAATTCAAAATAGGGCTTTTTTGCCGTAAAGTCAAAATCTCGAAGCTCGATTTTCACCGTAGACGTATGGTCTAGTGGACTTTTTTGCTCAGTACAATCCCAAGAATCAGAAACGCGAAGCGCCCATTAAGATTTTTTTCCTTCCATACTAATCGCCATAGAGAAAAAAAGAGAAGCGGTCCCAGAATTGAGCCCTGAGGCACACCTGTAGTTAGATTCAGCGGTTTAAAAGTCACTAAAACTAAACTAGTTAAATTAGCAACCAAAATTAGAAAAAAAAAAATAGTAATTTGTAAAATAAGAATAGCAAACTATTTTTCTAAAAAATTTCTTTGTTTTTTAGTGTACAAGAGTTAAAAAAGAGATAGAGAAAATTAAAATTGATAACTGTTGACAGTTTTGATATTATCATACTTCATACTCATATTAGCGAACATTTCTTTAAAATTAAATATTTAATTTTAAGGGAATGTTAATTTTCTTTATAACTATTTGATTACAATATAAATAAAATCAATTGAACTTTTAATTGAAACACTTTTTTTTTTCAAACAAATCCTGAATATAAATTTTTTGTTCAACATTTTTTTCTGTGTAGTATTTCTATGCATTAATTCAGATTTAAAAGATAATATCAATTAATTTTATCTTTAAAATATATAGCCCTGCCAATGTTATATCAATGACATACTAACGTATGGGAAAAAAATACGGAAAAACACAAAATATTAAAAAAAACAAAAAATATTTATATTAATTTAAATTAATTTATTATAAAGGGTGTCCCAAGAAGAACGCAATTTTTAAATCTGGCAACATTCGAAGTGTCATTGTTTGACATTTGAACAATTGTTATTGTTTGCTAGTAGAAGGTACGAGGTTAGTAAAAATGGAGCCAGCTGACCATGGACAGCGAAGGGAGTTCGTTAATTGGGTATTGGAGAGACAACATGAAAATGCTGATTTTGCCGATAAAATCATCGTCAGTGACGAGGCCCATTTTCATCTTGATGGCTTCGTCAATAGGCAGAATTGTCGCATTTGGGGTGAGGAAAATCCTCGAGTGATTCACGAGAAGCAAATGCATCCTCAACGTGTCACTGTGTGGTGTGTTTTTTGGGCTGGAGGAATCATTGGACCTTTTTTTTATGAAAATGAGGCAGGTCAAGCGCAAACAGTCAATGGTGTTCGGTATCGTGAAATGATAACCAGTTTTTTCTTGCCTAGAATTGAAGAAATGAATGTGGAGGGCATGTGGTTCCAACAAGACGGCGCCACATGTCGTACAGCCAGAGAAACAATTCAATTGCTGCATCAGTCATTTCCCGGTCGTGTTATTTCGCGTTTTTGAGATCAGAATTGGCCGCCTAGATCGTGCGATTTAACACCACTAGATTTTTTTCTTTGGGGTTTTTTGAAGTCGATGGTTTACGCGAATAACCCGACGACGACTCAAGCCTTAAAAGAGGAAATTGGACGCTGCATTAATGAAATACCGCAGCATTCATGCGAAACGGTCATTGAAAATTTCATTAAAAGATCGCGTGCATGCCAGCAAAGTCGCGGCGGCCATCTGCACGATATATTGTTCCATACATAACCTCATTCTGGCTACTTTACGATGTAATAAAGTTTCACGATTTTTTTTTTAAATATCTGTGTTTTATTTAAAATTTAAAAATTGCGCTCTTCTTGGGACACCCTTTATATAGGAATATACTAAACTTTCAGACAAATATTAACCATATAGCGCATTGAATTCGGATTTTTTTGTTCGGTATTTCCGACATTAAGCTCTAAATTCCTTTTGTATCCTGGTTTTTAGCCCTTTGTAGCTTTTTTGATGAGTTAAAATAAATTTTTTGCCAGGCATCTGTTTCTACATAATTTTCTGTTAAAGTTTGCCAAAAGGGGTAAGTTGGGCAACGTTTAGTGGGTTTCTTTCGGTTGGCACATATTCGATTTTCAACAATTCAAATTGTCTATTGTGACGTGGCGTAGCGGGATTACGCAAGGTCTGGCCAGAAAACTATTTTTTTTTTTTAAATTTTATGATGTTTTTTGATATTTTTTAATAAACGTTTGCATTTATTGCTACTCCGCCCCTACGGAACGATTTTGAGCTACTACCCACGGCTTCAGCGTCAAGTTTCTTTCTTCCTACACTTTTATTATTATTGATTATTTTTATTGTCTTGTAGGTAAAGGTTTTTTTTTTTAAATCCCATGTCCTTAGAATTATTAAAAATTTTAATTTTTTTATAATGGATTTTCTTTACAAATCAATTGGCGTCGATCTAATAGGTTGAGTGACATTTTTAATACTTATTGATCAATAATGAACGTGCTTATATTTTTTCATAATCAACTGGATAATGTTATTATATTTTCTAAAAAAAAAAAAAAACTGTTTATTTTTAATTACCTCATTTAAACAATTTCGTATTTTGTTACCCATACGTTACGTAGTACAACTAATAACTAATTTACCCATATCTGCAGTATCAATATAACTCCCCCTCCAACCCCACTATTCAAGAGGGAATTCCCACAACACTATAACCGAAAAACCTAAGAAACCAAAGAATAATACAGTAAAGTTCGGTTATAACGAACAATCATTATAATGAATTGTTCTTATAACCCCGATTAAAAAAAAAATAGTATGATGCGACAAAGAAATTAACCAAATGTGTTCCCAGTAGAAAATAGGGCTTACCCAGATGCAGTTCTGGCAGGCATTATTTAATTACCGAGCGCTTCCGAAGCAATTGCAAAAGACAAGATTTTTGTTCGCAATGTCCCACTTGGTATGTCTCTTTTTAGCAGGTGAAAAGCGCTTCCTTCATGTGCTCTAAGAAGCACTGAATTAATGCGCTTTTTAGCGTAATTCCTACCCGGAATTACTTCCGGAAGGCATTATTAAATTACTAAGCGTTTCCAAAGCAAATCCAGAAGGCTTGATTTTTGTTCGCGATGCTAACTGCATTATTGCATGCAAGGCGGTGAAGCGCTATTTCGGAAGCATACAAATCTAGTTACTGCTTACCAAATACAGGTTATTTTTTGCTGGAATGCTTCATTGTATGCATTATTTACTACCTCAAAAAGAATGTCTTCATGGAAGCACAGCAAATTACCTTTACAATTGCTTCTTTGTATACTATCCAAATCTATGTTATTTTTTGCTGGGTTAAAGCCTTATATCGAATTGAAAATGTGTGTGAAGATAAATTCCATAGTTAAATTCCATTTTATTGAAATTCACCCAGGAATGATAACACTAGCAATTTCCATTCTCTCTCATTCTCAGCCAATTTTGCCATCAGCTGTTAAATTAAATGTCAAAAAAAAAAATAAGAAAACATGAAAAAAAACAATATTTGTGTTTTGTCGTGTAAACAAAATAAAAATTGTGAGTTTGTTATAAAGCAGTTTAATCAGTGAAATAATGAATGATAATTTTTTATTTATTAAAAAATTAAATAACAAATGTAACTGAAAATCTTTTTCTCGAAACTCAGTTAGGGGCGATACTATTGGCCATTATCATTATCCCATTTTAAAATGTTGGTAATTTTATATGAAACGGTTGCCATTTTGGAAGAGGAAACGAGACCCGACCTGGTGGATTAGATATCCATTTGATCCTACTTTATTGCTGCATTCATAGTTTTTCAGGGCTGAGCTCAGGGGCCGAGCTATGGTCCATTTTTAATATCACATATTGAAATTTTTGACATTCTGTTAATTTCATATGTGTCATATATGATATTAAAAATTGCCCATTAGCTCGGCCCCTGAGCACAGCCCTGAAAAACTTTGAATGCAGTAATAAAGTAGGATCAAGTGGTTACCTAATCCACCAGGTCGAATCTCGTTTCCCCTTAAAATATGGCCACAGTGTCATATGAAATTAACAGAATTTGAAAAATTTAAATATGTGATATCAAAAATGGACCATAGCTCGGCCCCTGAGCACAGCCATGAAAAACTTTGAATGCAGCAATAAAGTAGAATCAAGTGGATATCTAATCCACCTCATCGGATCTCGTGTCCTCTTCCAAAATGGCAACCGTTTCATATAAAATTACCAACATTTTAAAATTGGATAATGATAATGGCCAATAGTATCGCCCCTAACTGAATTTCGAGAAAAAGATTTTCAGTTAAATTTGTTATTTAATTTTTTAATAAAAAAAAAATTATCATTCATTATTTCACTGATTAAACCGATTTATTACAAATTCACAATTTTTATTTCATTTACACGACAAAACACAAATATTGTTTTTTTTTCATGTTTTGTTATTTTTTTTTTAACATTTAATTTAACAGCTGATGGCAAAATTGACTGAGAATGAGAGAGAATTGAAATTGCTAGTGTTATCATTCCTGGGTGAATTTCAATAAAATAGAATTTAACTATGATATTTATCTTCACACACATGAATAATTATTATATATATTATATATTATATTTTTTTTTTCACTGGACTGAATCGTATCAAATTATATCAAACTCAATCTAATATAATCCACTTTATATACATTATGATCCACCATTTTTCGGATCAAATTGTATTATACTTATTATAATTGAATTATACTTATTATATATTATAATATATAATAATATATTATAATTATTATAATTGTATTATACTTATTATATATTATAATATATAATAATATAATAATATATTATAATATAATATATTATAATATATAATAATATATTATAATATAATATATTATAATATATAAGTATAATACAATTTGATCCGAAAAATGGTGGATCATAATGTATATAAAGTGGATTATATTAGATTGAGTTTGATATAATTTGATACGATTCAGTCCAGTGAAAAAAAAAATTGTTGAATTGAATAACGTTTGCGGAATAAAATTGCAATAATACGGAAAACGCTGCTGTTGGTCCTATTCATCCAATTGTGAGGGAGTTTGAAGGTAATTTGTATATTAAAAATTCCACTATACAATATATCGTACTACACATTGACCTTCTAGCTGTCCAACAAACAGAGAAACTGTCTTCGATTTCTTCCAATAAAATTGATTATCAAAAAAAAAAAAAAGTTTTTTTAAGTTGTTTTAATTTTTTTTGCATTTAAAAAAGTATATTCTTGATTTCCATAAAATTGAAGCAGTAACATGAGAAACCATATTCAGCTACGCAAAATTTGTTGCAATTTCATTCCGCATACGTTACAGGGGGCTTGATTATTAAGGTCCGATTACAAAGATCCCAAATTAAATTTAACGTAAACTAAATTTTTATATACCAAACTAAAATTTTTGGACTTCGACTTTTTAAATTGTGGTGTTCATTTAAGATTAATCGATAGGTATTATCAATTTAAATTTTCGAGTTGATGTTAAAATAATGAGTAGGATGATATGGATTAGAAACAAAGATTTTAAAATTATTAGAATTGAAGAAAAATCCTAAAACTTTAATAATTTGTTGAACAATATTGACCTTGCTTATAACAAACTTCTCGTATAACGAACTAAATTCTCCGGTATAACGAACTAAATAATTCGTTATAATCGTCATCCACTGTATAACTAATTTACTATACAAAGGCATCAATTTCTATCATAAAACAATAAAAGAATACAAAAATAGACTTTGTGCACGTGCTAGGCAAAAGTCAAAAGATAATCTTCTAAAATAATTTGCCAAAATATCAACCCTAGCGGAACTAATTCAATAACTATAACAAAAAGCAACTAAATAAAATGTATATTTTAGTAGTTATTCAAAAGTGTTTGATAATGTGCTGCATGTCATCAATGATGTTGCCCTTGCCATTGTTGTTGTTATTATTGGCCTACTTATGCAACAGTTCAAGCATCACTTATTCAACCATACCAACTGGATAGACACATACATACAACACACAGTGGCGTTTTTTCACAAGTAATTTGAAATAATTCAGTCATTTCTTAGTGGTTTGCAAGTGGGATTGCAATTTAACTTTACACTGCTCTAACCAACGTCATTTCAAGCTCAAATTCCAAAAAAGGGCTCGCTACAATTAGCGGCGTTTTGGTGTAATGGTTAGCGCGTTGGACTGTTACACATATGGTGCCGGGATCGATTCCCGGTGACGACAACATCAATTTAGAAAAATATTATATATGAGTTTTCTATCCCTCATATGTAGCGCTGCGCCCACCTGAGGTATTTCCATAGAACTTAACCCCACTGAAGTAAAATTATGAATCAGGGCTATGAACCAAAAAGCTTCAATAAGTTCGCCAACTCTCCATCAGCTGGCGAACAACAACTGTTCTAAGACTTATCATCTCGCGCAATTACAGTGTTGCCATGTTTGAAGCCTTTCATCTTTAATCACCTTTAGAAATTTGTGGTGATATGGAAAACAAGTCATTTAATAAAAAAAAAATAAAAATTTCAAATAAAAATTTCAATGCAATATCTTGTTCACTCTTAAAATAAGATGCCTCTAAAGTTGAAAATTATAGAAAACGTGATTTTAGTAATTTTATGGTAAAAAAAGGTAACAATACTCTTTTGCCCCCAGATAAAAAGTCTTTTCAGTGTTTATTGCTCGACTCCTGGTGGCAGCATAATATGGAAATTTTCCCCCTGTGACTGTGTGAAGTTTCCTGGCAGTTAAAAAATCAGCCAGTTACAAATGTCTGAAATATTTCCAAAATGTTTGTTGAACACCCCACTGTAGAACTTTGAATAAAAAGTATGAGTTAGAACAGCATACGACATCCCAGTGTAGAAGAGCATTACTATAAAAGTGGTTATATAACTACATATTTGGTAATGGTAAGTACTTACAATTGTCATTACAAATCTCATTACTTTTATATGAGGATGTCGCGCAAAAGAATGACATATCGTTTTAAGTACCTTCCAAAAAAGACTATATCCTTACCAGTATGGACAAAAATAATGAATCTAAAAATAAATTAAAAAATAACTATATTTATTAAAATAATATCTTTTTTTATTGAAAATTTCTTTTTTAATAAAACATGCCGATACGGGACTCGAACCCGGGCCTTCAGGTTGTCAGTCAGCCGCTCTACCTGAGCTATCTCGACATGTCATACTGAGCTATCTCGACATGTCATACTTGATATATAAAAGCATAAACGACTTGCTTGCACATAATATCATTACTTTCCAGCTTGCAAAACAAATACTAGAAGTGAAAAAATAGTGAGTCTAAAAATAGATTTGCAAAAAATTTGTAAATCATTACTTTCTATATAAAATATTGCTAAAAATAAGTACTTATTGGTAACGCTTTTTTGTATTGAAATAATGGGAACATTAACTAGTTATTAGTAAGTCCTTAAGATTTGTGTTAAAGTAATGCAGAGTGTAAGCTGGTGTCATTACTGGTAGTAAAATAAGTAATGACATGTCATTACTGTTTCTGCACTGGGATCTTCTCATCTTATAAAGGGGCTTTTAATAGAAACAATCACTATATAATAACAATTGTAGAGTAATAGTTGTAGAATAAAAAAATCACCCTAAGAATAAGAGCAGCTAAATGTTATACACAAATATATATTACAACAATAGTTTTATAAAAATTGCACAAATGCTAATAAACACATTGTATATGTGTGTGTGTGTGTGTGTGTGTGTGTGTGTGAGTGTGATTGTATTGTTTTGGAACGATTTTCCTTTTTTTTTTAACAGTCGCCATTGAATGAATGCAGTCAACTTATCCTCCCTTTTCCTGGCAAAATACTTTATAGTTATGTATGTTTGATAGTGATTTTTTTATTTCGTATAATATATGCAACCCATCAAGTAGTATAGTGTAGAAGTGCATGTATTTGTGTGTAAGTACGTAAGTTAGTAATCGTTATATTCGCTTTTTAGTTTAGTTGAGTTTACTGGGTTCCGGTTTGACTTTTGTGGGTCATAATTGCAATTTTTCTTCGTCGCGTCACGTCACCTAACAGTAATTGCATTCTTTTGTATTCAAACTAAAAATGGTATAAAATTTGTACACTTTTTGTGTTCTCCCTTTACTAGCTTGTATGTTTTATCTATCATATCTGTGATTTTTAGAATATAAAAAACTTTCAATTTTTTATGGTTTATAAAATACAGATTTTCTTTTTCGCAGTTATTTTCGTTGGTACCCTACTTTAAAGTGTTACAGAATTAAATATGATGAGTTTAAAACAAAATAGTGTATAAAAAATGTTTTTGTAAACAAAAATCTGGGACATATTTTTTATTTGAATCTACAAAATTTTCTACCTCCCAGCCAGCAAAATTTGGAAACTTTCCTGGTTCCTATTCCATGAGTCAAAAATGAATCAAGTGGAAAATTTTCAACATTTAACCATTTTATTGACAAAAATTATTAATTTTTGGCCGAAAATATGAGCCTTTCAAAAAGAATCATAGAAGACACAAAAATTTGAAGAAAATTATTTAATCCAAATAATGGTTCAGAACTGACTCAGAAATGTAATAGAATTTGAATATTTTGTGAACAATTCACAAAAAGCTCCAAAAAAAGATTAATTTTGAGCCTATAGATTTTTATTTTTTCACAAACAGAGAAAAATTTAGCTATTTGCCAACTGAAACTCGGTTTCTACGACTCAAATTTGATTATTACGAATTTTAGTGCGTTAGCACAACTTATCATTAATTTTCACTAGAATTTCGGTTAATTCAACTGAATTTTAGTTGCTACGCCAAAAATATTGAGCAATCAAATGTTGATATCGTTGTACTAACTGAATTTAAAAGTTGTTGCCATTAACATTTACTTTAGAATTCGATTGGTCATTTTGGTCATTTTTGAATCAAAAAGGAAAGCACTTTTGAATGAACCACTTTCATAAAAAATTGGAAATTTTAATAATATTTTTTGAGTCCATTTTTTATTCGTTTTGGAGCTTGTTTGCTGGCAGCGCTTTAAAATTTTTCAGAACTTAAAAATTATTCAGTATGAAAAAATTAATGTCTTCTACTTAATCGGCACGGATTTTGATCAAAAATTGTATACCAGAAATGTTGATATCGCTTATGTATTTGGGATACGCATAGGAAATATTAATGATGTTGGACCATACATAATCATATCTCGAACTATTTTTGTTAATCTTGTGTCATATATTGAATCTTACACAATTATATATTACATTATTTAATGTCATATATAATTATATAAAGGATCCGCCAAATAACTTTTTTTTTCTGAAAATGCTATAAAAAAAAAACTACTGAATATTTTCTCAAATTTCTTTTTTTATTTGAAAGTACAATCCTTCCGGTTAATAATGGAAAATAATTTCATTCAAATGGCTGCTCGGCTGGCCATGCACTAGCCTACACGATCGGTCCAATTTTTAAGCACATTACCGATTGTGTGCAGCTGTATTTCACCAATGACTTCACGAATATTGTCCTTTAAAGCGTCAATTGTCTCTATCTTGGTGGCGTAACACTTATCTTTGACGGCACCCCACAAATAATAGTCCAACGGTGTCAAATCCTCCTCTTCAATTTTTGTGAACAAAAATTCGTTCAACATGGCCCGATAACGATTGCCATTGACTGTAACGGCCACTCCTTGCTCATTTTTGAAGAAAAATTTCCCAATTATGCCTCTGGACCAAAATCCGCACCAAACAGTGACACGTTTTGGGTGTATCGGCTTTTCAATGTATGCGTGCGGGTTTTCTGTGCCATGATTTTCAAAGTAATGTCGCAATATTTCCCAGCGTTGTTCAAGCGTATACACAACCATATTCGTTAAGCGGAAGGATAAAACTAATTATCTGTCAAATCAGACATGAGCTAAGTGTTACCATTCACGAAATAAGCACTAGTTGCAAAAAAAAAAACGTTAGATGGCGGACCCTTTATATAGATCGATATGTAATTATATACTTTAACATGTTGAACTATATGAAGCATCTGCATTACTTTAAAACAAATAATAAGATCTAACTAAGAACTAGTTTATTTTCCTATTATTTCAATACAAAAAGTACCCATAAGTACTGATTTGTATCATTATTTTAAATAAAAAGTAATGCTCTGAAAATTTAGTTCAAATCTATTTTGAAACTCATTATTTTCTTAATTCTAGTAAGTACATATATAACTACTTATTTTGAAAGCTGTAAAGTAATGACATTTTGTGCAAGCATGTCATTTATGTTTCTGTCTATCAAGCATCACATGTCGAGATAGCTCATATGGTAGCGCGATTGACTGACTGGATTCGATTCCCATGTGTGTGGATTTTATTAAAAAAAATTTTCTATAAACTATTTTTTTTAAATAAATTAGATTTTTAAAATTTATTTTTAGACTCACTATTTTTGCCCATACTGGTTAGCATATATGTAACCACATATTTTTTTATTTTTGTAATGTGTTTAGTGATGATATGTCATTATTTTGCACGACAGCCCCATATAAAAGTAATTAAATTTGTAATGACAATTGTAAATATATGTACTTATATAACCTCTTATATGCTAATGCTCAATTTATCATGTTAAGCACGAATATTTAAGTTTTGAAATCGGACATTGCGACTTAATTTTTTACTAAAAATTGAGCTTTTCCCTCGATTCTACAAACTAGAAATTGCCGTATTTTTTTTTTTTATTTTTGCAATAGCAAATTAGGCAAAACTATTTCTTTTTTGAGTGTAATTATATTAATATTGGTTAAAGGATAACTGGTAAATTGGCCTGCAAATATCTCGGAAAAACAGAAAATTTACATAGTAAAATTGTCATGCTTATCACTTTCCCAGGAAAAAATTACACATTCCAAAAAGAAGGTGATGCCCACACTTGCTTACATATCTCATTGCCAAATTTAGTAACTGCAATACCAAACACATTCCAACGATAGAGTCAAAAAAGCAAGTAGTATTGTAATCAATTCTTTAAATTTAAACCAGAAAGCATGAACTCAATAACAAAGTAATTATTTACTTAAAAGAAAATAACAATGTTATTAACTTATATGTATAACGTTTTGTACTGAAGAAGTAATCATATACTTTTTCTTAATAAAAGGAAGTTATTGAAAGTAGTTCCTAATTTTGAAATAAGAAGTTATGCAATTTTAAAGAACTAATTTTATATATTTTTTTAAACAAATTTTTATTTGCAGGAATATAATACTAGAAACAGAAATTGCATGTTGCCAACATTTTGTTAAACTGTGGTTAGGTACAAATTAGGGATGCGCACGTGAGCATAAAATTGTGAGTGATTTGATTTGATTTTTATTTATTTGACTATCCCATACAACAAGATTTACATCTTATGATTACAGTATGGGAATTAAAAAGTTAATTACATAAATTGTAAAAAAAAAAAACATTTAATTAAAAATAAAAATAATAATAATAAATTATATAATAACAATAATCAGCACATAAAAATCATGTAAATCAGCCATATTCAAAAGCTCTTAAAAAAGTAACAATATAAAAATTAAAATAAAATAAAATAATTGTGCACAGCAAAAAATTAACTAAATAAATTAAATAAGATATAAAATTGACGTAGTATATAAAATAGAAAAAATTGTGTTTGAATTTTTTTTATATAAGCAAATTATTGTTATCGAGAAAAATGTCTTGTAATATCTTTTTTGAAGTTAATTGTGTTGTTGTTTGTTTGGAAATTATTCGGAAGGTAGTTCCAAAGATGGACAGAATGGAGAAAAAAATGTGTTTTTGATGCCTCACTGCGATGTCTAAAAGTTGTAATCTTTTTACCCCTCACAGACCTCGAGAAGGTTAAGCGGTTATGAAGATATGATGGCTCCTTCAGGTGAGTGAAAGTAGAAATTACTGACGTTATCGTGAGTGAGTGTAAAAAAATGTTCGTGGGTGATTGTGTGTTAGTCATATTTTTGTTTTAAATATCAATTTTTAATTGTTATAGCTCCAAAATTATATCAAACCCATGTTATCATAACAATTCGATGTTTCACATTTTAGGATTTTTTTTTTTCCGCATGAGGTTTGATCGTTATATTTGGGTGATTCAGGAGAATCACGTGTGAGTAAAAGTTGAATTTACTCAAGTGAGCTTGAGTTAGTGGAAAAACGTCCTGAATGTGCGTGATAACGATTTCCCTCGTAATTTAGTAGTTTTTTAATGTTTTAGTTGTATATATAAGTTGTAAATGAAAGTACGTCTTATTTTTTCTATTAAACTATTTTTTTCTTTTTTGTGTAAGTAGTTTGTAGTTTTAACATGGAACTATTTCTTTATTAAAAAATGTGTGTAGTTCTTAAAAATATAAAGTAAATAGTTCTTCGACCTAAAAAAATAATCAATTCTAAAGAATTAATTATTTTAGTCTCACGCCCTGTTAAAAGAATCGAGTAGGTAATCTAGTAAGGAATGCGTTCTTCCCAAAATGTTTGATTACAAACCCCCTTACCTTTTCGGAAATTTTTGCTGGGTTTATACACATGATTATTTGATTATTGAAGGAATATTTAATTTAACTTTTGATTTTTATTACACTCTAAAAAATTATTGTAAATATACTACTATAAAACGAGTAAAGTTTCATGTATTATTACGCAAATTCGGTAAATTTATACATCAAAATGCGTAAAACTATTTTGCGCACACTTTCATATACAATAATACACGCTTACAGTATTTTTACTCACTATGTGTTTACAATTAAACACATTATGTCTAAAATTAGTATTCATTTGTTATTTACTCACAAAGTTTGTAAATATACTAACATGTAGTAGTAATAAATACTCAGCATTTTTTAATTGAAAAAAATTCAAACAAATTCAAAAAATTTAATAAAACTAAAAATTATTAATTACTGTGTGTGTTTTTTTTTGTGTTACTAAATAAATTAAAATGTATAAATGTAATATTTGTGATTGTGTTTTAAAAAACTTGGTAATGCACCAAAAACATTTATACATCCATAAAAAAATAGAAACGGAATTTTCAAATGTTTGCAGCCTAATTGTGGCAAAATATTTTCAAAATATAATATATTCTTTTAACTTATAACATTGCATTGTATATAAACGGAAACTTTTATATATTGATTGTTTAGTTTTTTTATATAACGCATTATTAATAAAACTCGTACTAAAAAAAAATTTTGTTTTTTTCTGTTTTGGGCTTTTTTTTTTCTTACCACAGCAATGGTTAATATACGCTTTTTTGGGATTTTTGCGCATATAAATATGTATTTTTACGCTTATAAACATGTATTTTTACTCATTACTCAATTCCTCATTTATTTATAAATTTTATTAAAATTTTACGCACTTCCATTATAAATTTACCAACTTTGTGTTCACCAACTTACTCTCAATGTGCGTATTTTTTTCATTTACACACATAGAGTAAATTTACCCAACTTATAGTAGGAGTATAGTTTCCTACTATAAGTTGGGTAAAATTCAACGGAAATTAATTAGAGTGTAGTTAATGCTGTGATTGTTGTAGAACTAGGGTCAATAGATTTCTGGGGCGAAATCTAAGAAAAGTCTGATTAATTAATACTTGAAGTCCTGCGCCAAAAGCCTCTGATATATGGACAAAAAATAAAAATTAATTTAAAAAATATATTTTGTGATACATCATCCCTAATTACAGACATGATTATGATCAAATAAAAGCTTGTTTTGTGTATTTCTGAGTGAGTTCAAAAACAAAAAATTCTAAGATAATTTTTAACAAATTTCCAGAATAGAGGAAAAAGTCCGTTTTCAAAAATTCCAAAATGTTCCTGTTGATCATGCCAAAATTAATAAAAAAAAATGATGTGTCGCAAGACATATTTTTATTAAAGCAATTTAAGAAAACTTTTCAAAAAGCGAAAACTTTGGTAGCGGGGCTCCAAGGGTTAAAGCTATCTGATTTTTCTCAAATTTGCACCAAATAACTTTTAGACATAATGCTACAGTAATCTGAAAAATAAATTTAAATTTTTCATATTGATCTCTTTTTAAACGAAATAAAATTATTCAGATTTGTCTTGTTGCTTATGCACAAAAATGCTTTGATCCTTTGCGAAATGGGTTGATGTATTGTGCAAAAATAGTAAAATATAGTAAAATCTGAGAAAAACCGCAAATTGTTAATGCTGCATATTTATAAAACAAATCTAATAACCACATGTTGTTGGAGGTCTCATCAGTTCTTACCATAAAAAATTATGAGAAAATATTCTACACACAGAGAAAAATTTAGCTATTTGTCAACTGAAATTTAGTTGCTACGTCTCAAATTCGCTTATTACGAATTGGTACAAGTGAACATTAGGTTTCGCAACAAAGTTCACTTAATTCAATTGCATTTTAGTTCCAACACAAAATATTTCAAAATCTACTGAAATCTAACTGAATTTATAAGTTAAATTAAAATATTAAAATAAACTTTTCAATTTGGGTTTTCACTTTGTTTTTCTGGGTGTATTTTTAAAATTGTATGTATAAAAATCTTGTTAAAACATGCAAAATCGATATATATGGATTCATACCAGAGATGGAAGCCGTGGCAAAACGTCGGTGGCGGTGGCACCTGGCAAAATCAAAAAAAGCAAGCTAAATTTATTTTTGGGTTGTTTGCAAATATTGTTCACGAAAAGTATCTGACCCATAAAATCGCTAGAAATAGCCAAATTTTTTTATAGAAAAGTGAGAAAAGACTAGCCAAATTTTTGAAAACCCCGCTAAAAACCTGAAAACTATAGGAATTATTGGGTTCTTTGACATTTTTTGGGTTAAAATTAGTTTGTATTACTAAAACAATCTAAGTAATACAAAATATTACCGATATTTTGTCCCAAAATGCAAAAAGACCAAACTAAAGTAAATGTTTCATCTCTCCACTATCCCCTTTCGAAAGAAAGCCACACATTAATTAATAGGAAGAATTTCCTGAGTGTTGCTTCTCTTTTTTTTTTTTTAAAAAAAGATGACTTTTAAAGGAAAATTTAATATTTTTCGTACAAAAATGGGAAAATGCAATGCAAAAAATGTTTGTTTTGGATATATTGATAAAATTTGAGTTTTCTAATCATATTTTATACATTTTGTTGCTGGACTGGACAGTGTTTAGCGATTTTGAGGAGTTTTTCAGAGTTTACCTTTTTGTTTTTGATCAAGGGTTTATTCGAAAAAATCTTTATTTATACAAAATTAACAACCGTTACTCGAGACATGTTATGGTATTTAAAAAAAAAAAAACTTGTAGTATAACTCTGTGTCTTCGCATGCAATAAAATTATAGCAAGCAATTGTCAAAATTATTTTAGCTCAATAAATTTCCCGTGAATACACTTAATTTTAATGTTATTGTTCAGTTTTTATTTGAATTCAGTACTCGGAAACTACTTCAATTTTAGTAAAGAACATCGGGTAAAAGTATCATTTGTAGACAAAAATAAGTTTTGTGTTGA
The DNA here is from genome assembly GCA_021234595.1 of Delia radicum. Lineage (NCBI taxonomy): Eukaryota > Metazoa > Arthropoda > Insecta > Diptera > Anthomyiidae > Delia > Delia radicum. The sequence goes on along the minus strand of CM037851.1, from coordinate 297,769,691 downwards.
ATTTTGCTTATATATATTTTTTTAATTGTACTTGTTTTATTGCTTTAAATGTGTTTTATTTAATTTATTTATATTATGTGTTAATTTTAGAAATAATCATAGCATATACTCATTTTCACCATTCGCCCCAGATTTTGCACATCAGTCCATCCCAAATATTTTTGTTTCTATTTTTTATTGTCCAAGCGTCTTTACAATCAACAAATATTCAAAAATAAGAAATCAAAATGGGGAAATAATTAGATTTTAAAATTGAGGTTAATGGTGAAAGTGAGAACCCGAATAGCTACTAATGAAAATTATTTAGCATTCTTTAAATACAAGCCAATCCAGATTTTTCACAAAATATAAGTATGGAATTTGAAAAAATATGACTGCCGACAGCCGATTCAAGCCGGCGGTGTCGGCGGAGCCGTCGGTTTGAAAAAAAAACCTGTCGGCTTTGGTGGCTAACCGGCTGACAACCATGAGCACACATGCTTCATACGCCAGGAAAACTTTGGTAATGGGTGCGATAAAATAATTCACTATGTGCACTCCTTACCTGTATCATTATTTTCCAACAAAAAGTAAGGTGTTACCGACAATGGGTTACATAATGCATTACTTTGTAATGAATACTCCTTACCTTCAGCATTATTTCGAAGCATAAAGTAATAAGTTACAATAGTTGGTTACATAATGTATACTCCTTACATTCAACATTAATTTAAAACATAAATTAATGAATAACCTATAATTGACCACTGATGGATTACCTTGTAATGATACCTCATTACCTTTTACATTACTTTAAAACATCAAATAACGACTTACCTATCATCAATTACATAGTGCATGAATTATAAACCTAAAGTAATTATTGAACTATCTTTTAGAAAATCTATTTATAGACGCATAACTTTGTGATATTTCGTAAGCATGATGGTAAGGGGTATATTTTTTATATCACGAACGCAAACTCAAAGCACAACAATTCATTTACATTTTAAGCAATCGAATATTATATGTATCGATAGCTCAGTGGGTAGAGTTCCCGCATTACAAATTGTTAACAGTCAGGGAACCCAGGTTCGAATCCCAGCGTAACCAAGTTATTTATTCAATACAAAAAAATATTTGTAAACATTTTTTTATGAAATTTTTTTATGAAAATCTATTTATATACACATTACTTTTTCCCACCATGTAACCATATTAGTAACCTGTTACTTTACCCCTACGAGGTAATGAGTCCACCCATTACTTTTAGGCTCATCGCCTGTAAAACTCATCAGTGAAGTAAGGTATAATGTAATGAGTGAAACTCTATGGCTATACATTACTTTATCCATTATTTTGTAATGTGTGGTTTTGCTGGGACGTGTGTTCATATGTGTTCATGAATGATTCATACATGTTCATATGTTGGACAATACATGTTCATATGTGTGCACTAACGAAAATTAATGTATGATAGCTTATGAACACCTATGACCATATATAAATAACATATGGAGGTATATGGACATTTATGAACTTGAATTTCTTTCTGTAAACATGAATGAGTCCATACATGTCAATAAATGGGTATATATGTATATGTTTACCTTTTGCGTACCCGGCAAATAAAATCAGCGTGACCGAAGTAATTAGGGTCAATGGTCGGTAGTGTTGCTTTCGCTGTTCGCGCTGTGTTATTGTTAAGTAGAGTACGCCTATAGTCGGTTTTTACCGTCTATCATTTCTAGCTTGTTATTTTTATATATGCGAATTAGTTTTGGTTACATCTGATTTGAAATTTTCATTCAAAATATTGTAATTGCTTTGGGTTTGCCTTTGTTTAAGGGTAGTTTTTTATATTTTGTCGTTTTATTGTTTTTGCACGTAAGCGAGTAGTATGTTAAATTGTCACCGAGATAACTTGTAACAATTACAAAAATAACAACAACAATGCCTTTTTGAAAAAGGAGTCCTTTTTTTTCTAAATTTTACACACATACATGAACTAACCAAAACATACATGCATACATATAAGGATGTTGCATATCGGCATTTATTTTAACATCATAGACATTGTTTCGGTTCTTCTTGTAATATTTTTATATGTTGTTTGTTAACAACATTTATTATACTCTCAATTAAGAGGGGGTTCTATATGGGGAGTGCGTTCATTATAACACATTGAATTAAACTACTTAGACGACTTGTGTATTCTTTGAGATATTTATATCGAAATTCTTTGGCTTGAGTAGAGAGTGTATTTGAAAAGTTATAAAAAGACATTTTCCAACAAATGTTTGTGGTGTTGTTTTCTATTGGAAATTGGGGCAGGGGTAGAAGCATTACGTACACACATATTTAACTTTAACTTTAAAATTTTATGAGCAATTGAAATAGACAAAGTTTTTTGTGTTTTATTTTGTACTTCTTTTGGTATTTTATAATTGTTATATTGGCAATTTACATTTTTAACTTCATTTTAATGTCGTTGTTGTTTAAAATTTAAGTCCTATGGTTTTGCATGTCATTGTCTGATAAAAATATTCATGCAGCAATTAAAACAAGTTTCCGGAAATAATATTTTAACTTTTAAACTTTTTTTTTTGTATTGTTGGCATATACATAATTCATGTTAGTCCCTTTTGTTAATTAATTAAATAAAAAAAATAAACGGCTAATTAATGAGCCATTAAATAGAAAAAAAAAAATTAAATTATTAAAACAAAAATAAGTTAATGTGTGACGAAATGAATTAAAAACTTTGTAAAAATATAGATTCTTCAAAAAGCAAAGTTTTTTGTTTCTACAGAATTGGTAGTAATGTAAAGAAGCATCCGTTTTTTATATTAGTGCCCGAGATAAAAAGGGAAAAGGACTGATCAGGTGACCGCGCTATCAGGCGCATATAAGCTGAATTAGGAGCCTTAAGAACTATATATCCCACTCTATGGAATTCAGCATTGAATTCAATGTAAATATCACTAGAAAGATACGAACAAAGCATTGAAATGGGCAGGGTGACTACATTTATAATACTTATTATGTAGGTAAAATTAATATCTGCTGTAAAATTATTATCTCCATATTTACAAGATAGATCCCAGGCAGTTTACTATGGTAATGACAAATCAAATAGTTGTTTAGTATCGAGAGGGGTACCACAGGGTTCTATACTTGGTCCACTTTACTATTCCATATACTCAAATGATTTACCTTCTCAACTTAAACACTGTGGAATACAAATGTATGCGGATGACATACAACTGTATATCAGTTGCCAACCATCCGATACCACAGAATGCATCAGTAAGCTAAACCAGGACCTAGACAGAATAAACTCATGGGCTTCAAGGAATGGTCTTTGCTTAAACGCTAGGAAAACTAAAGCTATGGTAATTGGTCAGAGCAAACTGATCCCCACATCTTTTCCGGCAATCCAAATAAACAATTCGAGCATAGAAATAGTGGAATCAGCTAAAAATCTTGGTGTTATATTTAATTCTAAACTTGACTGAACTAACCACATTAATGCAATATGTGGTAGAACGTTCTCTATGTTACGCAATCTGTGTATGACCCAATATTACACTCCGTTTGAAATACGTATGTTATTGGCAAAGACATATCTAATGCCAACACTGTTGTATGGGTGTGAACTTTTTTCAAGCTGTGATTCGGCAAGTCAGAAAAAACTTAACGTTACTTTCAATAATATCGCCAGATACGTTTTTGGTATTAAGCGGTTCTCAAGAATTTCTCGTTATGCAAAGCAGTTATACAACATATCTTCTGATAACCTGTTAAAATGCCGCTGTCTAATTTTCTTACATAAAACTATCTATTCAAAACAACCAGGCTATTTATACAATCGTCTTATCTTCTCTAGATCAAATAGAGGAAAAAAGATAAGCAGTTTTCGATATCGTAATCAGATATCTGAAAGACATTTTTTTATAAGCTCCATTTGGCTCTGGAACCGACTACCCCACAATATCCAAGCAACAAGCAATGCTAAGCACTTTAAACGCGAAATATTTAAGCATTTTTCTTAACTTTTTTAATTAAACTATTTTATTTTTTTTTTTAATATTATTGTTTTTTTTTAATTTTTTTAAATTTAGTACTTTCTTTAAATCATCAAGAACTGTTTTATAAAATTATTTATTTGTTGCCTACTGTATTTTGCCTAATTGTATATTAATCTTTTATATTAGTCAAACTTTTTATATGCTACGTTTGTGATTAAAGTTATATGTACAGTGCTATAAAAGACTCGTTCTTGTTGCACTGTGTACCAAATAAATAAAATAAATAAAAATAAATACTACTACAAATGTAGTTAAAACAAATAAAATTTCACTTAAAGAAATGATGACTTACATTTCAGTAAATTCAACTAATATTGTCATTTGTTTCTTAATGTTCAAAAAATGAACCACAATTGCAGTAAAAATAAACCACATATGTTTGTTAAAAATAACAAACATTTAATTTTTTTATTTTTTTAAATAACAAAAAACTACTGTAAAAAATGAATGTAAAATCATAAAACAGTCATTTAATGTGGTTTGATATTTTAAATAAACTAACTACAAGGTTAATAAAAAATTTACTTTGTTCTACAAATCACTGACATTCACATTAAATATAAAGAAACTGTAGTACAACCCAAACAACTACATAATTTTAAAGCAGAAGTTTCCTGAGTGTACTTGTTAACAGTACTTTCAAAACGCCCAAATCTAAAAACCGTTTCACGGGGGTGCCAATGTTGGAAAAGCATCCAGAAAACTATAAAAAAACTCTAAATAAATGGATTTATAAGATAATTTTTATATTTTATTTTAATCAGGTGCGGATTCTGGAAAAAGGGGTGGGGGGTTACTATTTGTATTGAAAAAAATTATTTAGGGGGGGAGGGGGGTAATTTAAAATTTTCCCGCCCCTGGAAACCGCGCCTGATTTCAATTGACCACTTCATCTGATATGTTTTTATATTAACAACCTTGGGTGTTCATTAGGATTATACATTCTCCTCCGTTAGCCAAGTTAGCATTATTTAAGAATATTATCAAGACATTTGGGAGCAATAATTATGATTTTGTACTTGGCCACACTCATGGAAAGAGCTTCAACATATTGATTTTCGTACAATGTAATACTTCATAAATATGATGAAGTTGTGTAATAAAATAGCGAATTGATGACAGGATGAAACTTTTCATAAATATGAAGAAGTTTTATAGCTTTTCATAAAATGTTTCATAAATGTTATATCACGATTTATTAATATGAAGATATTAAATTCTTTTTTGCTAGCGTACAAATACGATAAAGGCTACAGAAATTGGAGATAATTTATTTGTTATATATTATTTGTAAAACTTAATATTCTTTCAACTGTAATTCAGAATTTATAAATAAAAACTCAGAATATCACATTAAAATTTAGAAAATATCAATTAATATTGATTTTTATTCAAATTCAGAAAAAATAATATTAAGTTATAATTTTTCATTTTGAAGTTAAAAACATTAATCGGATTAAGAATTTCTACTAAAATTTATAGAACTTAAGTTCACAAAATTAAATGCAAAATTTAGACAACATTAACTGATTAGAAACGCTGACTTTCAAGTGATGTTATGATAGATTCTGAATTTTGAACAAAAAATTTTAATTGCAAATTATTTTTTTTTTAATTTCAACTGAAAAATCTTAAATTAAATTAATGATTTCCAAATTTCAAATTGGAATTCCCAATTTCAAACGATAGGAAAACGAAAAATAATATGTTCACACGATTTAAGAAATTTTTTTTATGAAATGATGAAAACTTATGAAACATTTGACATACATTTAATGAAACTCGTCATCATTTCTATGAAAACTTTATAAATATGATGAATTATTGATGACCCAGTGTAAAAAGTTCCGATATAGGTATATATAGTCATATATATAATTGCATATCACATCACATATCTGGTGATCCGAAAAATGGCATACATAACCTTTCCCAGCAAAATTTTTTGCAGCAGATTATCATTGAAATTATTCTAGAACAGCTTCTGTACCACCGGTTTCATGGAACCGGTTTTAGAACATGTTGCTGGTATTCAAAATTAAAGGCTTCACTGTCCCAGAACCAGTTATATAACTGGTTCTAGAACCGGTTCTAAAGCGACCTGTTTTAGTTTGAAGGTAAAGAACCTATTGCAAATAGGACAATTTCCATATAAAAAGAATCGGTTGTAGAACAGAAATTAGAACCTGTTATAATACACTACAAGTTGTTCTGCAATCTCTGATTTGAATTTTACTATTTTACTGGGTATCTCATGAGATCCCATGGGATCTAATTTGATATTAATTGATCCGCAAAATATGTCTATCTAATTTTATCAAGTTATATATAAATTTATTCAATTTGATGTTCATAAAATTCTTTGGTCATTTTTTTCCAATTATTTCTTAAACAACTTAACCGATCGCTTATGTGTCTTCAGAAAATGAACTCATCTCTATCTTAGCTTTCGATTGATGCAAAATAAAAAGCTGTTATTGTACGTTGTAGTTTTTGGTTTGATAATAATTGACTATAAAATTGTATCAAATTATATATAATTTTTCGGACCAATTTGTATGTGTTTATATATGTAAACATATCAAATGAGATATAATTATATTAGACTCCATATTAAAAAATTTTACCCGGCTAATATAACAAAAGGACGCCAACAATCTGTATCGTATACATACAAATTGTGGATTAAAAAACTTAAGTTTTGTGTTGTCACCGGCTTGTCAAAGTAATTGTCTATTAATTAAATTAAAAACAAAATAAAATACTTAAATTTAATAAAGATTAAATGTGTATTTGTAAACTAAAAGATTTATGTAGTGTGGTCAAATTGCAAACAAATATACGTTCAGGTAGATAGACTAAAGCGAAAGATAAGGACACACACATATTATATAATTTTGTATGTTTTATTTTTCTTATTGCAAAATAAGGGTTGTAGATTTCATATTTTGTTATTTCTTTTTGTTGCGTTTCTAGAAAGATGCCATCATTTAGACAACCATTGATGTAAGTAGTTGAAACATAATTTGTTTATGTTATATATAGTTGTATCTATATATTTTCCGATAATAAATTAATACGTATCGTCAATGTGGGACTATAAACATTTTAATATTTTGTAACGTATTGCTAATTATTTTTAAAAAACTAACAAAAAAAATTTAAGATTTTCAGCAAATAAATTAATAATATAATATAGTGCATAGTTTTTTTCAGTCTACTAATATTCAGCAATAATTTTATTAACAAGGATTTTTTAATTTTGTTTTTTTAATTGCGAATCAAAAAAGTATTAGCAACACGTTTTGCTAAATCTACTAATATTGTTGCTAAAAATCAGCTCGCTAATTTTCAGCAAATGTTTTGGCTGACATTAGCAAATTTTTTGCAAGCACCCTCCTGACTAAAATTTTGCTGACTAATTTTTTTTTGAGTGTAGATTTATTTGTACATAGAATGAAAGTACTCAAGAAAACAAAACTTTTAGTTAAAATACCCATAGCATAGTTGTCACATTTTTGAATTATTTGACACATAGGAGAAAAAGATTCTTCGGGAAAAGTCGCATAAAAACCGAATGAGGTCGAATATCTGAAATAGCTCAGACACCTGCTCGGCTAAATTAAATAAGAATTATTATGCGTCCTCTGTAGCATAATACAACTACAATTCTTTTATAAAACCTCCGATTTATTGTTACTCAAAACACATTTTTTTAATAACCAAAATACTTTAAGCATAATTTGTGCACCAGTGAACGTGTCTTCAGAAAAACCTTTCATTTGATGCAAAATTTGTCCATAGTTACTTTTAATAGAACAAAATAAACCGAAAAAAGCGTAAAATTGAGTGGTTTTTGGCCCCAAATAGTAGCGAATACACAAGAGATTGGGCAGTTAAAAAAAACACGGGTCCTTTAAGTTTTTATTCTCTACATCATATCCGAAGTTCATTAAGCTCTGTCGGTCGGGACATACAGAGTAAGGCAGTTCATATCTGCTACCAGTTAATTTAACAGACAATTAAAAAAAAAAATTACACTAAGTTAATATCTCTCAAAACAAAAAATGAAACTTTAAACTGATTAAAAATCAACAAAAGTTATAACTTTTCAAAAAAAACTGTATTTTGGATCACCCTGTTCCCAGTGAAATAGTAAAAATGTTGCCTTGATTTTTTAGCTCCGTAGGTTCTAAGTGTTTTTTTTTCGAATAAGATAATTTGTTTTAAAATCGGTCGCCTTCTCTGAAAATGTAGAACAGCGTAGTTACAGCAGATTATTTCGATTATGAAATATTTAAAATTGGTGCAAATATATTATATGTACACTTAGGTCTAGTTTTTGGGATGTAGATTATCTTTAAACTTAGATTAACGCAGTTTCTGAAAGGAATACTGCTTCTGAACTGGGGTTTATTTTATTTTGTTATAGTAATGGCCAAAATTCTAAACAAATGTAAGTGGTTCCGACAATTTTTTGTTAATAAACTTGGAAATGACAGAGTAAGTTCATTGTCGGTTTAGCTAAACCGAGTTTAACTGTCATCCCAAAAACTCGGTCTTAACATTTAAGTCTTTAAACGACGTTTAAAAAATACATAGCTACTGCAAAAGTTTTTTTTTTTTTTGTTTGGTTAACATAAATTTAATTAACAGTTGTAATCTATGTTAAGCACCATAACATTATACCGAAAAGTGGTGAAATGTTACAACATTAAATATCAACAGTCTTGTTTCATACACCACCTTGTTTCTCAACATAACATTTGCTGTTATAAATAAACTGTTAAATATATTTAACATTAACAATAACAGAAAGGATTATAACTGTTAAATTTCTTCCTGTTTCTATAAGAGAGCATATATAAAATAAACGAAATTTAACATTTCATATAAGAAAGTTTTGTTGTTGGTTCGGCAAGCGAAATTGAAACACAATTTATTACAACGAAATATAACACTTGTTCAGTTTCGTGTTTGTTGTGCGCTCGTATGGATGTGATAAAACGGATAGAACGGGCGCGTTTCTTTTAAAATACACACAACGTGAGTGTTGAGAAAATATATCTATAGATATGAATGAATTAAAGAAAAATACCGTTAGAAAATAATTACTAAATATAAATTTGAAATAAGAAATTTATTAATCAAAAGTTTTTTAACTATAAGTAAAAAAAAAAAAAAAAGATTTAGAGAAAATATTAAAAATAAAATGTGAAAAATTAACAACAAAAAAAAAAAATAAAAAAAAAATCCTGAAGATAAATAAATATTATTACATTTAAAAAAATGGTAATTTAACAACAAAATTAATATAAAAATAAGTTTATTTAACAAAAAAATAAAAAATTTTTTTTGGTAAAAAAAAAATAGTTTGTTTTAGTCCGTAAGAAATTTTTATGTTTAAATTGCTTTGATAAAATCCTAACAAAAATCCTTTAGTCAAAAATAAAATAAGTTTTGCATGTTAACCTGACATAATATAAAAGTTGTGCAAAAAAATGTTTAAATCCCATTTTAGTGTAAAAACTAAAATTACATGCTTCACTTTAGGCATGTAGACATACTAAACAATTTAACTTAATTTGATGGTATAACAAAAAAAAAAAAAAAAAAAAAAATATTAAACGATTTTGTTTCAAAAATTATATAAAATTGTTCTAGTTATTTGCGCGCCGTTTTACATAATTTTGTTTTTTTTTCGTTACTTTTAACTGGATCTAGTTACTACTTAAATGTTTGCTCTTTCAAACTGGAAAACCTACAACAGAGTTAATATAGTGATTTTCAACGTCTACATGCTACAACACATTTTTTTTTTTTTTATAATTTCCGTTTCTAAATTATGCGGGAAAATTAAATTTGTTCTGTGTTTCCTTTTATAACTAGATTGTAAAAATAAAACGAAATTGTTATAGTGTCTTCTAGCATAAATTTTTTTTTTTTTTTTGAAAATTTCCTTAAAATTTGTGCAAAATTACTCCCTTAAAAGAAAAACAAAAAAAAGAAATAAAAATAAAATAGAAATAACAAATCTAAAGCAATATTGTGTGGGTGTTAAAAATAGTGAAGTGTAAATAAATTTAATTAATTACTTTATAAAACAAATTAATTATAATTTCACCAAAAAATATGCTAAAAGTATCTAAGTTTTTTGAAACATAAATTTGCATTTGTGTTTGTGTCTGTGTTGTCATAAAAAGGATTATTATGAGAAAGCTGTTAGACAAATTGTTGTTGCAAAAGATGTCTTCACATTAAACAGGAAATTAACAATTTGAAAGCATGATTTTATTAATATCAATTGCAAAAAGACTATAAAGCATGGCATTAGCATAATTATGCACAAATCAAATATTTATCAATTTGTAGTAAATTGGTTATTTTAAAATTGTTTAAATTAACATCAAAACAACTTTCAAAGTAGTATTCAGTAGGGTGAGCGATCATTCCACATGTCTCGAAAACCGGTTTTCAATATTTCCGAATAGTTAAAATTTAAAAAAAGAAAAAAAAACGGTTTTGGTTTCTGGAATTTGAAAAAATCGGTTAACCAGTTTTTAAATATTTTTCAATTATACTCCAAAATGGAAAATTTTTACATGAATTTCAATTGTTTTGGGAGGTTTTTCTACATCGTTCATTTTGGATCAGCTTTTGTAGGGTGGTCTTCAAAACACAATAATTATTTTTAAAAATTTTATTTATGAGCGCTCCAAAATTTTTGTCTGAAAACATTTATTGAAAAATATTCATTAATAAAAAAGACTCTAATAAATCTCACTTTTTAAAAATGCCAACAAAAAGAAGATTTTGATTTTAAAAATTTAAATATTACAAGTTTGATATAATTTTTATTAAAAATAAAAATTGTTTTTTTTTTTTTTTTTAATCAATGGAACAATTCAAAAAAGACAGAAAAAAATTATTTTTTGAGCCTACATATGTCAAATTTTAAAGTCTTTTATGTATATATATACTCATACACTCACAATATTTTTTCCGTAAAGACTACTGAATATACACCTTAAATTAATGTAAAATCAGTAAATAATAAGGACTACTTAGTTTTCGTTTAAAACAATTGTAAACAAAATCTGTAAAAACAATAAATTTTTTCGTTTATTTCAATACTCAATACAATAAATAAAATGACTTTTTGTTTTGAATACAACATTTGTACTAAATATTTTAACTAATACCGAAAATCCGTTCTTTTGTTTATACTGTTTATTGAATAACAGACAAAAAAGTTAAAAAATATTTCTTTGGTAATTTAACTACATCTTCCATTGAAACAACTTTACGGAATAACTTTTTAAATAACTGTTGAACGTTTATGGAAAAGTTTTTGTTAGTGTAGAAATAAACCGGCAAAAATAGAAAAAAGCTACTAAAAATTAGTTTAAAAATTAGCTTGCAGAAAAAAAAACTGCTAAAATTTTACTAAATATTAGTGATATAACAAAAGCAAAAATATATTTATTGAATTTAAAAATATTTAGTTATATTTGTGCTAAATTTTAGTTAATTGAAAGTAGCAACATAATCTGCTAAATTCAGCAAAAACATTTACTAAATATTAGTAGACAAAAAAAGCATTAAAAAATGTGAAATTTTTCAAGTTTTTTGTTTTTAGTTTTTTTTTTAATGCAAATAAAAGTCTGTGCTTATGAAATCAGCAATCTACAATTTTTAGCAAAAATTTCTGTTGACTGTAGCAAAATAAACTGTTATTTGCATTGTTCTAAATTTTTTTTAAATAAAGCAAACATTTTGTTAATATTACAATTTTTGTTTGCTATTTTGAGTCCACAAATATTTAGTAAATTTTTTTTTGCTAATTTTACAGAGTAAACTGCTATTTTGAATTAACTAAAATTCACATCGAATATAATTAAAATTTTTTAAAGTTAATAGATTTAGGATGGGAGCAAGATTTAACAGATTTATTTTTGCTGTTCTTATTTTATGAATATTTAGCAAAAAAATCTGCTAATTTTAGCAGTTTTTTCTGCAAGCTAATTTCTAAGTAATTTCTAATAGCTTTTTCTGATATTTTTACAGATTTATTTTTATGAGTGTACGAATTATTTTTAAGTAAAAAAAAAAATATTTTAAATCAACCATTTTTATAAAAAACTGACTTCTTAAGAGAAATGTTCAGAACATGTCGTTTTCTATAAGGAATTTTGTAAATTTACAGTTTCTGATATGTTGAAGCTAACTAAGAATAGTTAAGAAAAAAAAACCGGGTATTCGACAACAAAAAACCGTGTATTCGACAACAAAAACCCGGATTATTCGATATTCGAAAATTAAATTTTTTGAAAAACCTGAAACCGAGAAAGCACAAAAAACCGGTTTAAAGCATTAATGGTAACCAATTCGAGAGGGTATCGGTAACGGTAACGCTATTTTCTGTTATTTCGGTAACGGTATTTTAGGGGTAACATTATGTCAGTTATTTTGGTAACTGTTTTTTTAGCGATAACGGTATTGAATTTATTTCGGTAACGGTATTATAGTTATTTCGGTAACGGCACTTTAAGGATAACGGGTTTTCAGTTATTTCGGTAACGACATTTTAAAGGTAACGTTATTTTAGTTATTTCTATGTCGGTATTTTAAGGATAATACACAACAATACTTTTAGGTACATCATGACCGAATTCTAATGACTGGCCAGTTTTTGATCAAACTTTGTAAAATAAATCTATAAACGGCGATTATTTTTTCTGATCTCGACATAAATTAATAAAAAGATTTTATAAAAATATAAAGGTATTGATATATTAAGGTTAACGTTACTTTAAATTATTTCGGTAACGGTATTTTAAAGATAACGCTTTTTAATTATTTCGGTAACGGTATTTTAAGGATATCGGTATTTAAGTTATATTGGTAATGGTAATGGTATGGACAACGGCATTTCAATTTTTTCGGTAACGGTCTTTTAGTGACAACGGTAGTAAGTTGAAAATGTTTTAAATCGATAATGTTATATTAGAAATATAGCCAGCCATTCCTGGTTTAAACCGGTTTTAAAAACCTACTCGCTCATCCTACTATACAGATAAGCAAATATGTAAATTCAAAATGTTCTATATTCACCACATGAATATTCAATAAATTAAATGGAAAATTGGTTTAATTGACTATTATTTTCAAACTAAAAGAAATATCCTTTAAATATTATTTGAAGCAATTTTATAGATTAAAAAATATTTTATATGTATAGAAATAGAAATTGGAAAACTTTCATCGCGGTTTACTTATAATATTTTAAACCCTTTAAAATTAGCGTGAAAACAAAAAATAAAAAATAAGGACGTCCTAACTTAGAGTCATAAAGATATAGATTTTTTTTCACAAAAATATCATGCTAAAATTTTAAAACAATTACACAGGCAGTTAAAAAATTGAACGCAAACAGGTCCTTTTACAAATTGTATTTTCGAACATGCATCCTCGGAAGAAGCTCTAACCCAAACGTGCGAACACCAACAATCTTTTTCTTGACAATGTAATTTGGTTTTCTTAGAAAAATTTTGCGATAAAAATCAAGATCTTTGATTTTTCAATTTTTGCAGACATCAGTTTTGAATTTGCAAATTTTTGAATTTTCTCGAAAACAATACAAGATCCCGCCAAAAAATAACATAGATTTGGTAAGCTACACAAAAAAAAAATATGTCCCAACTTTTTTCAATTAAATCGATTTGTTGAAAATTTTAAAAGCTGGCAATTAAAAATTAATTGAATCAATTAAATAATTGCTCAAATTCGCAACTTTCATCACATTTGTTTACACCATCGCTTAGAAGCATTTTAAAATCAACATATGGTTATTGTTTTTTTAATTATGTATTTATGTATGGAGCAGATCTATTTATTAAGTTAGCAGATTTATTTATACTTAATGTGAACAAATTCACATAGAAATTAGTTTTTTCTTTCTATTAAAGTTCTATGGCAAACAAAATTTTTGGAATTTTTTATTTGCAGAAATTAGCCCTTTAGAGTTTTTTAAAATAGTTTTTTATAGTGAATTTTATCGTTGATCTATAAGTTTATGTGTGAGATTTTATTCGTTCGGTTTGAGATCATCACAAATTTTTCTCTAAATTAACAGAAAA